>JBBBDQ010001966.1:0-367500 GCA_037127315.1 Ascarosepion bandense
TTGATAAACAAATTAGAAATTATAATGTGGGTATAAAATGGGGGATCTATTATCTATTATAATAATTATGTAAACTGAACCCCCACTTTGTGACCATGATAGTTTCTATTCATTTATGTTCTAGATTTATGGGCTTGAGCAAATGGATCACAGAGCAGAGTTTGGGAAGAGCAACAAGAGAAAAAATTATTGAGAGTGAGAAGAGAAGTTCATTTCGCCTTCGTCCTGAAGGAGCATTGCACATGAAGAAGAAGATTCTGAAAGCTCACTGACAGAATCATGAGAAAGAAGAATCAAAGTCTGCTTCTTCTGACCCCACCCCCAAATGCATGCTTTTCTCATTCTTATTTTTTTGATAAATTAGGTATCCGATACTAGCAGTATAGCCTGGCATTGCTCAAGTGTAATGAAAGCTTTAAAACTAATCCATGGTCCAGTAGTATAGCCCGGCGTTGCTCAAGTGTAATGAAAGCTTTAAAACTAATCCATGGTCCTGGAGCTCAGACTCTTTGGACGTTGGCACGAAAGACTAAAAAGCAATAGTTGTTTCCAGTTAAAGTGAAACCATAGACTGAAAGAACAATGAATGGAAGTAAGTCAAATTTTGATTTCCTGGCATCAATATCAAATAAGTTTTTTTCGTCGTAAACTGAATTTTGAAGGCTAAATAAGTCCTCTGAGTAAATGGTATCATGACTGAGACTAAGAACTACAATTATACCTACTTACAGCCAAACCTGAAGCAAAAAGTAAAATAAAAGGACTGAAAAAAATACAGACATACAGGCAGATAAACAGACACACACACACAAACATCTTGCCTTTTATATATATATATATATATATATATATATATATATATATATTATCGATTTTCTGCACTATTGTAAGAACTGTAACCTGGAAACTTCTGAATATCGTTTCTTATGTCTTTGTCTATAAGTGTATCAAATTTGATTAAAATCAGACCACTCCTTCTATAACCTGTTTTTTTCAATTATCGATTTTTAAATATTTATCGGGGATACCTCAACACAAAACCTAGCTAAGAACACTTGCAGACACTTATAGTACAATTGTGTAAATTTACAAGAAAATCAGTTCAGCCGTTTCGGAGTCTATAGGTAACGGACACACACACACACACACACACACACACACAGACAAAGTTCCATTTATAAATACGTTTAGAATTTGAATTATCCAAACATATATTTTTTACAATTTTTAATCTCTGAAGTTTTACAATTTTTAATCTATGCAATATTGCAATTTAACATCTGCGAAATTTTAAAAATTGTAATCTGTAATATCTATGATGTCACAGGTAGAATTTATCTAATCTCTCAACACTATAAATCAGTTCAATCAGTAATTGTATATATAGCAATGTAGCTAGTACTGAAAGCATTTACAGGAATTTACTGGAAATTATTTTACTACAGAAATGATTTGTAAATTATTTTGATATATAAATACATTACTAATGATTTTACTACAAAATATATTAAAAATAAAAAAGAAATAGATTTTCATGGTTTGGAATGAATGTAAGCATTATTGATAAAATAGGGCAATAATGTAAATGCATTGCTAATGATTTTACTATAGGAATGCATTTAAAATTGGGAAGAAAGGGATTGTCAGTGGTCAGGAGTGAATGCAAGCATTACTGATAGAATATGGCTATTATATATATAATGTAAATGCATTGCTAATAATTTTAGTATAGGAATGCATTGAAAATGAGGAAGAAAGGGATTGTCAGTGGTCAGGAGTGAATGCAAGCATTACTGATAGAATATGGCTATTATATATATAATGTAAATGCATTGCTAATGATTTTAGTATAGGAATGCATTGGAAATCAGGAAGAAAGGGATTGTCAGTGGTCAGGAATGAATGCAAGCATTACTGATAGAATATGGCTATTATATATATAATGTAAATGCATTGCTAATGATTTTAGTATAGGAATGCATTGGAAATCAGGAAGAAAGGGATTGTCAGTGGTCAGGAATGAATGCAAGCATTACTGATAGAATATGGCTATTATATATATAATGTAAATGCATTGCTAATGATTTTAGTATAGGAATGCATTGGAAATCAGGAAGAAAGGGATTGTCAGTGGTCAGGAGTGAATGCAAGCATTACTGATAGAATATGGCTATTATATATATAATGTAAATGCATTGCTAATAATTTTAGTATAGGAATGCATTGAAAATGAGGAAGAAAGGGATTGTCAGTGGTCAGGAATTAATGAAAACTTTACTAGCAGAAAAGGAATGTTATTCTGGCAATTCTAGGTGACCTTGATAATATATCTATAAAAAATTTTGCCATTAATTGTCGATGGTTTTTGAATTGCTATTTTTAGAAAAGTTGATTATTTCCAAAAGGGGAATATCTATCAATCTGTTTTTTCATTGGCAGAATAGAACGATTTAATTATTGGCCAGTCAGAATTCATCTTAATGAGTGTTGGCCTCAGATAAAACATGGGGGATTAATTGGTAAATGTGATTTGTTACTTATTTTTAGTCATTTAGTCTCATATCTCCTGGTCAGACAGGAATCAGAGCAACAAGTATAATAGACAAGTAGAGGTTGAGGAAATTGACTTTGCTATAGATTGCTTGTAACAGTAAGGGAAAAAGAGAGACAGACAGATATCTAAAGAAAGGAAAGAGATAAGGGTGAAAATTAAGAAATAAAGAAAGAAAGAAATTAGGGTAGAATATAAAAAAGAGGTCAGGATAAGAAAGAAAGAAAGAAAGAAAGAAAGAAAGAAAGAAAGAAAGAAAGAAAGAATATAAAAAAGAGGTAAGGAAAAGAAAGAAAGAAAGAAAGAAAGAAAGAAAGAAGATCAGGGGAGAATATAAAAAAGAGGCAAGAAAGAAAGAAAATAAGGGGAGAATATAAAAAGAAGAAAGAAAGAAAGAAAGAAAGAAAGTGATAAGGGTAGAATATAAAAAAGAGGTAAGGAAAAGAAAGAAAGAAAAAAGAAAGAAAGAACATAAGGAAAAGAAATAAAGAAAGAAGATAAGGGTAGAATATAAAAAGGGGTAAGGAAAAGAAAGAAAGAACATAAGGAAAAGAAAGAAAGAAAGAAAGAAAGAAAAAAGAAAGAAAGAAAGTGATAAGGGTGGAATAAAAAAAGTGCTAGAAAGAAAGAAAGAAAGAAAGAAAGAAAGAAAGAACAGGAGAGATTGGTTTTTATAGCCTTGACTGGCAACCAGTCTACCGCAGAAAGCAATGGCAAACTACTGCGGGATAATCTTCTGCCCAGTCAGTTATGTCTCTTTTGAGACATGATCGCCCAAGCGTGTATCAAGGATGGCAGTTAACTGATTGAATTATGTACAATAATGAATCATATGCAATGTAGAAGAAAAATTCTAGTAGAAAAATGGAAAATAAATACAATGTACATAAATACAAATTAGAGACATGTCATTTTATGTTATCTTCTGTTTTTTAAGTCTTGTGCTTTTATAGGCGGGGAGCCGAGTTCAAATTCCAGTCGAATTCCTTGCATTCACTTATGTACAAATACCCTTTGGAAAGGTATTTTTCTGTCTCTTCCCTCCAGATATGGATCAAATAACAGGACGGATTGGGTTCTATAGCCTTGGTTGGCAACCAGTCTACTGCAGAAAGTAATGGCAACCTACTGTGTGAAAATCTTCTGCCCAGTCAGTCATGTCTCTTTCAAAAGATGATCACCAAAGCATGTCTCACATATGGCACTTATCTGACTGACTGAATATAATAATTGGAAACATAATTAAAGTTTCAATTAGACATAAAAAGTGGGGGATATCTTTTCTGTTGTTATGAAGTAATAAACTGATCCCTCACTAATTGCTATTTATTAATATAGTAACATGATATAATCCATCTCTTCTCCTTCCAGATATGGGTTAAATAGCAGGACAGATTGGGTTCTATAGCCTTGGTTTGCAACCAGTCTATCACAGAAAATAATGGCAACCTATCATAGGCAAAATCTACTGCCTAGTCAGTCATGTCTCTTTTGGGACATGATCACCCAAACATGTATCACATATTTTCTCATATTCTCTAACACTCAGTATCCCTTTGCATTTTAGTGGCCTTGCTTGGAGGCGATGGATTAAACAAAACAAATTTTCAACTCATCCAGTCTCATTTCTACAGGTTTTTTTTGTTTGTTTGTTTGTTTTTATACAGTTCAAAGTGCTCTAAACGTTACAGGCATGACTCCTTTTTCTCATTTGATATATACTTGTATTTTCTAATTTTTCAATTTCCTTCATATTTAATTTGTGTTTCACTGGTAATCTTTTAATCGTCTTTTTCTTCATTTGTAATTTTCAAGATTGGTTAGCTTGCTTGGCTGATCAAGTCAGTCTAGATCTCAGGGTGCCTATCTCGTTCCTTTGATTTTCTATAGCAATATTGTTTACATGATTGAACCCAATTCATTACTACTGTTCTCGGTGTATCACAGATCCAACCCAGTCATATTTGCTGTTTTAATTCCTTTTAATTTTTCTTTCTTTTCTTCATTATTATCTCAGGTTGCCTATCTCGTTCCTTTGATTTTCTATAGCAATATTGTTTACATGATTGAACCCAATTCATTACTACTGTTCTCGGTGTATCACAGATCCAACCCAGTCATATTTGCTGTTTTAATTCCTTTTAATTTTTCTTTCTTTTCTTCATTATTTTCATCCCTTTTTTCCATTTATTGATTCGGTTTTGTTTTCTTCTTTCTTTTTTTTATTTATTTTTACATTCCTTCATTTTTTATTCATCATTGCTTTCTTTCTTTCTTTCTTTCTTTCTTTCTTTCTTCTTTTTATTCATTTTTTTCTTTCAGTTTGTTTGTTTTACTTTTTCTTTCTTTCTGTTTTCTTTTTCCCATTAATTGTTTCCTTTTTCTTCTTTTTCCCTTTGCTTCCTTTTTCCTTCCTTCTTTTTTCTTTTTATTCATATTTGATTACTTCTTGCTTTCTTCTTTATGTTTTTACCTTCCTATTCATTTTTATTTCTTTCTTTCATTCTGATTCTTCTTTGTTTATTTTCATTCTTCCATTCTTCTTCACCTTTCTACCTACTTTATTTCCTTCTTTTTTCTTCTTCTTATTTAATTTCCTTGTCCTTTCTTTTTTTTCTTTTTATTTTCTTTCCTTTTTCTTTTTTTCTCATTCCTCCTTCTCCCCCTCCGCTCTTTCTCCTCCTCTTTTTCTCAAAAATTCTTTCTCCCACTGTCTTCATGATCAACACACCCAAAAGAATTACAATTTTACACTCCACTAAATACATTCAATATAACATTATTTTAATTGAATAAAAATGCCAATTACCAAACAATCTTTTTTCTTTGTTAGATAGAGAACTCTTTTCGGATAAAATTTTCATCAGAATGGCTAATTGTGGATTGAGTAACGATGGTCAAATGAAGAATAAATAATAGAACTGTCCAAGAAACAGATTAACAAAGTTCACAAACTAAGAATTGGCATCAACACACAAAAGGGTAATATTTTGTTTTCTAGATAAAAAAAATCGAGACTGTATCATATCAAACTGCAAACCAAACTAATTTTTAGAATTATTTTCAGTAAAATTGGTGATTCCCATCAAAGACATTTTCTTTTTTTGTATAGTTCTGAGTAACATTTATATTTTTTGGTATAGGCCTGGGAAACATTTATATTGCTTGGTATAGTCCTGTATAACATTTCAATTTTTTTGGTATAATCCTCTATAACATTTATATTTTTTAGTATAGTCCTGTATAAAATTTATATTTTTTGGTATAGTCCTGTATAAAATTTATATTTTTTAGTACAGTCCTGTATAACATTTATATTTTTTGGTATAATCCTGTGTAATATTTATATTTTTGGTATACTTCTTTGTAACATTTATATTTTTTGGTATAGTCTTGTATAACATTTATATTTTTGGGTATAGTCTTGTATAACACTTATATTTTTGGGTATAGTCCTGTATAACATTTATATTTTTTGGTATAGTCCTGTATAACATTTATATTTTTTTGTATAATCTTGTGTAATATTTATATTTTTGGTATACTTCTTTGTAACATTTATATTTTTTGGTATAGTCTGTTTAACATTTATATTTTTTGGTATAGTCCTGTATAACATTTATATTTTTTGATATAGTCCTGTATAACAATAATATTTTTTTGGTATAGTCCTGTATAACATTTATATTTTTTTGGTATAGTCTGTTTAACATTTATATTTTTTGGTATAGTCCTGTATATCACTTATATTTTTGGTATAGTCCTGTGTAACATTTATATTTTTTTGGTATAGTCCTGTGTAACATTTATATTTTTGGTATAGTCCTGTGTAACATTTATATTTTTGGTATAGTCCTGTGTAACATTTATATTTTTTTGGTATAGTCCTGTGTAACATTTATATTTTTGGTATAATCCTGTGTAACATTTATATTTTTGGTATAGTCCTGTGTAACATTTACATTTTTGGTATAGTCCTGTATAACATTTATATTTTTTGGTATAGTCCTGTGCAACATTTACATTGCTTGGTATAGTCCTGTATAACATTTCAATTTTTTTGGTATAATCCTGTGTAACATTTATATTTTTTGGTATACTCTTGTGTAACATTGCATGCGAAAAGTTAATGAAGTTTTAGAGACATTCGTTCTGTTTAGAGAATTGTTGTTTGTTCTCCTGTTTAAATTGTCATTGTTTTGCAATACCATATTTTGGAACCGCTTGTTTGCGACAAGAGAAGTGATGGTAAACTCATTATTATGGCAGAGTACCATAGAAGGATGTATGTTGTGGTGCAGTGGATATCAGCTCGAAATGAGAAATCGGGGAGCTGAGTTCGAATTCCAGTTGAATTCACTGCATTCACTTACACGCAAATACCCATGGGAAAGGTGTTAATCCATCTCTTCCCTCCAGTTATGGGTTAAATACCAGGACAGATTGGGTTCTTTAGCCTTGGCTGGCAATCAGTCTACCACAGAAAGCAATGTCAACCTACTGCAGGATAATCTTCTGCCCAGTCAGTCATGTCTCTTTTGAGACATGATCGCCCAAGCGTGTTTCACATATGGCACTTAATTGACTGACTGGATATAATAGTTGGAAACATAATTAAAGCTTCTACTGGGCATAAAGTGGGGGATCGATTTTCTATTGTTATGAAGTAATAAACTGATCCCCCACTAATTATTCTTAATATAACAATGTAATATATTCTATCTCTTTGCATTTCAGTTATGAGTTAAATAATAGGACAGATTGGGTTCTATAGCCTTGGTCAGCAACCAGTCTACCACAAAAAGCAATGTCAACCTACTGCAGGATAATCTTCTGCCCAGTCAGGTATGTCTCTTTTGAGACATGATCGCCCTAAGTGTGTGTCACATATGGCACTTAACTGATTGACCATAGAAGAACATTTATAACAATTGCCGTTAACATATTTATAGAAAAGTTACAGGGAAACTACATTAAGGAAGTTAGAAGGTGACTGAAACCAGTGTGTTAGATTCTGGCCTATAATATTGCTGATTCTTTTTTAGGTTGAAGCCAAGATTCCAGATCAGAACCAATAACATTGCAGATTTTTCTTTGCTATTTTGTCAAGAATCTTTAAATATATCCTAAAAGCCCCATGTGAAGTGAGTAGCCATCTTCAAATGTAAAAATAAATATCAAAACTGTCCATGAAACAGAATTAACAGAGTTAGCGATAAAAAGAAAAAGGAACAGAGTAAAATAAAATAATATAAAGCAAGTAAACAATATATACAAAGAAAAGCAACAGTAATATGGCAAAACGTTTGCAAACTAAGAATTGGCATCAACACACAAAAGCAGTTTCAAACAAGCAAGGGTAACAGACTGTCTTCTAGACAAAGCAGATCAAGACTGTCATATCAAACCACAATCCAGCCTAGTTTATTCTTCTTCTATGTGCCCTGTCCCTTCAGGACGTAGGCGATCATGGCTTTTCACGTCTCCCTATCCCTGGTGGCTCTTAGCACTCTTTCTCCTGTTACCCCACCCAAACCCCGCTGTAGCCCATAAATCTAGAATATAAATGTATAGAAACTAGCATGGCCACAAAATGAGGGATCCGTTTATATATTGATTATAATATAGATTTGATCCCCCACTTTATATCCACATTATAATTTCTTATAAACAGTTGGCATATATCTTCTTCTCTGTGCCCTGTCTAGTTCAGGACGTAAGCGATCATGGCTTTCCACATCTCCCTATCCCTGGTGGCTCTTAGCACTCTTTCTCCTGTTACACCACCAAAACCCGCTCTAGCCCATAAATCTAGAATATAAATGTATAGAAACTAGCATGGCATCAAAATGAGGGATCAGTTTATATATTGATTATAATATAGATTTGATCCCCCACTTTATATCCACATTATAATTTCTTATATACAGTTGGCATATATCTTCTTCTATGTGCCCTGTCCTTTCAGGACGTAGGCGATCATGGCTTTCCACATCTCCCTATCCCTGGTGGCATGCTTTCTCCTGTTACACCCCGCAACCCTCATTCCGTCATCCACCTTATCAGTTCCTTCAAATATGCTATCCGCTGCTTTCCTTTGTCTCTTTTTCCCTCTATCTGGCCTATCAGTATCAGGTTCTCCAAGCCCTCCTTCCTTATTGCATGTCCCAGGAACTTTAACTCTCTCTTCCTGATGCTCAGTATTAATTTCCATTTTGTTTTCATCCTTTCCAAAACCTCATCATTGCTCACATGCTCGGTCCATGAGATCTGCAGCACCCTTTTATAGAACCACATTTCAGCTGCTTCAAGTTTTTCTTTCATCTTTGATGATATTGTCCAGCATTCACTGCCATATTGAAGAACTGACATCACATAGTAATCCAGTACTCTCCTCTTTGTTTCTAGCAAAATTGTCCTGTTTCTTAATACTTTAATCAACTTCTGGAATGCTTCCTTTGCCATGCCAAGATCTCTAGGGGTGTGATCACACTGTTGAAAAAAGGGCAAGGGTGGTGGGCTGTATTTAGATGATTATAGAGCTATAACTCTGCTAAACACAGTGTTAAAGACTTTGAACAAGATCCTGATAAAGCGTTTGCAGTTAGCTGCCAAGATTCTACTGAGACTTAAACAGACTTGTGTTGTGAAGGGCCGGAAGATTCAGAGCAACCTGCATCTGATCTGCACAATCTTAGAGGGCATAAAAGATGGTGAGTAAGCCACATTGATCAATTTGGATCAGTACCTGGCTGCTGTCCTGCATGCTGCAGGATTCAAACCCAACTTCTGGAGGTGGATCAGCTTCCTGTATTGCTCCCCCATTGCCGTGATACAGGTGAACAGAAAGGGGTTGTGCATTTTTGCACTCCTACTTTACACTTTGGCGTTAGAGCTTCTTCTTTGTCAGCTAAGGAACAGGGTTTGCAATTCAGCCCTTCATGGAAATGCTGTTTTCAGATTTCCACGTACGCTGACAGTGTATTTATTTTTGTGTTGTACCACAGTGAAATTGAGGTTGTACAGAAGGAACTTGAACGTCATAGGAGCCAAGATTAACAGTATCAAGTCTTCCAGCTTCTGGTTAGTGGATCAATCTTCCAGGACCTTTTAATGAAATTGACAAATCCATTCACATTCTTGGAGTGTGGTTTGGTCCTGGCTCCAGCTAAAGAAGAATTGGTCAGAGGTCCATGCAAAGGTTAGGGCAGCAGTCCGGACTTGGCTTTGACAGTGGTTGTTAGTTAAGGAAACGGCTGAGAAACATACCGCTTACACCTTTTCTCTCATCCTTTATCAGCTGCCTGTACTCCCTCTCTGCAAGAACCATAAGAAGGTAATCGATCACTTTGCTCTTCTTCCTTTTGTGGGGTGGTGGCAAATCTGCAGAGAGGCCTGTGATCAGCTTCTGTATCATGGAGGCTGAGAATGTCACCCTTGGTGAGTCACCACCATGCCTTGACGTTTTCTTTCTTCTGCCACAGGTTGACAGAGGACTCATTCTTGGACGGGAATGTTAAGGATGTCTTCCCTAGTCTTATCATTACTATTCTCATTTCTAGAGTTGAGTGCCATCGTAAGTCACGGAATCAGTCAAGATTCCTCAGAGAGTGTTGAGCAGCCTTGAGAGTCATTTCTCAATTCACTGATCTTTCATAAACTAAGTAACTGTTGTATCAAGAATTAGTGGAAGAGTCATGAAAAGATCCTCTCTGTGGGCCACTCAGCTTGTCAGCAACTGAGTTGTGCTCATTTTGGTTATGGGCGCCAGTGGTGGATTACTTCAGCAACCCTGAATTTTCACTTATTTAGTGATTGACTTGGAATGGGCTATCACTCAATGACATAGCCTTCAAAGGGGCTGGTTAGATTTACCTGTCATTGGTGTGACCTTGGTTTAAAAAAAAATAGCTTTGCACACTTTGTATCATTGTCCTCAGGTGTACCCATTCTGGGATCATGTCAGTGAGTGGACTGCATGTATCGATCCCAAATATCACATGTCCATTGATCTTATATAAGCGTGCAACAATGTGCCACCTCCATATTCTGAGTGAAACGATTGGTTTTTCTCACATTGGTAGATGTGACAAAATTGCTGGTCTAGACATTATGAATGGAGGAAACTTTACAATATGAACACTATTCTCATCAGGATCTGGTCAGATTCTTTGGGCATCAAGATCAGAACTGATAGCGTTTGTTATCAACAGATTTCAGTGAAAGGTGAGTGAAAGTAGCAAGCTTGGTTCAGGTGAACTCGTTGATTTTCTTTTTAAAGTCTCCTTGGCTGTAACGTGGAGGTTTCCTGTTGAACCCATCTGGGTAAGATAGACTCTCTTTGTATACCTAGTTAGAACTGATAGTGTTTGTTATCAACAGATTTCAGTGAAAGGTGAGTGAAAGTAGCAAGTTTGGTTCAGGTGAATTCGTTGATTTTCTTTTTAAAGTCTCCTTGGCTGTAACGTGAAGGTTTCCTGTTGAACCCAATCTGGGTAAGATAGACTCTTTTTGTATACCTAGTTAGAACTGATAGTGTTTGTTATCAACAGATTTCAGTGAAAGGTGAGTGAAAGTAGCAAGCTTAGTTAATGGAAGTGCAGTTCTCGGCCTGTTGTTACATTCTCTTTTGTTATGATCCATGCTGAGATTCCCAACACTCTCAGTTAGTTTTTGGCATTTTTTATGTCGACTGTGTTGGTCTTTGATTGTCCCACTTGGTTATTTATTGTATACATTTTCAAATCCGTTAGTGAGTGTGATTCTTCATTCTGTCAAAAGGCAGAATACAGTGGCCGCTCTTATTTTTGTGGGGTGGACAGATCCTACTAACATCTGTTATTTTTACTTAAATATATTTTGTTATTTTTTAATTTTGTTTTGGAGGCTTGTCTCTTCCCCTTCCCTAATTTAATTTATATTTTTGTAAAAAAAAAGAAGGTATTTGTACATAAAGAATTTTTTATGTCATGGGTTTTTTTGTAGGTTCCCTTTATGTATGTGGTATTATGGTATATGTAGGATTGAATGGTGATGAATGAGTTCTTGTGGTGCTTAAGCAAATTGTAATGAATGAATAGGTTGTGACTCAGATTAGCTAGGTCTAGGATAGAAAGTGTTGATCAGCCTCACACCCATTCGACTTCAGTCTTGAGCCAAAATTGTTTTTTCTTTGTCTATACTTCTGAGATGAGGTTGTATTTAGACTGTTTACGTTATTCATACTATTGTCCTCATCATTACTGCCATGTTTACAATGTTTCGGCCGTTGCTAGGAATTTCAAACCGAACACTTTATTACGATCACTGGGGTATGTCATTCTCATTCCACGTGTGATGCCACTTCTGGTAGCCATTTAGTTATCTCCCTTTAACTTAACTCTTGTAAGTTATTTGTTCACCACTGCTGTAGCCTGGTATTGAACTCTGTAGCTCAAGAATTCAACCGCAATCATCCTGAGCGATACCATTGTCTGTCGTTTGATCAAATGCTTCCAAGAAACTGGATCAGTTTCTGACTGTGAGAGATGTGGTCGACAAAAGAGTGCAATTGATGAAGAAACATCCACCATGGTTCTGGCGAATGTTGCTAGAAGTCCCGTGAAATCAGAAAGGAAAATAAGCCAAGAGCTAATGATTAGCAAATCATCAGTACATCATATTCTTAAAACACAGAAAGAGAATTGATGCATGTGTTAATGCAGAGGGTGAACAAATTGAGCACCTGTTATGGTTGGTTGGTTGTTTTGTTTTTTTGGCATATCAACCTCGGCAGGTCATTTATTGTCAACTAAATTTTATTTATTTATTGCTGGTAATACTTTTTTCTTTCAACAATTTATTGTTGTTTTTATATAAGTTTTTGTGTCTAGTAATACTTTTTTTCTTTTCGAGTATCAAGATTCATTGGAATTTGTTTTTAAGGGCAGGGTCCCCCAGGAATGGGTATGGCCCGGGTTATACAAGACCTAGATGGGAACAAACAACAGATAGCACTCGAGAGAGATCGAGTGTGTTCATGACTATACGAGAGTCTTCGTTATTACACGGGAGTGATCAAGATTATTCGTCATTATACGAGAGTCGACAGCCATCGGCCTTAGACGAGAGTTAGACGTCACTAGACAGAAGCCTACTTCTCAAGACGGACGAATACGTCCTATACAGAGACATAGCCTTCTTAATTGTTATTCGTGTTAACTGTTCGTTGGGGTACTTGTATTTGGTTCATTGTACTGGGGTATAATAAACCTCTATTTATATATCCTCAGTGTTAAGAGTTATTTCTTGCACTATTCTTTCTCTGTTTATCCCCCCCCCCCCCCGGGATACAACAAACCTGAATTCTATGCTAACAATTTTTTTTCTCACATTTATGGAAATCTTTTTTGGTTCCATGCTTTCCAGTCATGTTTGATCTTCAAAAATTTAAATGCAACACCAATTGTTTCTGCTCCTTAGTAATGTTTTTCTTTTTCTTATATATTCTTTCACACTCAGTAGTGCTTAGTGGCTTTATTACCTTACTTTGAATAAGATGATTAAAAGGAAAGATAGAATCTTCATAATTCATGCATTGAATTCTGCTGCATCTGGTTTGGTGCTCCTGCTATTCATTTCGAGGTTCTCATCAGAATCAATTTTGCACATTTATAAATCTATCATTTATCCGTGGATTGAATACTGTTGCAATATCTGGTCGGGTGCTCCTGCTATTCATCTCGAGGTTTTTGTCAGAATCCATCTTGCACATTTATAAATCTATCATTCATCCATTAGTTGAATGCTGTTGTCATATCTGGTCGGGTGCTCCTGCTATTCATTTCGAGGTTCTCAACAAAATCCAAAGAAGAATCTGTAATGTTATCGGTTCTGACTTGGCATCTCAACTTCAGTCGCTTTCTCACCAACATGACTGATACATCCCGGAAAGGGATATATATCTGATTCGAGGTAGCAAGCAGTTTTGGCAAATGTAACCGGGTAGGACAATCTAGTATGTAGACGTAATGGACGGTACTCGTCGTATGCAGTATCCTGAGACATAGGCATAGTCAATAGACGTAGACCTCTAGTTGTAGTAGACCTCTAGCTGTATAGACGTATGGACATAAACCTCTATGAGTCCTCGTCTTCGTCTGTATTTATGTCTGACGCCAGCCAATCACATTACTGTGAGGGGAAACCAAGGTGTATGCATATTCATTACATATTCATTACATCAGTGATGTGGCTTCCCTCTGTCTTTTCTACAAATATTTTCATAGAAACTGTTCTGACAGGCTTTTTTTCTCTGGTGCTCCAACCACCTGAATTTAAGTGTGCTACTAGATTGGCATCTAGGTCCCACCCATTTAAATGCAATTGCCACTTTTACTCTAATAGTATCTTTTCTTGTACTTCTCACCTTTGGTACTTACTTCTGTTTACTTGAAATTTTATTTTCTATTTTACTTGCCTAGCGTCCGGTCCACACTTCTCCTAGCTCTTTTGAACAGAAGTAGAGGTTTATTTCTTGTTTCCTGTTTAAGATTAAGTTTCCAGTTCCTTCGAAAGTATTTTCGTTCTCTTTCACTCCCTTTGTGTCTTAGTGGCGTTATCATCTTGCCTGGGGTGAAATGATTAAAAAAAAAATAAATAAATAAAACAGATTGAATCTGGAAAAGAAAAGTGTCTTATGACCTGAACCCAAACAAGTGTCAACTAAAAATCAATGCCCTTTCTAATGGTTTATTGAATATATATATATATATATATATATATATATATATATAAAATCACCATTTATCTATCACACCCAAATGGTGCATAGGGCAGCAACTTTTTGTTGCTGTTTCTGTAACAAACTGTTTTTTATGGAGCAGGGTTGTTAGCCCTGCACCCAACCCCCAAACCTGGATGACCGGTGGACCATTCTTGGTCCTTACGTTTACAGCACCTGGTATTTCCAAATGGTCACCCATTTAAGTACTGACCAGGCTCAACGTTGCTTAACTTCAGTGATCGGACGGGAACATATATATATATATAATACTGTGCAAAAGTATTAGGACAAGAACTATTTTATCTCTTATGAATCATCAAAATAAACTTTAAAATCACCCCCTGCCCTAACACTTTTGCACACTACCGGTAGTGTGCAAAAGTATTAGAACAGGGGTGATCTTCCCAAAAAACCTCACTGAAATTCAAATACAGAGTCAAAAGCCAATTAAATTGCTAATAAATATTGATCATTTAAAACTAGGTGTAAAAGAAATGTATTAAAAAGAAGTTATATTTAATTTTTCCTATTTTCTATTAAACATGTAATTTTGAAACTACTCTATTGAACATCTATAGGATATTTTGGATAAAAAAAAATTGATAAATCTAATGTTACTTTGCATGACACACTTTGCGAACAAATACAAGCTGCTTGGCAGGAAATACCATTAGATACATTGAAGAAGCTTGCGATGTCAATGCCTGACAGAATGAAGGCTGTGTTCAAAGCAAAAGGCTATTATACTAAATATTAAATTTATTTTGTAACAAGTATTTTTTTTTGTTGAAGCATTTGTTGAGTCAATTAAATAAAATTACTTTAATTAAATTGTTTATTTTCTGTCAATATGCCTCATAAAAGGTAAAATAGTTCTTGTCCTAATACTTTTGCACAGTACTATATATATATATATATATATATATATATATATATATATATATATATTCAGTTGGATTGGTGTGAGTTTGTGAGTCTGGGTTTCACACACATGTTTGACGATTGCAAAAGCGTGAACCCCAGGGTCACAAACACAGCAACACACACCAATCCAACTGAATATGTTAGCTCTATCACTGATATTGAGCACTTTCAAATAAGTACTGCACATATATAATATATAAATAATATAATATATATAGCAATTTGTTTATTTATATGTATTTATATATTTATATACATACATATTCACACACACACACACACACACACGCACACACACAGATATATATATATATACAGTTTAGAACATGTACAAATCTTTATCCACTACAAAGTGTACATTTTGTTTTGACAGTGAAATGACAATGTCTTCTCAGGTGGTCTGGAAATTTCAATATCGAAATAAAATGTACCCTTTGTAGTGGATAAAGTTCTAAACTATAATTTATAATAAATATTCACAGCTCTATATTATATATCGAGCACTGTTTTAAATTAATGTTTCGGACGTTGTAAATTTTTCTTCGTTCTTTATTCACTCGGATATATATATACATATATATATTACAGAATTTATTTTATTTTGATTCTTCATTATCAACCTAGTAATTTATTCAGGTACAGAAAACGATTTTCGTCGCAATTTTGTCCTTAACTTATTCACTCTCGTCTCACATACAAACCAAAAATAAACAATAAGTAATTGACTTCTTACTACTTTACACCTTGATATCTCTCTCTTTATCGCAGCCATGTGCAGGTACAAACAATTATTCAAGGTAGATAATTAAATACCTGCTTTCATCTTTAAGTTTACGAAGGAATTCACTGTAGCTATCTATTACAAGTTTTATTGGCAACGTTTTAAATGGTGAGAAATAATGTTTTTAACTGGGAAGTCAGGTTGACAGTAGTATTTGACCTGGTATTTCATCTTAGTACTTACTTAGTATATACTAGTCAGTTGTCCGGATTCTGATGCTGGCGTCAGGGGAAGAGAAAGGATTTTCTCTAAAAATCTAAACTTATTTATAAATGGAACTTTGTGTGTGTGTGTGTGTGTGTGTGTGTGTGTGTGCCCGTTACCTATAGACTCCAAAATGGCTGAACCAATTTTCTTGAAAATTTACACAGTTGTACTATAATCGTCTGCGAGTGTTCTTAGCTAGGTTTTGTGTCGAGGTACACCCGATAAATATCGAAAATCGATAATAGAAAAAATCAGGTTATAGAAGGAGTGGTCTGATTTTAATCAAATTGGATACACTCATGGACAAAGACATAAAAAACGATATTCAGAAGTTTCAAGGTTGCAGTTCTTACAATAGTGCAGAAAATCAATAATATATATATATATATATATATATATAAAAGGCAAGATGTTTGTGTGTGTGTCTGTTTATCTGCCTGTACGTCTGCATTTTTTTCAGCCCTTTTATTTTAGTTTTTTCTTTGGGTTTGGCTCTAAGTAGGTATAATTGTAGTTCTTAGTCTCAGCCATGATACCATCTACTCAGAGGACTTATTTAGCCTTCAAAATTCAGTTTACGGCGAAAAGAACTTATTTGATATCGATACCAGGAAATCAAAATTTGACTTACATCCATTCATTTTTTTTTTTTCAGTCTATGGCCTTGTTTTAACTGGAAACAACTATTGCTTTTTAGTCCTTCGTGCCAACGTCCAAAGAGTCTGAGCTCCAGGACTATGGATTAGTTTGTCGCAATGATTTTATTATTTCAAATATTCGTTAGGCTGAGTCTGAGCTCCAGGAGCATGGATTAGTTTTAAAGCTTTCATTACACCCGGGCAACGCCGGGCTACACTGCTAGTTCAGGAATAAAGAAAGTTTTGCGTTCTTTTTTTTCTCTCTCTCTCTTTTTTAGATTTGGGTTTTAGACACTGAGGGACAGTCAGCTGGGGGAGCAGAGCTTCTGGGAGGGGTAGCAGGAAGAAACTGATGCAATGTAAATTATTTCTAGTTTTTGTTTTCAGATAAAATCCGACATATTACAAATATGTATATATGTAAAAAAAGCCAACACTTGATAACATCAGCTTTGAAGATAGCCACAATATCAAATTGAAGATAAAATAAAAATCATCCTAGATAAAGGCTAAAAGAATAGATACAAGAATTCATATATATATATATATATATATATTTGGACAGTTTTTACACACTTTATGTCCAGAAAAGAAAACACAAAAAAATTAAATAAAAAAGCTTAATCATTATAACCTGTCAATCATTTTTAATGAAATCTGTATAAAAAGAGAGACTGCTGCCTAAATACAAAATTATATATATATATATATATATATATTTCTTTTGTTTCTATGGGCAAAATTTTTTTTCTTAGCTTACTTTTAGCAGATATCTCTTGACTGGACTTTTACGAAGTTAAAACTTAGTAATTCAATTGGAGTAGATAGATCGATCTATCGCCCAGTTCACACTCCACCCATGTCTATTGAACAGGTTAAGAGGCTCATCCCTTGTTCCCTGTTTAGGATGTGGTTTCCAGCTTTCTTTTTTCCAATCTTCTCACTTTGTTTTTTTTTTTCAATTGGAGTAGATAGATCTATCTATCGCCCGGTTCACACTCCACCCATGTCTATTGAACAGGTTAAGAGGCTCATCCCTTGTTCCCTGTTTAGGATGTGGTTTCCAGCTTTCTTTTTTCCAATCTTCTCACTTTGTTTTTTTTTTTCAATTGGAGTAGATAGATCTATCTATCGCCCGGTTCACACTCCACCCATGTCTATTGAACAGGTTAAGAGGCTCATCCCTTGTTCCCTGTTTAGGATGTGGTTTCCAGCTTTCTTTTTTCCAATCTTCTCACTTTGTTTTTTTTTTTCAATTGGAGTAGATAGATCTATCTATCGCCCGGTTCACACTCCACCCATGTCTATTGAACAGGTTAAGAGGCTCATCCCTTGTTCCCTGTTTAGGATGTGGTTTCCAGCTTTCTTTTTTCCAATCTTCTCACTTTGTTTTTTTTTTTCAATTGGAGTATATAGATCGATCTATCGCCCGGTTCACACTCCACCCATGTCTATTGAACATGTTAAGAGGCTCATCCCTTGTTCCCTGTTAAGGATGTGGTTTCCGGTTTTCTCTTTTCAAATCTTCTCACTTTCTTTTTTCTTTTTTTTCAATTGGAGTATATAGATCGATCTATCGCCCGGTTCACACTCCACCCATGTCTGTTGAACATGTTAAGAGGCTCATCCCTTGTTCCCTGTTAAGGATGTGGTTTCCGGCTTTCTCTTTTCTAATCTTCTCACTATTACGTAGCCCCCCCTGCACATCAGTGGCGTTACTGCCTTGCTCGGGGTGATACGATTAAAAAAAAAAAGAAAAAAAAAGTCAACCACCCCTTCCTCCTTTTTTCTTTTTTCTTTCATTCCCCCTACCACTTCTATCCCTCTGACATTGCTAAATTTTAACTTTTAAACTCTTGACTCAGGTATGGGAGAAGAGTATGTCTTCTAATACGAGACATAGGTATCTGTCTGCGTTCCCCTTTTTACTTCCTTAAATTCAAATATTGTTAATCCCACCCCATTTTATTTTCCTGTGAATGGAATGAATGGGTTTTTTTTTTACTTCTGTCGGTATAAAATCTTTTAACACATTTGAATTTGAGTAAAAAAATTTTCGTTTTGACGTTGTTGAAGAAGCGAGGATTTCCTTGTAGAAATGGCTATTCAACGGATTTAAATATCAAAATTTTTGTTTTATTTTTTATATTTGGCTCTGTAAATAGAATGTAATATTTGCATCAAGCCCTCCACCTTGACAAATTTTAATATTAATGAAATTAATATTAATTAGGATTGAGTTTTTGGGATTTACCTATCTGATCATCCTTTCGGATTTAAAATATATATAAAAGGCAAGATGTTTGTGTGTGTCTGTCTGTCTATCTGTCTGTCTATCTGTTTATCTGTCTGTCTGTATATATGTCCTTTATACAAATCCACAATTTTTATCTGATTCTCACCAAACTTCACACAAATCTTCTTTACGCTTCCAGTCAGGTCATGAGCTGCATATTTTTTCTGATTTCACCCCCAATATTGGAAATCGATACCCTGATATCTGATCAGGTCTGATCAAGATCGGGATTTCAGCACTTTTACTGCAGAATTTGCTCTAACTTGGTAAAATTATAGTTTTTAGTCTCAAACATCAGTAGATCTTCTCAGACGGCTCATTTTCCCTGATATCAAAAATCAGTACCCCTGATATTCTATCGAATCTGATCAAAAACCGATATTCAACCATCAATATGGCTCATTTTCTTCAATTTTACTCCCGATGGGTACGATAAGTTTTCATTGACTTCTTCTTCTTCTTCTTCTTCTATGTGCCCTGTCCCTTCAGGACGTAGGCGATCATGGTTCTCCACGTCTCCATATCCCTTGTGGCTCTTAGCATGTTCACTCCTGTTACTCCAGGCAACCCCCATTCCGTCATCCACCTGATCAGGCCTTGCAAATATATTATCCTCTGCCTTCCTCTGTCTCACTTTACTTCTATCTGGCCAGTCAGTATCAGGTTCTCCAGGCTCTCCTTCCACATTGCGTGTCCCACCTGGGTTATTTATCCTTGGATGACTTATTTGACTCTGATATTAGAAATTTATACCCCAATATCCTATCAGGTCTGATCAAAATCAGGTTTTCAGCCCTTTTATTTTGATTTTTGCATCGGGTTTTCCTCTAAGTAGGTATAATTGTAATTCTTAGTCTCAGCCATAATACCATTTACTCAGAGGACTTATTTAGCCTTCAAAATTCAGTTTGAAATGGAAAAATTATTTGACATCGATACCAGAAATCAAAATTTGACTTACATCCATTCATTTTTCTTTCAGTTTACAGTTTCACTTTAACTGGAAACAACTATTGCTTTTTAGTTTTTCATGTCAACATCCAAAGAGTCTGAACTCTAGGACCATGGATTAGTTTTAAAGCTTTCATTACACCTGAGCAACGCCGGGCTATACTGCTAGTACATATATATATATATATATGTGTGTGTGTGTGTGTGTGTGTGTGTGTGAAATGATTACAAAATCATTTTCACAACCAACATCCAACATTGCCTGATCTTGAAACATAGAAATTTCCATGTCGCAATGTACTTTAAATTCATAATTATATGATTATATTATGCTCTACAATTTTTATTGTATTGAGCACTGTTTATAAAAAAATAAATGCCAGTGAACTCAAAATCGTAAAACCTTGACTCCTCTTTATCTGGATTTATATATATATATTACTTTACATTTTAAATGTTAGTTTTAGCAGATACTAATCTTTGCATCTCCAGTTATGTTATTTCCACTCCAATATATATATATATATATATATATATATATATATATGTTTTCTCAACTCAACATGTTAAATATAACATACAATGAATATCTATTATTTTTAATCATGAGCCATTCTAAACATCATATTTTGGCTTTAATTTCAGGTGAAAATAAAGACAAAAATTGTCCAACATTTCGATTTTTTTATAATGCTGGTTCTAAGCTTTCAACTCACATGAGCCATCTTCAGAGAGATTACAGGGACATTAACATAAAGACATCCCCCATCAATGATGATTTTATCTTGTGTTGACATAAAACATTTTATCTTGTGTTGACATAAAACATTGCTAAGCAACGATAACAGTCACTGAATAGCAGATGCAGTTTATAAATTTGTAATGCAGTTCTGCGACGTCACTCCACATGAAAAACCAAAATGTTATCAGAACAAAATGTCTAAATGCAATGTAATGGGTTATGGCCAGATTGAAATGTGATTTTATTAAGTGTGGGTTTATATATATATATATATATATATATATATATATATATATATACGTGTTACGTCGGCCGTGGCCACGGCTATCCCGTCCAGTACGAGAGGAACCGCGGGATCGGAGCAACGGTTCGCGTGCTCGCTCGAACGAGCGGCGGTGCCACGCTGCTTCCGCGCGATAACGGCTGAAAGCCTCTAAGCCGGAACCGCGACCGGTGCCGTCAAGGTATTACGAAAGGCGTCTCTTTCCGTTCCGCTGGAGCCTGCCATAGCTGGCGTCATCGTCGCTAGGGGCGGCTGCTGTTGTTGGGGGTGTCCGTGGTGACGACGGCGGCGCTCGTCGTCGTTGTTGTTGCCGCGTCCCCTTTCGGCTGTTGTCGCTTCGCACGCGGCGGCGTCCGCGAACGGGCCACCCGATTTGACATCCGCGACAGGCGGGATTTTGCCGTCGCCGTCAAATTTCGAACCCCCCGTGGAGCGTGAGACGAGGGATCGCTCGTAGACCACTTGACTTCAGGCTCGGGGTGTCGTACTTAGTAGAGCAGCCACCACACTGCGATCTATTGAGACTAAGCCCTCGACCGACTCGATTCGTAAGAGAAGAAAGAGAGAGAAAAGAGAAGAAAAAAAGAAGAAAAAAAAAAAAAAAAAAAAAAAAAAAAAAAAAAAAGATAACGGTCATGTCACGTTGAATACACCGGTTCCCGCTCGATCACCGAAGTTAAGCAACGTTGAGCCTGGTCAGTACTTACGTGGGTGACCACTTGGGAATACCAGGTGCTGTTAGCGTTCACGGATGTGCGTTGTGGTGCGGTGGATGTCGGCTTGGAGGGGGAAATCGGTGAGCCGAGTTCCAATTTCAGTTGAGCACACTGCACTCACTTGCGCACTGGTACCCTTGGGTAGGACTTGGGACCCTGCCCTTAAACAAATCCCAATGAGACTTGCTCCGTCAGGGAGGAAGCCCGCTCAACCCGACTAGGGTGAATGCGGCATACATACATACATACATATATATATATATATAAGAGAGAGAGAGAGAGAGAGAAGAAAACTCAACACATAATTAAATGGTTATAAATCCAGAATTTATTTTAGCAATCTAAGGAAAAATTTTAAAATTGCCTCAATCAGACCGTTGATATAATATATATAAATGTTAATTTCACTCAGAATATTTTTTAAAATAACATTTATAGCAGAGGGTTTTTTAAACCAAAAATAAATTGAGAATAGATACATCAAATCAAATATATAACACAATACAAAGTAAGGAATTAAATCACACATATATAAAACAATAAAGAAATTATAAACACACAAAAAGGAGGAAGGGGATTCATGCACAGACAGAATTAATCACACAAACGTTATTTAGGAAGGATCTATACATACGCAAAAAAGGGAGTAAGAATTAACGCACACGGATTTAAACAAGTGAAAAAAAGAAAAGAAAGTGAAAAGAAATCAATACAATCATAAATTTTAGCTAACACAAAAATTTTAAAAAAATAAAATAAAATAAAATTCATTTAAAAATTCTTTATAAATATACTTTACAAAATATTTATTAAAAATTAATTTTTCCAATTTAGACCTTAGAAAAATAAAAGTAAAAGTTCAATTCACTTAGACTATTCTAAAGAAATTTTGAACAAGGCATTATATCCTTTGAGTCAGATATAAAAAATATAGACATATATATGAACACACAGACAAAATTTTCACAAAGGATAAAGAGGAGGAAAATGAAAGAGAAAAAAGTAAATAGATAAACATATAAATGAATTTAAAATAAAAAATTAATTCATCTTATATTCAAAAATATTAGCTGACAGTAAAATTTTAAACAAAAAATTAAAAAGAAAAAACTTACCAAAGGAGTATTTTAAACATCTCTTTTTTTAATTTTTTCAAAAACAATTTCATTTTTTTTTCCAAAACAACCTTTAAAAAGTGAGATATTTTATAGGTATCAGTGCGTGATACCTTTAAAAAGAAAAAGGTTTACAAGAGAAAATATTATACTGAAAATTAAATGCAATAATCTCAATAATGACAAAGGAGACAATGTAGTAAAAACCACCATATACGTTCACAAGTGTTTAAAATTACAAAAAACAAAGTCATAGATCTATTCAATATAAATTATTGAAAAGAAAAATCTATACAAAAAGCTCAATATATATATATAGTCATCCGCAGACTGATCTGTTTCGCTGTATCACAGCTCATCAGTACGGTTAGACTCCGATTGCTACACAACCCAGGCTCGAAACTCGACCGATTTGGCGTCAATCAGCTACTCTACCCCTGGGCCACGGGGCGTTTGGTGGAAGAAGGCAGGCAGGCTTTTTAGCGCATAATATATTACGCGCCCAACAGCTAGAGTGCTCAAATTCATTTTTACTGAAATGAGCGATGCGTGCACGCTAGGGTGGCTACTGTTTTTCAAAGTCTACCTTTCTTCTAGAGTGCTCGATCAGGGTATGAGAGTGTAAATATATATATATATTTTCTAAACATATGCTGTTAAATATAAGAGACAATGAATGTCTATTATGTTTAATCATGAGCCGTTCTAAACGTCGTATTTTTGCTTTAATTTCAGTTGAAAATAAAGACAAAAATTTTCCAACATTTGGATATTTTTTATTAATTTGCTTCTAAGCTTTTGGCTCACATGAGCCATCTTCAGAGATGTTATTTAGATTGTAATACAATAACATTCACCATCACCAACGATTTCATTTTGTGTTGACATAAAACTCTGCTTGGTAACGGCACTAGTTACCAAAAATAATAAACACAGTTCTCAAATTTGCAATGCGGTTTTATGACGTCACACTGCATGATACCAGTGCGTGATACCTTTAAAAAGAAAAAGTTTTACAAGAGAAAATATTATACTGAAAATTAAATACAATAATCTCGATAATGACAAATGAGCCAATGTAGTAAAAACCACCATATACATTCACAAGTGTTTAAAATTACAAAAAAACAAAGTCATTTTTCAACCAATTTAAATATAGAAAAATAAAATAAAGTGTAATATATATATATATATATATATATATATATATATATATATATATATCATGAAGCAGAATCACAATGGGAAAATAAATAGTAGATAGAATTATTATAAAATTATATTAATCCTAGAATTCTGATAATTTAAATGTATTCTTGTGGCAACATTTAAAAATCACTTTATTTCATTGGTTCAAAAGCTGGTATTTACCACAAAAGTTAATTATTTTATTTGTTCATCTAAACATAGGTTGCATCTATTTCTAAACCTAATAGAAGTTTGAGATTTATCAACTATCTTTCATTCAGTCTGTGGAGAGAGTCCTCTATCTTTTAATTCCAAGAAGTATTTAGATAGAGCTTTCTGGGGCTTAAGGTGGAGGCCTAGTGAAGGAATATTTATGATTATAAAATCTACATTTCCAAGGTCTGTCAGAAATTTCGAAATATTATTTTTTTCCATATCATATTCTTCAGGGGAAATAGTAACTTGGTATATGACTTTTCAGTCATGCATATAACTCCTACTGGATAGCTTTCCTTAATTCTACAATTACAAGGGGAATTTATATTTATTTGATAATTATGACAAAAATTGTGAATTAATGATCCTGTGGATATTGCTAGAACAGGAATAACTAATTTTTAATGTTTTTCTATTAAAGATCTTACTTAGTGGGCTGTTAATATTAAAATGTTTATCAATCAGTTTTAGAAAATATTGACAAATAAAGAAGTTAGATAATTAGTAGCCATATCTATATTCATCTCTCTCTCTCTCTATATATATATATATAATGATGTCAAATCTTTGAAAAGAGAGCATAATCCAAATGCATCTAATCAATATAAATTATTGAAAAGAAAAATCTATACAGAAGGCTCAATATATATATATATATATTTTCTAAACATATGCTGTTAAATATAAGAGACAATGAATGTCTATTATGTTTAATTATGAGCCGTTCTACATGTCGTATTTTGGTTTTAATTTCAGTTGAAAATAAAGACAAAAATTCTCCAACATTTGGATAATTTTTTATTAATTTGCTTCTATGCTTTTGGATCACATGAGCCATCTTCAGAGAGGTTATTTAGATTGTAATACAATAACATCCACCATCACCGACGATTTTATTTTGTGTTGACATAAAACTCCGCTTGGCAACGGCAATAGTTACCAAAAATAATAAACGCAGTTCTTAAATTTGCGATGCGGTTTTATGACGTCACACCACGTGATAGCATGAAATGACAACAAAACCATGTAGTCGAATGCAATGTAATGTGTTATGTTCAGATTTAAAGGTGATTTTATTGAGTGTTGGTTGTTTAGATTTGATGTACATGGCCTCCAATATCTGAAGGTTCCTCTTACTATGTGTATGAGTAAGGATCACCATATTGTTGACCAAAATCTGTCTGATATTACTTACATGTTTATGTTTTTCAGAGAATTGTTGCTTAATTGTACTCTAATCAGAAAGATGACATGTAAGTCCACGGGAGAGCGTGGCTATATCACATTGAAACACTGGTTCCAGTATCATCACCAAAGTTAAGCAACATCAAGCCTGGTCAGTAGTTAAATGTGTGACCACTTGGGAATACCAGGGGCTGTAGGCTTGGATGTGCAAATGACATAATGGGCTTACTACCACTTCACGTTGAAACACCAGTTTATAGGATACAAGTTCTATATCACCCAACAATAAACTAAAACACATAAAGTAAAATGACACATGAAAATGCCTGCTGGAGTCGGTCACATGATAAATTTTCACTACTCAAACCATGTTCCGTGATTGGTCAAAATAAGTCCGACATGGGAGCGGTTAGCTGACGGACCTTCTGGCAATGTAACAAAAGAAATTTCAAGAATCCAACTAAGATGTAAGGGCACGTCACTTATTTATTCTACCTCTTCTTCTAATTTTCCTTTCTTCATTTTCAATCATGCGACAAAGAAAACAACAATAACAGGACACTCTAACTGTCTGCGATAAATACAATTTCTTTATTTATTTCACCTTCTTTCTCACCCTGTCGCCAACCTACCAAAAAGGGGGAGGAACATTAGACTTCACATTCTGGTACTATCAATATATGCCCTGAGACACTAATCTACTTACTACTATAAACCATGAACTTATAGGGGTTATCTTATCTATTCTTTTGTTTGTAGTGAGAGCTCGTTCTAGTGAAGGGTAATTGTATATTGTTGCAGGTTAACGGAATTTGGCCTTGTGGTAGATAGCCCACTATAAGTCATAAAATGATTATAAAATCAAGAAAAGCAAATTGAGTTGAAAATAACATTTATATATATACATATCAATTAATGTTTTTACAATTAAAGTGATACTTGAATATTGGTCCAACAGAGGTTAAATGTTCATTTTTGTCTCGGCTTTTTATATCTGCTTTTTGGATGAAAACAGCTCGTTTTAGGATTTCACACTTGTATTTGATTCTGAGCTTCCCATTGGCTGGTAAATAAAATTTGTGTAGGCTCGCGAAATGGAAATTTGATCTTTGATTAATTTTTATTTTTCAACCGGAACATCTGCGCGAACTTGGATGCGCAACGGTGACTTTTGTTCATTTGCTTTTTGGTCGGTGTAGAGCAAACATTCGGTCCCTTGCTTTTGCTCGGTCGGTATCACCACAAACTCTTAATTTCTTTGAAACATTTTAAATACTTACATTTCTCTTTGAACAATTTACTACTGTTTCTCTATAAACATTTTTTTCTCACAAATCTAAACTTATTTATAAATGGAACTTTGTCTGTGTGTTTGTGTGTGTGTGTCCGTTACCTATAGACTCCGAAATGACTGAACTGATTTTCTTGAAAATTTATACAGTTGTACTAGAAGCGTCTGTGAGTGTTCTTATCTAGGTTTTGTGTCGAGGTACCCCCGATAAATATCAAAAATCGATAATCGAAAAAATCGGGTTATAGAAGGAGTGTTCCGATTTTAATCAAATTTGATGCACTCATAGACAAAGACATAAGAAACAATATTCAGAAGTTTCATGGTTGCAGTTCTTACAAGAGTGCAGAAAATTTGATATCGATACCAGGAAATCAAAATTTGACTGACATCCATTCATTTTTCTTTCAGTCTACTGTTTCATTGGAAACAACTATTGCTTTTTAGTCTTTCGTGTCAACGTCAAAAGAGTCTGAGCTCCATGACCATGGATTAGTTTTGAAGCTTTCATTACACCCGAGCAACGCCGAGCTATACTGCTAGTATGTTATCGTGTTCAGTTAATGAAATTTCACTCACATTTTTCTTTTTACAATTTTCTTATTCTGTTAATAAAAATTTTTATTTTCATGTACAGATGAAATAGTTTATCCTTCCACATTTCAACATCCAACCTTTAACCTTCTGATATTTTAAATTTTGGGGACTTCCGTTGTGTTTAGCACAAGACCAATTTGACAAGCATCACCGAGGCCCCTACAGGTTCACATACAATTGCCGAAGTTTAGCAACATCAAGCCTGGTCAGTACTTAAATGGGTGACCTTTTGGAAATACCTTTTCTCTCTCCAGCTTTGGGTTAATTAGTAAGATTTGTATCACTAAAAACCATGATTATCTCAAAATCAAAATTGCATACAAAATAGATTTCAGCATTAAACATCTCATAGAGGTGGATATGTCGCTAAACAAAAATATCCGACCAAATCTATTCCAAGCAGCCCTGTTTACCTAACAAGCAAAGTAAATAGAAGGCTAGAGATCAAAAGACTCACTGACAACAGAAATTACATGGCAGCTTCGCTAATCTTTAAGTTATGACATTAAACTCATTGACACTTCAAGTAATAAATCAATCGCTAACTATCCTCAATATCATCATATTCTTTACATCTATCTACCCCTTAAGTATCTGACTCCTCCTGCCATGCTCTATCTTTTACAAGAATCAAATTAGACCAGAAATGGAGATTTGGCTTATCAGCCTCACTTTCCATATTTGAGAGTGTTTGATAGCATTTACACGGCCTTGTGGGTGATGAAATATCTTTGACTCTACAGCCCCTTTATCACAGACAAAACATCAAAAACCTATAGCTATTTTCATGGCAAATGTTCAAACGAGCTATATTCTATACTTTCACCTGTTCAGACTTTTATAGCTAGGACCCACCATGACACATACATGGAGTCAAATCATCTTTGTTCTCTTTATGTTCCATTGGTAAGGAAGAAGTTCCATTTATGCATTGTGGTGCAGTGGATATCGACTCGGAATGACAAATCATGGAGCTGAGTTCAAATTCCAGTTGAATTCTTTGCATTGACTTACGCACAAATACCCTTGGGAAAGGTATTAATTATTCTCTTCCCTCCAGTCATGGGTTAAATAATAGGACAGATTGGGTTCTATAGCCTTGGCTGGCAACCAGTCTACCACAGAAAGCAATGACAAGCTACTACGGGATAATCTTTTGCCTAGTCATGTCTCTTTTGAGACATGATCACCCAAAGCGTGTATTACATATGGTACTTAACTGACTGACTTCTCCAAAACTGTTACTTTGTGGAACTCCTGAGATGATGCTTTCCCAATTATTGTATTCTTATCCTCTTTAAGTCACAAGTCAACCATTATCTACTTTCAACAACCTCTACTTTGAGTGACCGTTGGGACTGTCTGGACTGTCATAACCTGTGAACTTACTGTCTTTGCATGACAAATGTTCTGATCGGCTAAATCAATTACTTCCACCAGTTCAGTCCTTTACAGTTGGGACCCCCCATGCTACATAGACAGGGTTAATGCATCCTCATTCTCTTCATATTCCATTGGTAAGTTGGAAGTTCTTCAAGCAACTTCTTCCCGAGAAAAACTATTGTGTGTAGCAAACTTGCAAGTGGATAATTCACCAACCACTACAATCTTAAATGCTTCACGTTTAAGGTCAACTGTTATCTATCCCACATATTCTCATAAGCACTTCTTCATCCTATGGCTATACAACAATTTCACTAAGTAACACCCTATCTTGAGTGGCTCTTGGGCCTTGTATTGTTAAGATCTAAAATAATCTTTTTTTTAAATATCACAAACATCATTCAGTAACCCTCTACTATAATACTCTGGGTCCTGGGCATGACGGTAAACTGCATCCGGCAGCAAGGCCTCTGATTGGGAGGTTGTGAGGAGCATAGAACCACCTCTTAATTGCTGTTGTTCCCAGTTCCACCCTGACCCGGAGTGATAGCACCTGTTGGGGGTCCCAGCTATGGGCAAATAGCTATCCTCCCCACCCCCAAACTGGGGTCAAAATCCTATAAAAGTATAAAAATACACTTTTATAGAAATATATACATAAAATAGACTTTTATAGAAAAATATACATTTTCGAAGGAAAGATATTACCAACAATACATTTTTTAAGCAAAAAATTATTACCATAACACATTTTTGAAGAAAAAAATTATTCTCAGCAAAACATTTTTGAATACAGAACTAGAAGATATTTTCAGTTTTCTAAAATAAAAAAGAATAAAAAAAATTTTCATCAAAATCTGACTAAATCAAGCTTCTTACTAAAGCCAAACATTAAAAAAAAATATCTGATAACCCCCACCTTTTTGGTATTAAATAACCCACAGAAGTTGATATGAAATTAAACAAAAAACTCAAAATTCCAAACTCTTGTATTGGGTGAACTTTAGTGTGTAAAATAAAGCTGATAATACAGTTATCATTTTCTTGTTTGTTGTAATTAATATAATAGAATGACGACAGCAGCAAACAAACCACTGTATTGTCCTCAGAGTAACCTCTCCTTTTGTTCTTTAAATTTACCAAAGCGAAACATCGCTCGGAATGTGCAACCTAGGGAATTCTTTTAAACTTTTTAATGTCACTTTTTTTAACTTAAATATCGTTTTTAATTTTTTTTTTTTATTATCTATAGTTTTTCACATTGTTTTAGATTACTTTTTCACTAGAAGAAGGACGGGTAATAGACCGAAAGTAGTATTGTGAAAAGAAAACCAAAAAATAAACGAAAAGTTTTCGTCGAAAACTCTTTTGTCAATGAGAAAATGTCTGTAGCTCTGAAAGACTAGATGGAACAGGGGAAATAACTTACGACATTTAGGAGTCATTCGGAATTATTTCTCTTGAAAAACTAAACGAAAAAGTTGTCAATTGAATTCATTTGTTTATCATAGTTTGGTAGAGCTCACAATTCCAGCAAATGTGACTAAAAGACGATTTTCTAAACATTCAACAAAGTGCAGCAGCGGACGACCCCTCGGTAGATATGGGAATAATTTAAATGAAATGATTTGAAAGAAAAAGAAAATAATAGGTTTTGACAACGCAACAAACACACCTTGTTTCGCCCCAAGCAAACAGCACTGACCTGGCTTTTTACAACATTTCACATTTAGTTAATAATGTGTGGGATAACTAACAAAAAAAGTGATGGAAACAAGAACCCAAATGACATTGGCTAGAATCTAGCCGCTAGATACAAAAAGAGAAAAGTTAAAATTCCCAGCAACCTTCGTGTGCACCAATGCATCAAATTTAGTCCAGTGAAATCGTAAAGGAGAAAAACACACAAACACATTTATTATTCAGGGCCGTAGTTGATGCTAAAAGAAAAACACAGGTCACAGAGAAAATTGCCCGGATTTATAAGTTGACAATGTGATGACGTCATCAGTGTCATCCGTTTCCAGAAACTATGATTTTTTTGGTTATTCCAATGGAAATTAGGCACAGAACGTTAACGAAAGCAGGAAATCGGGTTCGGACTTTCTGAGTATAACCAGTCTTTTCTCCCAAAATTAATAAATAAACAAACAGATTTTTACAGCGTTCATTCGGATGTTTTCTTCGTTTTTCTTTCTTTCTTTTCTTTCTTTCTTCGTGAATTATTGAGTTTGATTTCTGACGAAGACATTTTTTCCTTGCCCGGATTTTCGCTATGATTGCACGGATCGGCCCGGACCCCTGCCCGGTGTGCCCGGTTGTCAGATACGGCCATGAATTGTTATTATTATTTCTTAACATGTGCAAACTACAAACTACTACAAAATTGTACATTTTGTTTCGACATTGAAAGAACAATGTCTCATCAGGTAGTTAATAATGATGGTAATAAACGTTTTATTTTTAAAAAATTAACGACCTGATGAGACATTGTTCTTTCAATGTTGAAACAAAATGTACAATTTTGTAGTAATTTGTAGTTTGCATATGTTTTAAAGAAATAATAACAATATCCATTGCTTTATTTTTATATTGAGCACTGCTTTAAATTAATATTTTGAACCTTGCAATTATTTTCTACATTCTTATTCATTTGGATATATATATATATATATATATATATATATATATATGTGTGTGTGTGTGTGTGTGTGTGTGTGTGTGTGTGTGTGTGTGTGTGTGTGTTTATTTTATATTTTTTAATTCTTTTCTTCTCCCCTTAGTTAAGCAAGCTATTTATTGGTAATTCTGATCATTTGCTCCACTTGCAGAGTGTCACCTAATTTGCTGGTATTTTCTGGATGGATCAACTGATTAGAATATATATATATATATATATATATATATATATATATATAGTCATCAACAGACAGATCTGTTTCGCTGTATCACAGCTCATCAGTACAGTTAGACACCTGACTGCTTTTTACACAGGACTGAAATCTGACCGAATTGGCGTCAGTCACCGATTATACGTCTGATCTATGGGTACTCGGTAGAAGGAGGCAGACTTTTTAGCGTGTATATTATCATTATACATGTCCAATAGTTGAGAATGTTCTAATTTATTGTGAAATAAACGATGCGTACATGCTAGAGTAGCTACTGTTTTTTCAAAGTTCACCATTCTTCCAGAGTGCTCAATCAAGGTGTGAGAGCGTAAATAGTCATCCGATATATATATATATATATATATATATATATATATATATATATATATTGAAAATAGGTTAGAAGCTTTTATAAATCCATTGGTAATAGCATATTTCGCAGAGCTCTTACAGACTGCTCTTCAGACCAAATTCCTCACAACAATGAATGGTTAGATTTAACAGGTGCTAACATTCTGGGTCAAGGTGGACCTGGGTCCAACAGCAATTAAGAGGTGGTTCCATGCTCCTCACAACCTCCTAATCAGTGGCCTTGCTGCCGGATGCACTTTACAGTCATACCCAGTAACACTTTTTTAAAAAGAGTGTTTCTTTGGATACAAAATTTTATTCCATCCATACCTACCCTATACATGGATATAACTTTAGGAGGGAATTTATAAACAAGTGCCGCCATAGGGCGGATTTTAAAATTTGACTTCTAATTTTTAATTTTTAAATTCTAAATTTTTCTATAATTTTTTTAATATTTTAAAAAAATTTTTAATTTTAATTTTAATTTTTTTTTTTTTTTATGTATATGTGTATGTTTGTGTGTGGATGTGCATATTTGTATGTATATGTATATATATGTATATATGTATTTATGTATGTGGGCTATATGTAATTTTAAAAAAATTTTTTTAGCTGTTTAAATGCTCCTTTTCATAATATTCATTAATATGTATGTGTGTGAGTGCATATGGAATATGTATATATATATATATATATATATATATGTGTGCGTGTGTGTGTGTGTGTGTGTATATGTGTGCATGTATGTGTACACATGTATATTATGTGTATATGAATTTTTTGTATATAGGTGTGTACACACATATATATGTGTGTGTATGCGCATGTATATGTATATAAGTGTGTAATAAATTGAATGTATGTGTGTGTATGTGTATGTATATATGTATTCTTATTCGTAGAATTGTGTGTGTATATATATGTATGTATGTGTGTACTTCTATAGGTATGTATATAATAATTGTAATTAATTTTTTTTTTTTTTTTACCTAGTGTTGTCTTTATTTAGTTTAATTTCAAATGACCTAATTTTTTTAAAAATAATTTTATTTTAAATCCTATATCTTTTTATTCCCTTTTATTAATAATTATGCCTTTTTAAGTAAAGGCCTTTTTCTAATACTTCAACGTTTTGGGGAAATTAGGTTTTTGAATTTGTCCAGCGTCTGTAATATTTAAAAAAAATTTTTCTTTAGTTTCTTTCTTTTTCCCTCCCTTCCTTCTTTTATCTCTCTTACCACCTTTTTTCCGTGTTGCTTAAACTTACGTCGATTTAACACGGCTGTCTGTTAATTTTTAGTTACATTCTCCCTTTTTTTTGCGAACCCAGACGATGTCAATTTTTTTCTTTTCTTATTTATTTGATTTTATTCTATCTTTTTCTTTTTCTTTTTCGTTTTCTTTTTCTTTTTCTATTGCCCTTTATTTTTATTTTTATTTTATTTTATTATTTATTTTTTAATTTCTTTGCAATCTATTTAAAAAGGAAAAGTAGACTAATTTTTCTCCAGTTTCTGAAAGGTTTTTTCTGTTGCTGAGGTGATGTGTCGTCCCCCGTGGGGATCTTCATATCGAAATGGCCATTCAACATCTTTGAATTAATCCTTTTTTAATATATATATATATATATATATATATATATATATATATATATATATATATATGTGTTCGTCTCCCGCAGGCGAGAAAGACCATGACTTCTAGGTAGAATCCATGTAGAATCCATGACTTGCACTTTAATTCGATTTAAGTGTCGAAGAGTTGCCCATGGTCGTCAGCCTCAGTCTCTCTTCCCATTCCATCTGGATCCGGTGGCACGACATAGGCGAGACTTAACGTAGGCAGTCAGGGATGCAGTGAATGACCAACAGTGGTATTACTGTTTTCACTATGCCCTGAATGCACTCTACAGTGCTTAGGTAGGCATTTTCTTTAATTATTCCACGACAAGTTGCCACTACCTGCTCTGGCAGACTTGTTGCCAGCTAAGGCTATAGAACCCAATCTCTCCTGCTATTTAACCCATAACTGGAGGGAAGGGATGTATTAATACCTTTCCCAAGAGTATTTGCTGTAAGTGACTGCAGAGCATTCAACCGGAATTCGAACTTGGTTCCTCGATTTCGTGTTCCGAGAAATCAACTGCACCACAACACACGTCCATCAAGAAAGCTTACACCACCTGGCATTCCAAGTGGTCCCTCATCTATGTACGGGCCAGGCTCAATGTTGCTTAGCTTTGGTGATTGGAGGAGAACCAGTGTATTTAACGTGACCGTAAGCTATATATATATATATTCAACACAGCCGTAAGATATATATATATATATATATATATATATATATATATATATATATATAGAGAGAGAGAGAGAGAGAGAGAGAGCTTATGGTCACTAATATGAGCCCTGAGAGACACCAGCATTTGTACAGTAGAATGTGGAGGCATGCCCATTATGCAGTTATTTAGAAAAGATTGGATCAGATCAAGCAAGTGTCCGGTAATACCGTCACCCTGTAGCTTGCATAGAAGGCCAACGTGCCAAACCCTGTCAAAAGACTTGGAAATGTCCAGAGCAAAAACACAAGCCTCGCTGGACTCCTCGATGGTCTGGATCTTGTATTCCGTGATGTTCGTTAGCATGTCAGCCATGGACCTGGTGAAGCGGAAGCCATACTGCCTGTCAGAGAATATTTTTATGGGCAGTAAGATGTTGAACTATTTCAGCATTAATAATGGCCTCAAACACTTTCCCGAAAATTGGTAGATGACTGATAGGCCGATAGTTATATATATATATATATATATATATTTATTTCATTTTTAAACGAGTTATTTCGCTACCTTGGTTTCCACCATGTGTGGTTTCTTCAGGCGATTTTTAATAATTTTAATGTTATTAAAAACCGCCTGAAGAAACCACTAATGGTGGAAACCAAGGTAGCGAAATAACTCGTTTAAAAATGAAAAATATTCAAAAGTTCTACAATATAATTGTATAGAATACTTTTTAATACAAATGTGTACTGGTCTAACCCTATTAGGACCAAAAACTTAGTATTAAACAATCAATATATATATATATATATATATTGTTTTTGTAAATTTGGGAGCATTAAAATACACTGGTAACGAACGTGCTCAATTGTAGAACAAGTGTGTGTGCGTGTATGTGTTTAAGCTGTTAGTCTCTGTTGGATTTTAAATCTGCCCACTCTGAGTAGATGTCTGGGTTTTTCTGAAGTTACTCATATACTGCATTGTGCTACTTTCTTTCTTTCTTTTTTTTTTTTTTTTTTTGCAATGTTCACAGACATTATATATGGTCTTGGCCTTAAATTTATTATCTAGAATTGTGTGCAATTAGCAACTCTAAATGCAATTTTTGAGATGATATATATTTGCTCTATTTCTTCAAAACTGAATTAAGATTTTATTTATGCTGGGTTGTCTGTTTTTCATGGTTAATGCTTCTAATATTTGTAATCATTTTTACAGCATTGTATTTTTGTATTATTGATAAGGGTTTCCCAGATTTCTGGTGCTTCATTATATTGACTGGTGACAAGCAATTTCAACTATTATCAGATAAATATGAAGTTGACCAGTGGGATAGTGGAGTGATTGTGTAACCAATGTATATGTTGTTTGAATTCTTACTAATACGGCCTCTACTCCGATGAACTTAGCTCACTGGTGCCTCCTATATATGAATTTACTTGAGCCACAAGCAGCTTCTTTTCTCACACTTCCTGTGAAATTCCCTTCCATTTACTTGGTTCCCCGACAGCTACAATCTCCACGAATTTAAATGTAAAGTCAATAGTCATCTCCTATCTCACTAACTTACATCCTCTCTCTCATGCTCCTTTCTCCATCCACTCCACTCTCATCAATATTTTCATCCTTCTTTTACCCACTTCCTGACACCCCCTATAACCTGTCACTCTTTCTCATAACTTTCCTCTTATGTCACCTCCTGCAAAACAGTGGCAGTAAAATGCCTTGCTTGGGGCGATATGATTATAAAAAAAAGTTTCTATAGATTTATATTCCAGAGAATGTAAATAAATCTAAAAGACATGCATGTGTAGCTAATCAGTATTTTATTGATCGATTGCTTCCTTTTCTATGGCTTATCAATGAACAAGAAATTATAATGTCGATAAAAAGTAGTGGATCAATTTTATATTACAATCAATATATAAATTGATCCCTCACTTTATGGCCACAGTCATTCTTCTCTTATTCACTTCCTGACATCCCTTATAACCGTTCACTCTTTCCCATAACTTTTCTCCGATGTAACCCCCCCCCCTGGAAAACAGTGGCAGTAAAATGTCTTGCCTGGGGTGATATGATATTTTAAAAAAATAGAAATTTCTATACTATTATAATGTGGATATAAAGTGGGGGATCGATTTTACGTTACAATCGATATATAAACTGATCCCTTACTTTATGGCCATAGTCATCCTTCTCTTACCCATTTCCTGACACCCGCTATAACCTTTCACTCTTTCTCATAGCTTTTCTCCTATTTAACCCCCTGCAAAACTAGCAGTAAAATGCCTTGCCTGGGGCGATATGATTTGATTTGATTTATTATTTATTTTCTTTAAAAATAAATAACGACTTTATTTCGTTATTATTTTTAAAAAGAACGAAATAAATATGTGTATTTGAATATTAAGGTTTATTTGAATTTTTTTTCTGCGGATGTTTGAACCAATCTTTGTGGATAATAAATGGCGTGTATTATCTTTAAAGAAATTTCTAATTCAAGGGAGACAACTTCAGTAGAACAACGACGCCACAGATTTTATCATTAAAACAATATGTAAAAATAATTTTGCAGAATTCTTAGAAACCTCTGTCTCATTAACCTCATCCACTTCTATTCTATTCTTCTTCTAAGAATTTCTGGATTATCTAAAAATTTCAAAGAATTTCTGGGTTATCTAAAAATTTCTAAGAATTTCTAGATTATCTAAAAATCTCTAAGAATTTCTGGATTATCTAATAATGTCTAAGAATTTCTGGATTATCTAATAATGTCTAAGAATTACTGAATTATCTAATAATTTCTGAAAATTATTGGATCATCTGAGAATATCTAAGAATTACTGTATTATCTCAGTATTTCTGAAAATTACTGGATTATTTAAGAATTTCTAAGAATTACTAAATTATCTAAGAATTTCTGAAAATTACTGGATTATCTAAGGATTTCTAAGAATTACCAAATTATCTAAAATTTCTAAAAATTACTGGATTGTCTAGGAATTTATAAGAATTTTAAATTATTCTCTGTTAAAAATCTGTTTTGTAATATAATATAACAGCATCTGAAGCTTAAAATTAAATCAATAGAATTCTATAGAAATGAATTATGTAAGTTGAAGAAAAAGACCAAACTTGGATGCATCTACTGCAACAGGAACAATCAGTTTCTGCCTTAGAGCATTTGATTTCTTCTCCATCAAGAGTTGTCTTCTTTCATAATTATCTGTTGGGAGATAGTGCAGGTAGTGCTGTTACTAACACGAGCACAAGGATTGCGGGTTTGATTTACATGGAAGCAGTAATACTTAGTTCAAATTTTTTTATGCAAATCAATATTGGTATTTCATTGTGTGTGTTAATCTTATTAAAGAAAAATATGCACCTACCAAGAGCACATATTTTCTTTTAATAATATTTCTTGAATATTCAGTCTGGTAGGCAATAATAAATATACCATTTAAAAATAACATTGGTTTATCTACTTAAATATGGGTATCCACTAAACTTAATGTTTAAGCGATAAAATCTATTGGATTAATAAATAAAGATTCATTACATCTTTTTTTTGTGTGTGTGTGTGTGTGTGTGTGTGTGTGTGTGTGTGTGCGTGCGTGCGTGCGTGCGTGTGTGTGTGTGTGTGTGTGTGTATGTGTGTGTGTGTGTGCACACTACCAGCCATAATTATTAGGCCACTCCAGCTTAAAAAAAAATGATGTACATCATATTATTTTTAGTATTTATTGCCAAGTGGATGATTCTAAATGAAAATAGAATGGTTCTTTTGTTATTATTTCTTTGCAAAATTTCACAAAAGGCAGCCAGGAAGCCTTTGCTTTGGCCAGCCAATAAGACGAAGAGACTAGCATGGGGAAGAGATCACAAGAACTGGACACCAGCACAGTTTATTTGATGCATATGTTATTGTGCAGTATTAGCAAACAACAATTCTATTTTCATTTAGAATTATCCACATGGCAATAAATACTAAAATCATTTCTTTTAAAAAAAACTGGGGTGGCCTAATAATTATGGCCGGTAATATATATATATATATATATATATATATAAGAAAAAGTGCAAGAAGCTGTGAACGTTTTGCTTAAAGTGTAGATTTATTGTTGCTATTATTATAATTATTACTTGCTTTTTGTATGATATATTAAGTGTCCATAATGGTATTTGTGTTGTTACACGTGCTTCGAGTCTAAAGTTGACTCTCTTCAGGTGAATAAACTTGTGTCTTCACATATCAAGATCCATTTGTTTTTCTGATGGCCAATGTATCATGTATACATGGATAAGTGGTGAGTAGGTCAGACAGTTCATATGCATGTGTTTTTGTTGGTTATATCTATATATATATGTAGTCATCCACAGACAGCTCTGTTTTGCTGTATCACAGCTCATCATCCGATTGCTTTAACCTAGGATTGAAACCCAACCGAATTGGCATCAGTTGACAATTCTACCTCTAGGCTATGGGTGCTCGGTAGAAGAAGGCAGACTTTTTAGCATGTATATTATCATTATACACGCTCAATAGCCAGAGTGCTCTAATTCATTACTGAATGAGCAATATGTATATCTATTCTTCTGAGATGAGGTAGTATTTACATTATTTACATTGTTTGAACTGTTGTCCTCATCTTTATTGCCATGTTTATGACATTTTGGCCGTTGTACGCTTTGTCTATTATACTTCTGAGATGAGGTAGTATTTACATTATTCGGATTGTTGTCCTCATCTTTATTGCCATGTTTATGACATTTTGGCCGTTGTACGCTTTGTCTATTATACTTCTGAGATGAGGTAGTATTTACATTATTTACATTGTTCGGGCTGTTGTCCCCATCTTTATTGCCATGTTTACGACGTTTCGGCCGTTGTACGCTTTGTCTATTATACTTCTGAGATGAGGTAGTATTTACATTATTTACATTGTTCGGGCTGTTGTCTCCATCTTTATTGCCATGTTTACGACGTTTCGGCCGTTGTACGCTTTGTCTATTATACTTCTGAGATGAGGTAGTATTTATATTATTTACATTGTTCGGACTGTTGTCCCCATCTTTATTTCGATACAATAACATTCAATAACTTAGAGAATTGAGTTAAAGGGAGGCAACTACATGACATCTGGAAGTGGCATTGCACATGAAACAAGAATGATATACTCGAGTGGTCGAAATAAAGGGGTTGGTACAAAATTCCAAGCAAATGAAGAAGGCTACAGCATACAACAGCCGAAATGCCGTGAATATTATGACATAAAGATGAAGTCCAAGTAATATATATATATATATATATATTATGTTTTAAAACATGTACATTATTTTTTAATATATGTCATCGACAATCATATGTTTGTTTCAACGTTGGGTGTCCAATGTTTCTTCAGGAGGTAAAAGCAAAACTGAATTCGTCTGCTCCCTATATTTGGTTCATTGTTGTTGTGGGAGGTTGGTTGGGGTTATTGATAATGAAGGGAATGTGTTAAGGATGCAGTTATGGCCACTGCATTCAGGCAATAAATAGCGTAACTGTACCGTTCGTATTTCTATTTACTGATTACTAACACTTATTTGTATCTATGTTCTTGTTATACTAATACACTGTTATTGAACTTACCTTCTGTGTTCCGTGTCTTACTTCCGATCAAACCGGTCAGTACAACATCACTAGCTAATAAGTCTCACCTGTCTGTTACTCCCAGAGCAAAGAAATTGGAACTTGCAAATATTTTCGAGTATTCAGTCAGTGGGGGATCAGTTTATTACTTTATAAGAATGGAAAACCGTTCCCTCACTTTATGCCCAGTAGAAGTCTTAATCATGTTTTCAACTATTATATTCAATCAGTCATTTAAGTGCCATACGTAATATACGCTTTAGGCAATCATGTCTCGAAAGATACATGACTGACTGGGCAGAAGATTATCCCGCAGTAGGTTGCCATTGCTTTCTGCGGTAGACTGTACTAAGTACGGCAGGTAACGGCAGTTAGAGACGCAGTTAAGGACGCAGTTATGGCCACTGCATTCAGGTAATAAATAGCGTAACTGTACCGTTCGTATTTCTATTTACTGATTACTAACACTTATTTGTATCTATGTTCTTGTTATACTAATACACTGTTATTGAACTTACCTTCTGTGTTCCGTGTCTTACTTTCGATCAAACTGGTCAGTACAACTTTGCGGTGAATTTTTGCTACAACTCCACAACAAAATGGCGACGAAGATTGGTGTTAAGATTTGCCACAACAAATTGATGACGAAAATCCACAACACTAAACTCATAGTGCGTTCTTCAAGTTTCAACTAACTACCCGTTTTGTGAAGAACTATTTTGCATTCTCAAGTTATACAACTACATTTTGTTTCATCATGAATAACACTTATGTTATTTTTTCATTCTTACCTTAGTTTTATTTTGATTTGGAAAGAATATTTTGTGCATTTAAATTTGCCTTACGTTCCTTTTCACTTTCTTGCCAACCATAAAAAAGGAAAGGAACACCAACTTTATTAAACACATTCTATCACTTACAACTAGAACTCTTCTTTTGCTTTACTCCTGACTAATATTTCTCTTCAACTCTTACAAATTGATTTTATTCTGTTCTGTTAATAAAATTTCTACTTTAAACCTACAAACAAAATACTTTTCAAGAGTACATTTTAATTACTCGTCATCTTAACTCTCTGATAATAGTCAAGCTTACTCATCTTTTATTTCATTTGAGAATTCACTCCTGGATGTGATTCTGGCCTTTCCATTTGACGACAAACATTTCGCATCAAGGTATGAAATTTTGCAAATTTTGTATGTGTTAAACAAAGTTTGTAACTTCGAGAAAATTTGTTTGTTTCTAACAATGAGTCAGATCTGAATTTTTAAAAGGAATCAGTTTTGTTCACTACATATGCTCCGGCTTCAATTAGGGTCTGTCTATATTTTTGAAATGAAGTATTATAGCTATTAACACTATTGACATTGTTCAGACTATTATCCTCATCTTTGTTGCCATTTTTACGACATTTCAGCCATTGTATACTTCAGCCTTCTTCAGGTGCTAGGAATTTCAAACCGAAACCTTTATGACGATCACTGTGGGTACATATCATTCTCATTCCTTGTGCAAATCCGCTTCAGGTAGTCATGAGTTGTCTACCTTGAGTCCGTTATTTGTTCAGCACTGCTGTAGCCTGGTATTGAACTCACAACTCTTATATAATAAATGGAACTTTGTCTGTGTGTGTGAGTGTATCTGTTACCTATAGACTCCAAAACAGCTGAACCGATTTTCTTGAAAATTTACACAGTTGTACTATAAGCGTCTGCAAGTGTTCTTAGCTAGGTCTTGTGTAGAGATACCCCTGATAAATATTGAAAATTGAAAAAATTGGGTGATAGAAGGAATAGTCCGATTTTAATCAAATTTCATACACTCACAGACAAAGACATAAGAAACGATATTCAGAAGTTTCAAGGTTGCAGAAAATCAATAATATATATATATATATATAAAAGGCAAGATGTTTGTGTGTGTGCCTGTTTATCTGCCTGTATGTCTGTATTTTTTCAGCCCTTTTATTTTAGTTTTTGCTTCGGGTTTGGCTCTAAGTAGATAAAATTGTAGTTCTTAGTCTCAGCCATGAAACCATTTACCCAGAGGACTTATTTAGCCTTCAAAATTCAGTTTTCGACGAAAAAACCTTATTTGATATCGATACCAGGAAATCAAAATTTGACTTACATCCATTCATTTTTCTTTCAGTCTACGGTTTTGCTTTAACTTGAAAAAACTATTGCTTTTTAGTCTTTCATGTCAACGTCCAAAGAGTCTGAGCTCCAGGACCATGGATTAGTTTTAAAGCTTTCATTACACCTGAGCAATGCCAGGCTATACTGCTAGTATATATATATATATATATATATATATATATATATATACTAGGTGCGATTGGTAAATTGTCGCAATTATTTTATTATTTCAAATATTCTTTAGGCTGAGTCTGAGCTGCAGGACCATGGATTAGTTTTAAAGCTTTCATTACACCCGGGCAATGCCGGGCTATACTGCTAGTTATTCAATAAGTGTAGATTCCACTCCAGACATCTCACACACAGATCAACTGAAATTTACTGTCTGATACGTTAAAGGTTATGAGCCTGTAGAACATTTTTTAATATTCATCTCCATCTTTTAGCAAAGGATCTAATAGACACTGTCGTGAATTTTCTTAACAAGAACAAAATTCGATAAATTTTTGATTTGTTCCCAGTCAAATCTTTCTTAAACTTCCTTAATTACGTGCAAATGTATATGCTGAACTCAACCATTTTTTCCTGTTATCGACCAGAAAAAATCGGACCATATCTCACCCCTTACCACTGTTCTCATATCTGATTCACCATTGAATGACTGGCAGCGTAGGTTAACTTATTTTGGCCTGTTTACTTCTTTTAAGCAAATACTCTGCGATTTGTTTGGGTTCGGAACTCAGTTTCCGCATAGTAATTGCAAAAAGGAAATAAAAAGGCCAAAAAATCGGCAAACTATGCATGAAGTCATTCTGCAGTGAATAACATTTTTGAAGCATGGTTACGGGGTAAGATAAAAAGCGACAAGAAGTTCGATATTTTTCTAGTCATGAACTTGAAACAAAGGTAGGTTTCGTCAATAAACAATTATCAATTTGAGTTCAGCATTTACATTTGCACGGAAATAAGGATGTTTTGGAAAGATTTGAAGGGGTAAAGGCCTTCGAGGAACAAAACAAAAATTTGCCCAAAATTCTATCAGACTACCATGGTCAGTCATACAATAACATCTCAAATACGTCTAGACGATACACTAGATTGCATGCACGAATTCATCAACCCAATGAGTTTGCCATCTATGTTCTCTGTTCCTTTGTTAACCGTGTCCACCATAGTTTATGAATGTAGAATACAGCACAGTATATCACCTGTTCAATGAAACAACGTCAAAGATTAACACTCATGAGTCAGACACTCTGCTGAATTGGATTGGATCGCAAATACTAAGGAAAATATGGCTGCCTTTTATACACATCACATTGAATATTTTGAGCCTTCTGATTGGTTAACGCTTCTATTGGTGAACTATAAAATGAGTCAATTTATTGCTGGCTCACCAGTATACACAGGTACCCACTTTATATTATCTATATATGTTGCCCCAGCCCTCTCCCACCCTAATCCAATAGAGATATACTCTATTGTTATCTATATCTACAAAAGTGACGAGGATGGACAGTGTGTAAGCATTTGCTATGTAAATTCATCATATGTTTTTTATTCTTATTATTCCTTAAACTACCTGAGTGAAACCGGGCTAAACTGCTAGTATATATATATATATATATACATATATATATATATATATATATATATATATATATATATATATATATATATTAGCAGTATAGCCCAGTGTCGCTCAAGTATAATGAAAGCTTTAAAACTAATCCATAGTCCTGGAGCTCAGACTCAGCCTAAAGAATATTTGTGTGAAGTTTGGTGAGAATCGGATAAAAATTGTGGATTTGTATAAAGGACATACAGACAGATAAACAAACACACACACACAAATATCTTGCCTTTTATATATATATATATATAAATATCAATATTATTGATTTTTTGCACTATTGTAAGAACTGCAACCTTGAAACTTCTGAATATCGTTTCTTATGTCTTTGTCTATGAGTGTATCCAATTTGATTAAAATCGGGCCACTCCTTCTATAACCTGATTTTTTTTATATTTATCGGGGGTACCTCGACACAAAACCTAGCCAAGAACACTCGCAGACGCTTATAGTACAACTGTGTAAATTTTCAAGAAAATTGGTTCAGCTGTTTCAGAGTCTATAGGTAATGGACACATACACACACACAGCCAGACACCAACACAAACCACAAATTTCCATTTATATATATATATATATATATATATATATATATATATATATATATTACACACACACACACAGAGGGTGTGAGGGGTATATTGTCACCATTTTATATTTTTAATTTTGGTTCATGTGCATTCATTTTTTGTTTTTTATTTTGTTGACTGCACAGTATAGTAGGGTCAGTTGGGCACCATTTGTGATAAAAAGAGCACCACAACATAGTTCACTCTGCCAGAAATTTGAAAACAGCATGTTTTAGTGCGTGGCAGTTGCACTAAAAACTCCAACTTTTCAAAGTGTTTAGGTGTCAATCTGAGGACAGTGCAGAGGTTTTGAAAAGAGTTGGACGAGTTTAATATGGATTATGAAAGTATAGGAGCTCACTTTGGTCATTCTGATGAGAAAAGAACTCACAAATTTGTTGGTAAGGTCATCAGATGTAACATAAATACATACATTAAGTGCCTTGAGAAAATAATGCTGCCCAGAGTCAAGAGGGTGGTTGCTGAAAGACCCTATGTCTGGCAACAGGACTCTGCACCATGCTACACAAGTAGGAGAACCCAGTTATGGCTATCAGAAAATTTTTGCAAACTCATCACCCCTTACATCTGGCCACCTCACCCCATGACTGAAAACTCCCTTGATTATTATGTGTTGGCCGCAGGTGAGTGAGAGACAAACAAAACTCATTGCAACACCAAAGATTAAATAAAGGCATGGATTATGGAAGCATTCACAAACTTAAACAAGGAGACTGTCCAGAAGAGTTGCAGGAGATTCTAAAGTTGTCTGGAGGCTGTGTTTGAAGCCAATGGCAATTTTAATGAATAAATTTACTCTTTAGTATTACAAGATATTTTGTGTAATTTTGGTAAATATATCTGTTAAAATAAGATGTCAGTGTTATTTTCTTTTTTGCATCATTTAGACAACAATTTATACATTGTACCCTGAATATGTAAATGCATTTGGACGACAGTTTATCCATCTCACCCTACATATCTGTGAATTTTTAACTACAATTTATCTATCACACCCTGTATATCTGAACGACAATTTATCCATCGCACGCTGTATATCTGAACACTGCAGGGAAAGTTAATGGCGATTTTATTGAATAAATTTACTCTTTAAAGATACTTTTTATCGAATTTTGGTAAATATATTTGTGAAAATGAGATGTCAGTGTTATTTTCATTTTTACACAATGTAGACAACAATTTATTCAACACACCCTCTGTGTGTGTGTGTGTGTGTGTGTAAGTACACACACACACACACACACACACACACACACACACACATATATATGAGAAAGGCATCTGGAACAAGTATTGGTAAGCAACCCTAGTAGACATGGGTACTCAGATACAGGTGGCTGGCCAGCTACCACCATATATATATATATATATATATATATATATATATATATAATCGGAGTCTAACCATACTGATGAGCTGTGATACAACGAAACAGATCTGTCTGTGGATGACTATTTACGCTCTCACATCCTGATTGAGCACTTTGGAAGAATGGTAGACTTTGAAAAATAGTAGCTACACTAGCATCTACGCATCATTCATTCAGCAATGAATTAGAACACTCTCAGCTATTGGGTGTGTATAATGATAATGTACACGCTAAAAGTCTGCCTTCTTCTACCAAGCGCCCATAGCTCAGAGGTAGAATCACCGACTGACACCAATTCGGTTGGGTTTCAATCCTGGGTTAAAAAGCAATCAGAATCTAACCGTACTGATGAGCTGTGATTCAGCGAAACAGATCTGTCTGCAGATGATTATAGATAGATAGATAGATAGATACATAAGGACCTTGAATAAGTTCTTGCTGCTTACCAACAGATGGTATTCCCAAAACTGTGTGCATGTAATTTCAGATGGTAACATTTCTATAAGGAAGTACTAAGGTGATACCGAGCAAAGCGAGGGATCAGATGTTTGCCCTCAGAGATTCAGAAAGCAAATGACCAAAACTGGTCTTTGCACATCTGGCTCCACGCAGAAGTTCTGGAGGTTAACCAAAAATAACTAAATATTAAATCCATTTTACGGACCTGTAGCAGAATTCTGGATCCTGATTGGTCATCAAATCGCAAAATTCAAAATATATCAGAGAAACGATTTTTCCATAGCTAAAGAAAAAAATCTTTCCTGATCCACCCTACGTGACTATTCAATATTTAAGGATGGTCTCTAACCGGTCACAGCCAAGAAAGAGGAGGCAGGTTGCTGACACACATCAAAGATGTAACTCTAAACTTCAAGTGACCCGGACATTGTCCTCTCTCTCTCTCTCTCTCCCTCTCTCTCTCTCTCAACAATCACTGCTACAAACATTTTGTATGAACTCTTTATTCTTCAACCTCATCAATGAATATGAACTCTACTCATAACTTCTTACTAAGATTCATAATTGAACATTAATTTCTATAACCATTGTTATTCCTTCTTTTAATAAATTTCTATTTTACATTCAAAGTGTATATTTTATTATTCCGCTCTTCAACACTAATCCACATATCCCAACCTTCTGATAATAATTCTGATGAATATCAACCCAACATAAAACTTGTAAGCTGTAGGGAGTTCGGTTAAGAAAGACACAAGGCCAAACAAAAGAAACATTAACTAGCTCCCTACACTTCAGTACTATAAGCAAGCTTGAAACTCAGTGTATATCATTTCGCCAAAGTGTAAATATGGTGTGAAAGGAAAGACAAAAAAATAAGAGACAAAATAAACAGGCAAGAGTTGTCTCTTTCGTCATCTTCATTTTTTTACAACCCAAGCACGGTCAGCAAGAAGCAAAAAAACACTCTGCCATTCTCAAAAAATTGGCTTGCTTTATACAGCTGAGGATCGACCATACCTTGCATGCGAATGATGAGACGAGATTTCGATTTAACTGTCTGAGACCACCTGGCATAAAACATGGGATTTTGGTTCTTTTTATCACAGAGTAGCTGGATTTTACACAACGCACAGACCTGTTGGCATTTCAGAGGTAATTTCACAATTTTCCCCACAGTAAATAACTTTGTTTTTCATGGCATTAAACATGTCAGGTTTCATGCCAAAGAAAGCGTTTTGCAGGGAATTTTACTGCACTACTTTACTCAAAAGAAATCTGAAGCTGAAACACATAGAATTCTTGTTGAGACTTACAGCAACCATGCTCTTGTCAGAAACAACATGCAGAGATTGGTTTTGGCATTTCAAAAATAATAATTATGAGCTTGAAGATAGAGAACACTATGGTGCACCAAAAAAGTTTGAAGACAAAGAATTAGAGGCATTGCTTCATGAAGACTCATGTTAGACAAAAAGCATTACTTTCAGAATCATTATGAGTTGATCACACAACAGCTTCGAAATGTTTGAATGCATCAGGAATGATTCAAAAGCAAGGACATTGGCTATTGTACAAGTTGAAGTCAAGAGACGTTGAACGGCATCGTGTGAACAGCTGTTTCAATGGCAGAAAAGGAAAAGATTTTTGCATTGTAGCATGACTGGTGATGAAAAATTATAACATTCTGATAATCTTAAGCGTAGAAGATTGTAGGGTAATCTCGGCCATGCATCGGTGGCAAAGCCAAATATCCATGGTTCAAACCTTATGCTCTGCACTTAGTCGAATCAGCTGGTTGTAGTTCATTATGAGCTGATGAAACTGACCCTAACCATCATAGGAGATTTGCTATCAACTAAAAGTGGAAGAAAAAAACAGCTGCTATACAAGCATAGACACAACTGTTATGGTGAAGCACACCTATTCCTCAGATAATGGACTCTCCCTCCTATATTAATTAGAGTTAACAGGAAGTTAACTCGAGAGGTTCTTGGAAAGTTCTTTGAAGTTCTTAAGAGTTCTATTGAAGTTCAATAGAACTATTAGTTAATTCCAGTTTGAACATAGTTGAACTAAGGCAGTTGATATTAGTCGGTAGTTAGCTGAATACTAAGGAGTCAGCTTACAGTGAAAGATTATCAAGTTCCCAACATTTTGGGTGCGTTAAGTTGATTAGCAACCGACATAGCACGATTATAACCTTCAGTGCGAAAACTACACCACAACAGCAATAAAGTGATTTTGCAAAATGACAATGCTAAGGCCACATGTTCCTACTTGGAAACACTTAAAAGGAATGTCCTACTTAACCCGCTGTATTCACCAGACATTGCCCCGTCTGATTATCACTTGTTTCTATCAATGGCACATGGCCTGGATGAGCAGCACTTTCATACTTATGAAGATGAAAAAAAAAAAAATTGGTCAACTCGTGATTAGCCTCAAAAGACGTTTTTCCAATTTTCAAATGCTGCAAGAAAGATTAGAAAAATAGTGGCTAGCGATGGACAATACTTTCAATGACATGTTTCTTACTAATTTTTGTAAATAAAACTTTACTTTTCATGAAAAATAGCAAGAACTTATTTAAGGTTCTTATATATGTGTGTGTGTGTGTGTTTTCATTTTCCTCTCGGTCTCTGAAGAAGCTTTAATAAAAGTGAAACATGTTAGATTGAGATACATTTTTCATTTGCTGTTTTTCCTTATTTCATCACTTATATATATATATATATATATATATATATATATATAGCAGAGATTAATGACTTATAAAAAAAAAAACATCAAAATTAACAGTCAACCAAGGTATTTCTGGAAGATAAAATTTTAAAACTAAGATATCTTTGTAATTAGTGTTCAATATCAAGAGATCAAGTGGACATAATTTCCACAAAATCCAGTCTCCTGATGAGGAGAGTTAATCTCTACAAAACTCAGAGTAGGGACAAGATAAGTGTACATTTATATTTATTTATTATATATATTAAATGGAATATGTGAAAACCAGTTGACTGTTTCAAATGTATGTTTATTTTGTTGCCAATGCCTCATTGAATAAGAATGTCATTAGAAAGGTTGCAACAAACTTCTTTTATTCTTAAAAAAAAAATAATAATAATCATAACTTATAATAACAACTTCATACTGAATATAATAATATCATAACTTATAATAATAACAACTTCATACTGAATACAATAATATCATAACTTATAACAACTTCAATAACTGAATAACAATAATATTCATAACATAAGAATAACAACTTCAATAATGAATACAATAATAATCATAACTTATAATAATAACAACTTCATACTGAATACAATAATATCATAACTTATAACAACTTCATACTGAATACAATAATATCATAACTTATAATAATAACAACTTCATACTGAATATAATATCAAACATAATAATAACAACTTCAATAACTGAATAATAATAATAATAATAATAATAATAATAATAATATTATTAAGTAATTCATTGAGTGTTATTCAACCTCAACAGAACGTAGAATGCAAAATAAAATTCGATGAATTACTTACTTAATATTTCAAATCCTCCTACAATTTCTCAATATTATTATAACTTATAATAATAATTTCCGACTGAATATTATAAAAGAATAATAAATAATAATGTTATTATAATAACTTATAAAAATAATGTCTTACAGAATATTATAATAATAATAATATTCTTATAACAACTTATAATAATTTCTTAATGATAATAAAATAATAAAATTATTATAATAACTTATAATACTAATAACTTCTTACTATTTTAATAATAATAACAATAAATAATAATATTATTGTAAAAATAACTTCTTATTGAACAAAACATTAGCAACAGAATATTTAAAAAATTAAATATCCAACTCGTTTTCATATATTTCATTTTAGATATTTTGTTAGAATGTTTCATATCGATCATTTTATCATTATTGTTGGGACGCCCACACCTATTCGGCTATAATGGACTATTCCATTACTATGTAAAGTAATGGTGGCATCTACGTAGGGGAGTGTGCCAAGCAGCCGATCGACAAGTCAGTCGTAGACTTCCAGTGACGACCCGGAAGTACCCATTGCTCATACTACGTCTTACGACAGTTGGGACGATTAACCTTTATTCTTGTATTGGATACTAATAACCTTTGTAAATACTATTTTCACGGAATACAACAATTAACCTATTCCTGTTGTTGAGTTATTTATTCTTACTCACAACATAACAATTATATAAGATAAACAAATAGGAAATGTTTATAAACCTAACATGTCTCACTTTGTTAATGCTTCGTCAGAGACTGAGATATGAAGAAAAAAAAGAAAGGTGATTTTCTAAGCATAGCTTAGATGTAGCACAAAGTTGAAAGTATAAAGCACCCAGTAAGGATCAAACTCATTGCTCAGTGGTAACTGTGCTAGCGAGATATGCTTGCTAAACATTAAATCGTGTCAAAGTACCACAGACTCTATGAAGAAATATCCTTATCTCATCCTCTGATGAAGCTTTAATAAAAGGAAAACAACTGATATATTTACTAAAATTCCACAAAAATACCTTGAAATACTAAAGAGTAAAATTTATTCAATAAAATCGACATTGGCTTCAACAATGGCCTCCAGGCGACTTTAGAATCTCCTGCATCTCTTCTGAATGGTCTCCTTGTTTAAGTTGGTGAATGCTACCATAAATTTTGTCTTCAGTTCATTTTTGGTATGACAAGGCATTTTGTTAGGCTCTCACTCCACTGTGCCCCAAGGGGATTGCAGCCTGGTGAGTTAGGAGGCCATATGTAAGTGTTGAGTCTGATGACCTGGAGAAAGATGAATGAAGAGACATAATGTTGCCATCACTAGTGATCACTACAATTGTAATATAACAATCTGGCCCCACCCGAGGAAGTGATGCAAGCGATGGTGTTTTCCCGTCGGTGAAGGGGGCGGCGAAACGACAAGACAGGTGTTTGTGAAATACATCCTGTCAAGGCCGGAGCGGATGTCGTTTTGACCTTATTTCCGACAGCGGCGGAAATGACTACGGAGGCAAACAGATCAGGTGTCTCTTAGAATTACGTGGGCGTTGCGTGGGCGAGGCAAAACCGGAAGGAAAGTCCCGGTTCTAGAGGACTATATAAAGACCTCGACACACGGATTCGCTAGCAGCAGAGAACGGCCAGTGAAGCAGCGAGAAACACCACAGGCAGACTACACTCCCGTCGACCCAACATATGTGCTCTCACCCTTCCGTTCTCTATTCCACACAGTTCGTCGTATTAATAAAAATATAACCTTATATTTTTATATATGCGTGTTTGTTGTTTTGTTGTCGTACGGCGATATATAACACAATCACCATGATGTTGACTGGATATATCGTACAAATTTTTCTGAATCCTCTGCACTGTCCTCAGATTTAATACCCAAACACTCTGAAATGTTAGTATTAGAGCTTCTGGTGCGAATGCCAAGCAGTACAGCAAGCCGTTTCCAAATTTCTGGCAGAGTGAATAGCTCACAGTACTCTTTTTCTCACAGATGGTGCCCAACTGACCCTACTATACTTTGCAGTTAACAAAATAAAAAATAAACAAAGTGCATACATGAAATTAATATATATAATACTGACATATCACCTTGTGTGTGTATGTGTGTGTGTGTATTTCTACCATTTAACCAGCTAAACTATCGCCCGGTTCACACTCCACTCATGTCTATTGAACAGGTGTAGAGGCTCATCCCTTGTTCCCTGTTTAGGATGTGGTTTCTGGCTTTCTTTTTTCCAATCTTTTCACTCTTATGTAGCCCCCTGCACATCAGTGGCGTTACCGCCTTGCTTGGGGTGATATGATTGAAAAAAAAAAATAAAAAATAACCTCTTGGGCAAGCTACCTGAGATACTTCCCTCCAACTTTTATCAACTATGCTTGCACTACTAATTCACTCTCTCCCTTATTTTTGCCTCTTTTCTTTTCTAAACAAACTTTTATTGCTGGTCACACAAGAATTTCTTCATTACACTTCTTACTGGGGCTGATGAAGCAGGCTTCTGAAAGCCTGTAGAAATGGCTGTTCTCCAAAGTAAAATACTGAATTTACATATAGCTCAGAAGTAGAATTACCGACTGACGCCAATTTGGTTACGTTTCGATCCTGGGTAAAAAGCAATCAAATGTCTAACCGTATTGATGAGCTGTGATACAGCGAAACAGATCTGTCTGCGGATGACATATATATATATATATATATATATATACACTAGCAGTATAGCCTGGTGTTGCTCGGGTGTAATGAAAGCTTTAAAACTAATCCATGGTCCTGGAGCTCAGACTCTTTGGACGTTGGCACGAAAGACTAAAAAGCAATAGTTGTTTCCAGTTAAAGCGAAACCGTAGACTGAAGAAAAATGAATGGATGTAAGAACACTCACAAACACTTATAGTAAAATTGTGTAAATTTTCAAGAAAATCAGTTCAGCCGTTTGAGTCTAATGGAGACACACACACAAAGTTCCATTTATAAATAAGTTTAGATATATATATAAATTTATTGATAAATGGAACTTTGTCTGTGTGTGCATGTGTGTGTGTGTGTGTGCATGTCAGTTGTACTATAAGTGTCTGCGAGTGTTCTTAGCTAGGTTTTGTGTCGAGGTACCCCCAATAAATATCGAAAATCGATAATAAAAAAAAATCGGGTTATAGAAGGAGTGGTCCGATTTTAATCAAATTTGATACACTCAGAAACAAAGACATAAAAGATATTCAGAAGTTTCAAGGTTGCAGTTCTTACAATAGTGCAGAAAATTTGATATCAATACCAGGAAATCAAAATTTGACTTACATCCATTCATTTTTCTTTCAGTCTACAGTTTCGCTTTAACTGGAAACAACTATTACTTTTTAGTCTTTCATGCCAACGTCCAAAAAGTCTGAGCTCAAGGACCATGGATTAGTTTTAAAGCTTTCATTACACCCGAGCAGCGCCGGGCTACACTGCTAGTATATATATAATTTAATTGCCAATACAAGCTGCAAAGAGGAACAATCATTTTGTTTACTTCATTATGAGAATGTACAAAGAGGGACAATCAACAAGTTTATCTCCATACCCTGCCTGATGGCAAATGCTGGTGGTGGCACCAGGGGTGGCGATCCCGGCATAGCCACTGAAACTGTGATATCACCTCTGGTCGACAACTGATGAAGACAGGGTATTGCACATGCTAACACACACAGTATGTTAAAATAAATATATATATATATATATATATTGTCATCCGCAGACAGATCTGTTTCGCTGTATCACAGCTCATCAGTGCAGTTAGACTCTGATTGCTACATAACCCAGGCTCGAAATCCGACCAAATTGGCATCAGTCGGCGACTCTACCCCTGGGACACGGGGCGTTCGGTGGAAGAAGACAGTCTTTTTTTAGCGCATATCATATTACGCGCCCAATAGCTAGAGTGCTCAAATTCATTTTTACTGACTGAGCGATACGTACACGCTAGAGTGGCTACTGTTTTTCAAAGTCTACCTTTCTTCTAGAGTGCTCAATCAGGGTGTGAGAGCGTAATTATTGTTATTATTATTAACCTGTTATTGATCAGAAGTAAATTAGACCAGTATACAGCTGTATTAAAAAGTGCTCAATACATATATAATGTAGAGCTTTTAAATATTTTCATTTGAAAGTCAGTTGATTATGCAACCTTGGTTTCAACCTTTCCTTATATTCAGGTGTTTTATATTAACTGATTCTCCGGCACTTTATTTCAAACGTACAACAGGGATTTTCAGAACACAGGACTGTTGAAAGTTAGCCATAATATTATTTCCAGAAAGAAAAAAATTACTAAATGAAAGATCCAAAATAATGTCTGGATATAAACACATCAGAAAATATATTTTAGGTTGACTAGACTTTAACTAAGTTAAAACTTAGCAAGTCACCAAACTCAGCTTTTTTTTTTAATTGGAGTAGATAGACCAAACTATCACCCGGTTCACACTCCATCCATGTCTATTGAACAGGTGAAGAGGCTCATCCCTTGTTCCCTGTTTAGGATGTGGTTTCCGGCTTTCTCTTTTCCAATCTTTTCACTCTTACATAGCCCCCTGCGCATCAGTGGCCTTACTGCCTTGCTTGGGGTGATATGATTAAAAAAAATAAATAAATAAATATAAAAAATACAAATCCAGGTGAGAGTGTTTACAAATTCCTCCTTTATTTGAAAATTTAAAATTGCAGTTTTTTTTTAAACTTCCAGTCGTATGTTCTGAAAATCTGTTGTACATTTGAAATGAAATGCTGGAGAATCAGTGATGGTGGTGGTATATAAAATTTAAAACTACTGTCCTAAGATTACCATTACCTAGCAAAGTCAGTCAGTTAAGTGCCATACGTGATATACGCTTGAGCGATCATGTCTCGAAAGAGACATGACTGACTGGGCAGAAGATTATCCCACAGTAGGTTGCCATTGCTTTCTGCGGTAGACTGGTTGCCAGCCAAGGCTATAGAACCCAATCTGTCCTGTTATTTAACCCATAACTGGAAGGAAGAGACGGATTAATACCTTTCCCAAGGGTATTTGCACGTAAGTGAATGCAATGAATTCAACTGGAATTCGAACTCGGCTCTCCGATTTCTTGTTCCGAGCCAATATCCACTGGACCACCACGCACATCCCTTGCAAAGTAGATTAGGCAAAAACAAAGAGCTAAAATTTTAAGCAAATATTATGCTGTAACGATTTAATATTATTATTATTGTTGTGTTTGTTCCTTTCTTCGTCAGTTTGCACGGCCATTATACCCTGCCATCACTGTAAATAATGGACTGAAAGAGGGGAAAAGATGCTACTTGGTTTCAGTGAGAAAATGAAAGAAAAAAAGACGAGCAGTCAGAAATGTTTAACGTGTTTTTCAGTGAAATGGAAAAGTTCTCAATCCCAAATCTTTTTATTTGTACCCACTTACTTCTGAAAATAACAACCAGCATTCATACTTATAACCGTCATGGCAATATTTTGTTTAAGTTATCAAGCTCAAATATTTAATGATTTGATAGGGAAATTTCTGCAGATATTTTACTGTTGTACAATTTGCCAAGAGCTTATTCAATCATTAATTTAAGAATTAAGATTCATAAGAAAATTCAAATTATAAAACCATGAAATTTTCCTGACTCTTTCTAGTTATTAAATATACAAAATCTTACAAGTGAAAGTCTCTTTGGTCTGAGGTTAGTTTTGAAAACAAGCACACAACCTTCAAATTTTAGGTGATCCTTTGAAATCCTGGTATAATATATTACCTTGTATGGTAAAGGTAATCGCCAGGTACATTCAGCCGTGGGCAGTCTTTGAGATTTGAAAAAGTTATTACTCGACCGGTGGTTGAGAGTGAGGGAAAATTTACTCACCCCAAAATCATTTTACTTGACCGACTCCATTTTCTTAATAGTCACCTTACATGAATATAGCGTGAATCACTGATGGAAAACAAAAAATGAAATTTTAATTAAAATTTCGAAGGATTTAAAAATTTAAAAAATAATAACAAAATTTGATCTTTCCTCTTAATCACAGCATAAACATTTTGATGATAAAATTTTGTTTTTATTAGGTTTGAGCCCTTTTAACATCAAGATAGGCTGTTTTTTTTGGGTTTTTTTTGACAATTGTGTGGAGGTACCTAAATTCGTAGTTTCTTTCTTCTGTTTGACTACAACCTCCATCTCATAGATGATAAAAAAAATAACAAATCTGATTTTCTCAACATTTTTCTATAAAAAAAATTACTTGTATAATTTGTATTTTGGTGCATGATAGAAAAATGTATGCATATTTTTTTTCCTTCTTTCAAATGTTCATTTTTACTTTTCGTAAGCAGGGAGGAAATATAGGATAATATTTTTCCAAATCAGTTTCTAAAACTCTGTGTTTCTCTTTAATCTGGACAACAGAAACATTTTGGCTCCACTTTGGAAGCATAAATTAAACAAATGTTTACACTGACCAAGACAATAACAGCCAAGAGTTCAATAATGTCATTGTAGATCATTCTAAGTAACTTGTGAATTTTCAGTGGCATACTTTTGGGTTGTAAAAGGAATCAGATTTCCTTTTTCTTTAATAGACCACAGGGAGTATAGCAATAAACTTTAATTGACCAATTAAGTTTTTAATTGACTGAGTCTATCAGGCAAGTGAAATCTCAAAGGCTGGCCATGGGTGAAGTCAACAAAGGACAAGGGTGGTTGACATATATATATATATATATATATATATCCAGCTGTGGATGACGTCAGCAGAGTACAACAACAAAAACACAAGCGACAACCACCTTGAAAGGTGATGGCTGGCAAGAATATGATTGACAGACACAACTGTTCATAGATAAAAGTCAACTAGAGACGAGAGTGGTTGACAGATATAACTGGCCATAGATGACGTTTACAAAACAACAACCCAAAAAAGCAAAAATGTGTGGAAGTTTTGGGGCTATATAAAGTTTGGGGTTTTGGGCTGAAGAGACAGAACTTTTGCTGGTTTCTCACACCAATGTGCACAACTCCCTCCACCTGCCTTCCTGCTCCACACAAGCGTCACCAACAAAGAACAAAAAATATGAGATTATATTTTTATATATACTTGTTCCTCATTGTTTGTTCAAATACAGCAGCAGTATGTAACACTGGGGATTGCTGAAAATATTTGACCTATAGTTTACATATAATAATAAAGTAAATTTAAAGTATATATATATATATATATATATATATATACATATGTGTGTGTGTGTGTGTGTGTATGTGTGTGTGTGTGTGTGTGTGTAAAAATGAAGGCAGACATGTTATTCCATGGTTAATTGGAAGTTTAGGCCTATTTCAGGCGAACCATCATCAGCTTCCGTCTATTGTACAGAAGATTTTACAAGATTCATGTAAAATCTTATGTACAATAAAGACAAAAGCTGATGATGGTTTACCTGAAATAGGCCTAAACTTCCGCTTAACCATGAAATAACGTCGTCCGTCTTCATTTTTACATATATTTGCACTATATGTATTTATATACATATATATTTAGCGCTTTCCTTGAGAGTTATTCTACTACTTTATCTACAGGATACTCCTTTGGATTCTTCTATATCTACACCGCATGTTTCTGTGTGTATATATATATATATATATATATATATATATATATATATACACTACTGGCCATAATTATTAGGCCACTCCAGTTTTTAAAAAGTAATGATGTATTTCATACTATTTTTAGTATTTATTTCCAAGTGGATAATTCTAAATGAAAATAGAATGGTTCTTTTGTTATTACTACTTTCTAAAATGCAAAATTTTACAAGCCAGCCAGGAAGCCTTTGCTTTGGCCAGCCAATAAAAAGAGACTAGCATGGGGAAGAGATCACAAAAGCTGGACACCAGAACAGTTCATTTGATGAACATGTTATTGTGCAATATTAACAAAGAACCATTCTATTTTCATTTAGAATTATCCACTTGGCACTAAATACTAAAAATAGTACGAAATACATCATTTCTTTTAAAAAACTGGGGTGGCCTAATAATTATGACCAGTAGTATATATATATATATATATATATATATATATATATTATATATATTAGTCATCCACATACAAGCCCGTTTCGCTGTATCACAGCTCATCACTGTGGCTAGACATATCCACTTGCTTCTGGCCGGGATCAAAACTCGACCGATTTGGTGTCAGTCAGAGTCTCTACTCCATAAGCCATCGGTGCATGGCATCGGAGAAGGGAAATTTTAACGTCTTGTATATAAGCGGTGTATACAGACGCCAGTCACCGAGAGAATATCTCTCTCTCTGTATATATATATATATATATATATATATATATACACATACATACAGAGAGAGAGAGAGAAAATTATTATTAGTGGTATAATAATAACATATAGGACAGCAACTTAAAAGCTTTCAGGTTTTGATGCTTGGATACCATTCTCATGCCTAATGATGGTACCCTTAGCACCAAAACCTGAAAGCTTTTAAGTTACAGTCCTATATGTTATTATTATAACACTAATAAATACTATATCTCTACAAATACTCTACATCTATATTGAGCACTTTATAAAAAGTAAAAATTCCCAAACTGCTGAAAAATATATCCAACAGTTTATACCACTAATAATATAAATATATATAAGTATCTATAATATTAAAGTACATATAATATTAAATCATTAAATGAAATAAAGTTTTGATGTAATTTTTTAAAAACATCCTGCCTATGATATCACAGTTTACAGAAGCATCTTATATTAATATAACTTGCAAAGCATTTCTACAGTAAAATAATTTCCAATGAATTTCCCCAAATGTTTTTTTTTTGGAACTTGTTGAGTCACGATATAGTCGTTAAAATGAACAAACAAATCTGGCTGATCAAACATAATATGGTTATCGACAATTTATTGCAGTTTCGATGAAATGATCAAATAAAGATGTTTGCCAGTAAAAATATCGCTACCTTGTAGCCCAAATATAATCTAACAAGAATACAAATGGTGTCAAGGCGTTCACTTCTGCCAATAGTTCACAAATTGAATTTCAATTTATCTTAAAACTGGTAAAATTAAGAAATAAATTCAGTCCGGAAACAGTTAATAAATCCTACTTGTGACATCACAAATTACATAAACAGTTAATATCAAAATAACGTGCAGTGCACTTCTATAATAAAAGCATCAACAATGCATTTTTTGGAGTAGTATAATTTACCAAGCATTTCTATAATAAAATAATTTCCAATCAATTCCATTAAAAGCTTTTAATATTTGCTGTGTCATGATATATGTAATCATTTGAATAAATCAATATTTTCACAGAATATGTAATCATTCAAGTGAATGATTGATTTGTCTATCAACCTTTTGCGGGTTATTTTAAGCCAGAAAATAATAATTTTTGAGAGATGATAATAACTTACTAGTTAATTATAAAAAAAAATAGTTAATTAGTCAATTGACAATTAGTCAATTATAAAAATAGTCAATTTCTACTAATTAACTTATAACTGGAAAAAGAAGAGGTAGATCATACTTTTTGTGAAGGTATTTGAATGTAAGTCTATATAACAAACTCGACTGGACTTGGAACATAGCTCTCTAATCTCCAACTTCAAGCTGCTATCCATTTTATCACCTGCACATTCAAGCTTACAGTATTTGGTATTCCTAAGCAGTCACCAATCTTGGTATTGACTAGGCCCGACATTGCTTAACATTAGTGATCATATGAGAACCAGTGTTTCGATTTGATATGGCCATAAGCTCATTATACCACTAGCATATACAATCTTACAGTACCTGGTATTCCCAAGTTGTCACCCATTTAAGTACTGACCAGCCTTGATGTTGCTTAATTTCAGTGATCGTGCTGGAACCGGTGTTTCAATGAGATGTGTCCATAAGACCATTATGTCATACTCACATCCAAACCTTACAGTACCTGGTATTCCCAAGTGGTCACCCATTTAAGTACTGACCAGGCTTGACGCTGCTCAACTTCAGTGATCGTACTGGAACCAGTGTTTCAATGAGATGTGCCCGTAAGCCTATTATATCATACTCACATCCAAGCCTACAGCACCTGGTATTCCCAAATGGTCACCCATTTAAGTACTGACCAAGCTTGACATTGCTTAACTTCAGTGATCATACTGGAACCGGTGTTTCAACGAGATGTGTCCGTAGGCCTATTATGCCACACTCACATTCAAGCTTACAGCACCTGGTATTCCCAAGTAGTCACCCATTTAAATACTGACCAGGCTTGATGTTGCTCAACTTCAGTGATTGTACAAGAACCAATGTTTCAACTTGATTTAGCCATAAGCCTATCACACCCCCAGCACATCCAAACTTACAGCACCTCAGTCACCTGTCTCGGTACTGGCCATGCTCGATGTTGCTTAACTTCAATGACCATACAACTAGTGTTTCAACTTGATATGGCTATAAGCCATACCACCCAAACTGGATCCTTACAGTATCTGAAAATCCCAAGCAGTCACCCATCTAGGTAGTGATTAGGTTTGACATTGCTTAACTTCAGATGAGAACCAATTTTTCAGCATGATATGCCCACAAGCCTTGAAGTGGATGAAAATTTTCACATAATATGTAATCATTCAAATTAATTAAAATTTTGACATGTCAAAAGTTTAAGACATTTTACCTGTGATAACAAATTCTATCAAGTTTGTGTTGAGAATATTTTTTTAAGTGTCACCTTCTTTAATCTGACTGACACATTTAACTAAATTGAACCCATCTTTATAATTCTACCATTTGTCCATGCATTGAATTCTAGTTGGGTACTATTCATCTCAAGGTTCTCAACAAAATCCAAAGTAATTGTTCCTGATTTAGTATCTCAACTTCAGTCACTTTCTCGCCAATGTGACATGGCTTCCCTCTGTCTTTTCTATAAATATGTTTGTATTAAGTGACGAGTTTATTTCCCTAGTGTCCCAACCACATGAATTTAAGCATGCTGCTAGACTGGCATCTACGTTCCACTCTTTTACCATCAAAATAGTTAAACGTAACGACCTCTTCTACTCCAACAATTTCTTTTTTCACACTTCCCATTTGTGAAACTTTCTTCTGTTTACTTGCTTCCCTGATAGCTTCAATCACCAAAAGTATGCAACATCAATTGCCATCTTCTATCTTCTTGAATCTCATTCATCTTTTATGCTTTCTTCAATACCCTCTGTACCCAGTCATTTCTCTTACACATACTCATGTCAGTCCCACTTTGTTTGGAGTGAAATGATTGAAATAAAAAAAAAAAGAAAAATAATTTACATATATTTAGTAATGTTCATCTTCGTTCCTGCCAATTCTTGATACGTTTCTGATAGGTTGTGGGTACGGATATGCTTTGTAAGCGATCCCTGTTGTGTGTACGACTTATTACAATAGGTGCAATGAAATGGCTTTTGACCTGTGTGTGATCGTAGATGCTCATTCAGTTTGCTAAAGTAGAGAAACCGCTTTTTGCAGTATTCACATTCGAGTAGTTCTCTCTGGTTGTGCAACTTCAGATGTTGCGTGTATACAGAAACATTCTCAAAAGCCACCTTGCAATAGATACAATACAGTTGGTCGCAGTTTGTCCCCTCAGGCAATTCCTCCTTGATGTTTAGCTCGTTCACTATCTCATCGTTTGAGTTCAAGGTCTGGGAGACATGACTGTCATTCAGCTCTGGAAAAGCCAGCATTTCTTTAACGTCGTCTTCGTTTTTGACAACTTCTTTCATTTCCTTCTGGAAAACATCTTCATCAACACAGTTTTCTGTCTTTATTTCATTAATCAATCCCATTTCACTTGCTGTTATATCATTACACTTTGTTTCAATGTTTATATCATTTTCAATATTCATTTGTAAAACTTTAATCTCATCTATACTAGAATTATTACTAATATCTTTATTAATAATATCACTGCTTAGCATATTAACCATGCTGTCGTTAATATTATTCATGTCGTCATTAGCAGTAAGATGAAACTCCGAAATATCAACATTATCGTCAGATACGTTAGTTTTGATTTCGTTACTTGCACTTTGTATTGCAGGACTGTCATTAAAAATGGAAACCTTCCCTCTTGCCCCAATGTTAAAACTGTTTTCTGCGTTTGTGGTTATTCCAGAATTAGCTGAGGGAAAGTTAAACAACAGTTTTCTATTTTTGTGTATTCGAAGATGTTTAGTCAAAGAACCCGACTGTGAAAAGGACTTGTAACAGTGAACGCATGTAAAAGGCTTCTCGCCTGTGTGTGAACGTACATGCTCATTCAGTTTGCTGAGATAGAGAAAGACTTTCTGGCAGTAGGGGCACCGGTAAACCTTGGCTTGTGTATGAAGTTTCAAATGGTGAGCAAGTGTAACTACATGGGGGAAAGATGCAGGACAATATTTGCAATGAAACAATTGTGCCAGACCCAACGCCTGCAGTTGTTGACCAACATTAAACGTGTTAAAGGCCCGAGGAGCATTAAAGGCGGGTGGTGTTGTTTTATTTTCAAAGTTCAATGGTAATTTAAGTCCTTGATATATACCTGCATGTAACAGTGGTTCACAGCCTCTTGCCTGAGAGGACAAAGTTTGTTGTTGTTGTTGTTGTTTTGGAGGAGATACAAGTGGTCTGATATGCAAATAATTTTCAGGTCGGAGATATCCAGTGGGAAGTGTTTTAGCACTGGCAAAATGAGTTCGAATATGTTTAGTCAGGGAACCTGACTGGGAGAATTTCTTTCCACAATGTATGCACTGGTAGGGTTTTTCTCCAGTGTGGATTCGCAAGTGTTCATTGAATTTACTGGGGTAAAAGAAGTCTTTACCACAAAACTGACAAACAAGATTTCCTTTATTGGTGTGAACCTTGAGATGTTCGGTCAATGAATCAGAATGTAAAAATGTCACTTTGCAATAGTGACACTTCAAGAGTTCTGTTTTTTTGTGGCTCTTTAAGTGTGCCTGGAATTTATCAGAGTTTGGGAATAGTGTCAAACACTTCTGACCCTCAAAGAGCTTCTTTTCCATGTGAGTCTTTAAGTGCCTAGTAAGGCTATCATAGCGCAAGAACCTTTCTGGACAAAACTGACACTGAAACCGTTTCTGACGACAATGAGTCCGTCTGTGTTTATTGAGAGAGCCTGACTGTGAAAATGTCTTGCCACAGATGATGCACTTAAATGGCTTCTCTCCTGTATGCGAACGGATGTGCTCATTGAGTTTACTGAAATAAGAAAAAGGTTTTTTGCAGTATGGGCACTCAAAGGGTTTATCAACATTTGCTGGCTTCATGGTGAGGCCATTGTTGGATGTTTTATCTTTGGCTGAATTTGAGTGTCGTTTAAGGTGTTCTATGTAGAGATAAGAATTGATGAAAACTTCAGGACAAAATGTACATTGGAAAAGATTCATGTTTACTTTTCTATTGGCATTTAGTGAAGACATTTTCCACAAAAACTATTTCTGTTTTATCAAGTGGGTGAAGCAATCATCAGCCATTTTAAATATTCCTTAAAATTTTATTTATACATTGTGGTTATCACAGATTTTATGAAATTTCAATTCAGAGAAAGATAATCATCTTGGCTTTAAATCAAATTTCTCCTCCTGAATGATGAGGCATCAAAATCTGAGCTCTTTTCAGTCAACTATGACTAAATCTAATTATTTGCTATTACACAAATCTCATAACCTATTAGGGTCTAAGGGGCCTTACAAGTAATGCAGCTATAGCAGCAGTGGTGTGTCTTGGGTGAGATAGCCTGACAGAGACAAACCTTCTCCAGGGTAATTATTATGTAAGCAGGCTTATTTAACACTGTCACTGTTGTATGGTTATAACATTCTTGTCTGGCTGTACTGGTCCATTATAGGAAAAATGGAAAATTGCCATTAACAGGAAAGGCTGCAAGCAAGGAACAACCAGTATGTACCAGTCAGTATACACAAGGTTGATTGATTTGTATATTATGGTTTATCAACCTTTTGTGAGCTATTTAAAGCCAAAACATATTTTGTATTGTAGACGATTGCTTATAGTACGTGGCGTTCCCTAGCAGTACCCAGTCTAAGTCATGACCAGGTTCAATGTTGCTTATTTTCGGTAATCAAACAAGAACTGGTGTTTTCAGTAATTTCACTGAAGGTATATATGCAAGGTCAAGGCAAACGATTTACATAGATAGGTGTGTGTGTGCATGTGTTCATTGTGTATCACAGTGTGAATAACTGGTTCAGTGATAGCTGAACATTTGTTACAAAGCACCTATAAAAGTGCCTGATCTTACACCCAGCACATTCTCAGTACAAAAGAAAAAACTAATTATGAATTTCATTTGAAGGTGTAGGAGTTTGTTTATATGAGGTCCTACCAGCCATCTTTCTGTAAGAAGGAATGGTTAGTGGACTGAAATGTAATTAGCCTTAAATGTAAGTGTTATATATTTACATAACATTTGGTCTTTGGTTTTTATTTTGATAACTGTGTGCATTTTTGTCCTAAACCAGTTTAGCCGTCTTTCTTGTTACCAATTTATGGTGATGTTGTTTTGTTGTTGTCTCATTTTTCCTCTTGTTTCAACTTGCTTGTTTTTATCCCTTTAATTGAATGTAAAACTATAAAGACATTGGCAGTAATTTCTCATGGACACTGCTATTTTGGTTTCAATCAGGTACTCTGCAGTACAAACCAAGTTAAAAAACAAACCCAACACATAATAAAAAATTATCACAAAACTGATTCTATTTCCAGTTTTCTCTTTTCCAAACTTCTCACTTTTTTTTTTTTTTTCAATTGGAGTAGATAGACTAAACTATCGCCCGGTTCACACTCCATCCACATCTATTGAACAGGTGAAGAGGCTAATCCCTTGTTTCCTGTTTAGGAAGTGGTTTCCGGTTTTCTCTTTTCCAATCTTCTCATTTTTTTTTCTTTTTTCAATTGGAGTAGATAGACTAAACTATCACCCGATTCACACTCCACCCACGTCTACTGAACAGGTGAAGAGGCTCATACCCTGTTCCCTGTTTAGGATGTGGCTGCCAGTTCTCTTTTTTCCAATCTCTTCACTCTTACGTAGCCCCCGGCACATCAGTGGCGTTACTGCCTTGCTCGGGGTGATATGATTAAAAAAAAGAAGCTTTACACAACTGTAAGTCTATTCTAGCTTGAAAATAGAACTAAGAGCTAATTTAGACATAAATGCCAGAAACTGATATTTTACAGTGTCTTGTAAAATTATTATGTAAGCAGGCTTATTAACACTGTCACTGCTGTATGGTTATAACATTCTTGCCTGGCTGTACTGGTCCGTTATGAGAAAAATGGGAAATTGCCATTAACAGGAAAGGCTGCAAGCAAGGAACAACCAGTATGTACAAGTCAGTATACGCAAGGTTGATTGATTTGTATATTATGGTTTATCAACCTTTTGTGAGCTATTTAAAGCCAAAACTTATTCTGGATTGTAGACAGTTGCTTACAGTACCTGATGTTTCCAAGCAGTCCCCAATCTAAGTCTTGACCAGGTTCAATGTTGCTTATCTTCAATAATCAAACAAGAACTGGTGTTTTCAGTAATTTTACTGTAAGTATATATGCAAGGTCAAGGCAAACAATTATCTTGTAAACATCTATATTTTACCAGCAGGCAATATAAGTTCCATAGAGATGTATAAAAGTATGTTCTGAAAACATATATATATATATATTACTTTGACAACAGGTAATGTAAAGTTTAGTAAAGATGTATAATTGGTGCATAAGCCAACAGGTGGTGACAAGTCATAAAATTAATCATTCAAGTTTTTACAAAAAAATGCCTTAATTATTTCTTACAACTACTAGGCAAAGAGGAGGAATGTTATTTGTTTCCGTAGCAATGAGCTGACATTTCAGAAGAATCCAGAAACTTTGACATGCAAATTGCTGAGCATACGAAAGTTGATAGCCAGCATTTATTGGTTGACATTAATACTTCAAACATTATCAGAACCACTAACATTGAAGAATAATGCTTGAAGTCATTAGCTTGAATTGTGATATTCCAAAATATATATGTGGATATTTTCAAATATCTTGGGTTCTTTTGTTCAAATTTCTGAAATAAAAATGAAAAAAAAAAGGTTATTCATAATCCACAGAAAATCAGCAGGATATATTCAGAGAACTTAAAATAATTACTGTTTTCTGACTTGGAAGACACACCCTATTATTGTAAAGAAATTTCTAAAAAAGGAAAAAAAACATTCTGATACGACAATGCGTTTAACATGCGTCCCTCACATACTGGCACCACATATTGTTCACATTAGTCACTCGTCCACATTTGTTTGTATAGCAATGACTTACTAGTTGGTGGTTAGTAAATATACTATACATTTTTCATTATCTAAGGGCGGTTTCATTTTCATGAAAATAAATTAAAAATTTTAAAAAAATGCATGTAAAAATCTAAAACAACCAAAGAAATTTTATTCATCCTCAAATCCCCAAAACTCGTCACTGCTGGATTCATGTAAAAGCTCTAAACAAAAAATGATCATCACTAGCATCCATGTCATGGTGGCAACTGATACATTTGTTTTAGAAGATGCACATGTATTTTTCAATGTATTCTTTTAGAGAAAAAAGTGCATCTTGTAAGCAGGGAAAATACAATATATATATATATATATATATATATATTAAAAAAGGATTAATTCAAAGATGTTGAATGGCCATTTCGATATGAAGATCCCCACGGGGGACAACACATCACCTCAGCAACAGAAAAATCCTTTCAGAAACTGGAGAAAAATTAGTCTACTTTTCCTTTTTAAATAGATTGCAAAGAAATTAAAAAATAAAAAATAAAAAATAAAATAAAATAAAAATAAAGGGAAAGAAAAAGAAAAAGAAAACGAAAAAGAAAACGAAAAAGAAAGAATAAAATCAAATAAATAAGAAAAGAAAAAATTGACATCGTCTGGGTTTGCAAAAAAAAGGGAGAATGTAACTAAAAATTAACAGACAGCCGTGTTAAATCGACGTAAGTTTAAGCAACACGGAAAAAAGGTGGTAAGATATATATATATATATATTTGCTCTGTAATATTTTATTACATGGAGCTCTCTTCCTGTATCATTTTTTAATATTAAAATAAAATTTTTAATATTAATTAGGATCGGGTTTTTGGGAATTTACCTTCCTGCTTTTTTCCCTTGGATTGAAGTATCTGAATTAAAATATATATATATATATATATATATATATATATATATATATATATTCCATTTTTAAACTAGTTATTTCACTACCCAGGTTTCTACCATGAGTGGTGTCTTAGGCGATTTTACCATTTTTCTTTTTAAGAACGCTCTTGTAATGCTGTTTTATTTAAACGCTCACATGGCAGGGAATTTATGAATTCATGGTCTAACCCTATTATGACCAAAAACTAAGTATTAAACAATCAACCAATATATATATACTAGCAGTTAAGCCCGGTTTCACTCGGGTAGTTTAAGGAATAATATAAAAAAACCATGATGAATTTACATAGCAAGTACTTACACAACATCCACCCGCTCATTCACATATTCCGTGGTGGAACTCTGCTGAATGAGTTTGTTTTAGCTTTTACTTTATTTTATTTTTTTTTTTAATTAGTGGTTAGTAAATATACTATACAGCCTTCATTGTCCAAGGATAGTTTTATTTTGATAAAAATGAACTAAAAAATCTAAAAGTTTGCATGTAAAAATATAAAACAACCAAAGAAATTTTATTTATTCTCAAATCCCCAAAACTCGTCACTGCTGGATTCATGTAAAAGCTCTAAGCTATCATTTGCAGAGTCATCACTACTATCAGTCATGTGCAATAAATGATCATCACTACCATCCATGTCATAGTGGCAACTGATACATTTGTCTTTGGAGATGCACACGTATTTTTCAGGGTATTTTTTGGGAAAAAAACGTGTGTCTTCTAAGCCAGAAAGTATGGTAATTGCTTTATTTGTTCCAGTCATTTAATTTACAATTTTATTTGTTTTTTTAAACTGAATTTACCCCAAATATAGCGGAAAAGCCACAAAGACAAAATGGGTAACTGGGTTGGGATGAATCAGAAAACAGACACATCACTAAGGAGTAAAAACAAAAGGAGAGTAATCAGGAGGACAGTAGAAAGCCTCAAAGACAAAATGGGTAACTGGGTGGGGATGAATCAGAAAACAGAAACATTACTAAGGAGTAAAAACAAAAGGAGAGTAATCAGGAGGACAGTAGAAAGCCTCAAAGACAAAATGGGTAACTGGGTGGGGATGAATCAGAAAACAGACACATCACTAAGGAGTAAAAACAAAAGAAGAATAATCATGAGGGCAGTAGAAAGCGACAAAGACACAAGAGTTACTGGGTGGGTACATATCAAAAAACAGAAATATTACTAAGGAGTAAGAACAAAAGGAGAGTAGTCAGGAGTACCAGTAGATAATGACAGACATTGCATTTTAATTTTTGAGCATTAAAGTTGGCTGTAAGGCATGGATCTGGAAGAAAGTTCCACTAGTGAGAAATGCTAGAAACGAAACTGTTAGCATAGAACTTACAGTTGCATCTAGATGTTTCTACTGTGAATTGATGAAATCTTGTTGCCAATCTAGTACTACGATTAAATAACCTCTACGTACCATAGGAAAAGCTCATCCATACAATTACCTTGAAAATAATCCTAAAAAAAGGCACAAAGAGGCAACTTTACAGTGGTGAAAAAATGACCAAAGCCTAGATGCCAGATCAGGTCCAATAATATTGCAGATTCTTTGAATTTTATCAAGGATCTCTAGATATCTAGCAGGAGCAGCAGACCATATTTGGCAGCAATATTCTAAGCATGGATGAATGGTAGATTTGTAGATACATAAGATAGATTCAAATTTGAAAATCTGCTAAACATTTCAAAGCAGATGGTGTGTTGTGGTGCAGTGGATATCAGCTCAAAATGAGAAATCAGAGAGCCAAGTTCAGATTCCAGCTGAATTTGTTGAATTTACTTATGTGCAAATACCCTTGGGAAAGCTATTCGTCCATCTCTCCCCTCCAGCTATAGGTTAAATAACAGGATATATTGGGCTCTACAATCTTGGTTAGCAACCAGTCTAGCAGAGAATGTAATAGCAACCTACTGCAGGAAAATCTTCTGCCCAGTCAGTCGTGTCTCTTTTGAAACATGACCGCCTAAGTATATATCACGCATGACATTTGACAGATAAATTCTGGAGAGAAAAATTGTAACATAGCTTCCCTGTGTTTTTCTAGAAATACTTTCATGGTAATGATTATAACAAACTTTCCTTTCTAAATAGACATTATGAATTTAAGTGCAGTACTACATTGGTGCAGTAGTAGATTGCATATGTGCGTTGTGGTGCAGTGGATATCGGCTCGGAATGAGAAATCGGGGAGCCGAGTTCAAATTCTAGTTGAATTCATTGCATTCACTTACGCACAAATACCCTTGGGAAAGGTATTAATCCGTCTCTTCCTTCCAGTTATGGGTTAAATAACAGGACAGATTGGCAACTAATTTACCACAGAAAGCAATGGCAACCTACTGTGGGATAATCTTCTGCCCAGTCAGTCATGTCTCTTTCGAGACATGATCGCCCAAGCGTGTTTCACGTATGGCACTTAACTGACTGACTAGATTGGTAGTAATGTTTTATCATTTTACAGTGGAAATGGCTAGATGCAAACATAAGTTCTATACTAACAGTTTTTCTATAGCAACTATTGCTTGTGGAACTCTCTTTCAACTCCTAGCTTCCCAGTCAACTTTGATCTTCAAAAATTTTAATAAAATACCAACTGTTATGTACTCTTATCTTAATGCTTGTTCTTTAATGTCGTCTCACTTTAATAGTTGCTTTTCTCATATTCTCTGACACTCAGTAAGTTCTTGAATTCTAGTGGCCTTATTACATTGCTTGGGGTGAAATGATTAAAAAAATCTTTTAAATTTCCCCAAGTGATGCAAGCAATAGTCAGTGTATTATTTAATTTAATGGCAAACCTGTTCGCCCAGCACCCACCTGTAATTTTTTTTTGCTTTTCGTTTTTTTAACTTTTCAGTGCATTCTTATCAATTAGACTCTAAACTTTTAAATTAGCAAAAAAATTTTTTAGAGGATGCTCAGTTTCTCATACATTTTAATAAATCGATTCCCCCAAAACGGTCTTTTTCATTAATTTCTGACAAGTTTTGAAAAAAAAAAAGGGCAACAACTCGTCATTATCTTTTACTCAACCCCAAAGCCAGTGTTTCCAGTATGGGGGACCTATTTACTAGAATGTTGTATGAGAAACTGAGCACCCACTAAATATCTTTAAATATTGAATTTTTTCTAATTTTTTTTACTAATCTGAAAGTTTAGGGTCTAATTGATAAGAATTAGTTTAAAAAATTTTTAAAATATGAAAAAAAAAAAATTACAGGGAGGGTACCGGTCGTACATGTTCGCCAATTTAATTAACAGTAAATAATCAATAATGCCTTTTCATAGCCACCTGTAACTTATATTATTCATAATTAAGACTGTTTTTACATTTTTGTAATCTTTTATCAACTGAAGATGTCTTTAATAAAAAAATATCTAACCACAATGTAGCTTGTGCAAGAATTGTGACAATTAAAAGCAGAAATAATCACGTGTCTGTGCATCCATAGTTAATAATAAGAGCCAATCAAGTAATATTTTGAAAATTATTTTAATAGTTACTGAGAATATTTTCCCAAATATCCTTGTATATTTATTAAAAAATATTGAGTTTTTAAAAACAAAACTCGAGAATCCTACTCCTTTTGAAAGAATAAATAAAATATTCTATTATTAAATTGATATTATAGATAAATTATTATAAAAAATTACAAAATCACTAAAAAGAATATTAAAGAAAATTTTCAAATTTTTTTTTTTAAGGACAACAGCTCAAGAACATAAATTTAAAAATATTAAAAACAATTTGTGTTATTTTTTGAAATTTCAGACTAAATCATGTTTATTGATTTTTTTTTTTCAGTACTTACTTTTTAAAAACTTATGTTTAAAAAGTGTAAGCTAATGTGGTCTGTCTTGATACATAATTGAAAATCATCAAATTAAAAAAAGAACCTACAACCATGATATATTTATACAGTACTGTGCAAAAGTATTAGGACAAGAACTATTTTATCTTTAAAATAGTTTAAAATCACCCCTGTCCTAACACTTTTGCATGCTATCGGTAGTGTGCAAAAGTATTAGGATAGGGGTGATTTTCCTAAAAACCTCACTGAAATTCAAATACAGGGTAAAAAGCCAAGTAAATTGCTAATAAATATTGATCATTTAAAACTAGGTGTAAAAAATGTATTAAAAAGAAGTTATATTTAATTTTTTCTATTTTCTATTAAACAAGTTATTTTGAAACTAATCTATTGAGCATCTATAGAATATTTTGGATAAAAAAATTGATAAATCTAATGTTACTTTGCAAGACACACTTTAGGAACAAATACAAGCTGCTTGGCAGGAGATACCATTAGATACATTGAAGAAGCTTGTGATGTCAATGCCTGACAGAATGAAGGCTGTGATCAAAGCAAAAGGCTATTATAGTAAATATTAAATTTATTTTGTAACAAGTATTTTTTTTTTGTTAAAGCATTTTTTGGGTAAATCAGATAAAATTAATTAAATTGTTTATTTTCTATCAATATGCCTCATAAAAGATAAAATAGTTCTTGTCCTAATACTTTTGCACAGTACTGTATGTCAGAATATATCCTATTTTAATAACATGTCGTCAATGTTATTAAAATGCATGGGCAAACCATAAACATGCAGATAGCCTCATCAAACACTCTTTGATTCACTGACACCTCCCCCACCGCCACCAGAGGTGGAGAGGAGAATACAATGATAGATTGGTGATCCAAATGCTTTAATTTGGATGGATGCAAGCAGGAAGGGCTGACAACAATATTTGTTTTATAGTTTTTGTTTTGTTTTGTTTTTTATCAGGTGTTAAATTTTCTGCCATGAAAACTGAAATGACCTAGGTACCCAATTTGCAATTTTTTGCTAAACATTTGTCCAAGCAAATTATAACGTTATATCTGAATATAATGGTAACAGGCAGGGCTACTTTCAGATAAATTTTTCAAAATCTTTCTGTTAGAACAATCTTTCAGGAAAATAGATTTCTAAAGTCTAGTAGCTCTTATTGAATGGGTGTGCCCACATGAAGGCTCTGTCCCTTGAGCACCTATTGGGACGTAAACTCAATCCAGACCCCAAGTAAAATTCATTCATGACCCATCACTAAAGATGTTGGAAAAATGTTCAGTTTTCTGTAGCGCTCCAGTAAATATCTGATTCCTGCTACCATTCCCTACTTTTAGAATAGCCAAATCAGAGCAAAAATGGAGTACTCCTGCCCATACATTTCTAATTTCCACTCTTGAAAGAGTCCATCTTTGTACATTATTGACATTATTTATTTTTATATTTTATTTTATTTTATATTTTGATATATTTAGTATTTATCTATATTTCTTAGATGAGGTAGCATTTACAGTATTTATTATTCGGACTATTATCCTCATCTTTGTGGCCATTTGTACGATGTTTCGGCCATTATACGCACCAGCCTTCTTCAAGTGCTAAAAATTTCAGATTGAACCCTTTGTCTATATTTCTGAGATGAGGTAGTATTTACATTATTCGGACTATTGTCCTCATCTTTGTTGCTATTAATACGATGTTTAATAATAGATCATTCTATTTGTCTATATTTCTGAGATGAGATAGTATTTACAGTATTTGGACTATTGTGCTTGTCTTTGTTGCCATTTGTACAATGTTTCAGCCTTAAGGACACATGGCCCAGTGGATATAGATGTTGGTCAGTTTCTGACTTGTCTCTTAGAGTTGTGAGTTCAATACCAGGTTACAGCAGTGAACAAGTAACTTGCAGAGTTAAAGGGAGATAACTCAATACTTCCAATCGAGGCTTCATGCAAGGAATGAGGATGATATATCCTAGTGATTGTAATAAAGTGTTTGGTTTGAAATTCCTAGCACCTGAAGAAGCCCGGCGCATACAACAACTGAAACGTTGTACAAATGGCAACAAAGATGAGGACAATAGTCCGAATAAAGTCAATACTTTAATATATTTTTTTATATTTTTATTATTTGGACATTATTTTCCACCCTACAACCCTTTTCCTCGCAGAGGAAAAGTTGTAAGTGTCTTGCTGCTCTGTCACTATTTTCATGGAAAGTGTTCAGATGAATTACATCATTTAGTTCTGTCTGTTATAACCATCACGGCTAAAACCTGCCATGCCACACACATTGCATGAAACCACCCTCACTCCCATTTTGTAACGTTAAGTTCCTTCAAGCAGTTTCTCCCCACAAACTACTATTTTATTAAACTGACACCAAAGAGTCAGCTTCCTGATCACTACAATCTTAATCTTTGTTGTTTTTGTTTTATGGCATATCAACCTCGGCGGGTCATTTATTGCCAACCAAATTTTATTTATTAGGTTGTCCCAAAAGTTTGTAAACACTTTCAAAATGGGTCTATCCAGTCCAGCAAAATCAAGACAAGTGATGGGTTCAGAAAGGGCAAGAGACACCATTGGTTCCAAAACAAGATCGATTTGGCAAGAAAGCCATATTGTGCGTTTGGTGGAACTTTGAAGGAATCGCGCATTTTGAGTCAATTTCGAATGGTCGTGCCATCAGTGCCGAACTTTACTGTCAGCAACTTGAGTGGGTCTACGAAAAGTTGAAGCAAAAGTACCCAGCTCTGATCAACCGAAAGCGCGCTTTGATGCAGCAGAACAATGCCAAGCCACATACCGCCAGGAAGACCAAAGACAAGTTTGAAGAGTTGGATAGCGTTGAGGTTCTGCCACATCCAGCCTACAGTCCTGACTATGCTCCATCAGATTACGGCCTTTTCTGATCAATGCAATACTTTCCAAAGAGCCGCTGATTAAACTCATTTGATGAAGTCGAGGTAGCTTGTCAAGAATTCTTTGATTCAAAGCCGGCTGAATGGTACCAGATCCGAAAGCTTGCAGACTGATGGCAGAAAGTCTTGGAAAATGATGGTCTTTATTTTGAGCAATAATTTTTGTTGTTTTTGCAAGTAAAATTTTAATTTTTTACAAGTGTTTTCTGGTAACCTTAGATTACTTGGCATGTAAAATTTCAATTTTTTGCAAGTGTTTACAAACTTTTGGGACAACCTAATATTTATTGCTGGTAATACCTTTTTCTTTTTCAACAATTTATTGTTTTTATATAAGTTTTGTGTCTAGTAATACTTTTTTCTTTTCGAGTACCAAGATTCATTGGGATTTGTTTTTAAGGGCCGGGTCCCAAAGTCCTACCCTGTTATTTCACCCATAACTGGAGGTAAGAGACAGATTAATACCTTTCCCAAGGGTACCAGTGAATGCAGGGTATTCAACTGGAATTCAAACTCGGCTCACCAATTTCTCCTTCCGAGCTGATATCCACGCACATCCATCACTATACGCTTACAGTACCTGGTATTCCCAAGCGGTCACCCATCTAAGTACTGACCAGGCTCAACGTTGCTTAAGTTCAGTGATCGAGCGTGAACCGGTGTATTCAACATGATATGGCCGTAAGCCAGACAATATTAATCTGTTCATGTCTAGGGTTAACCATTATATTCTGTTTATATCTGCATAAGTTGTACCACTTACTCTGTAACTCCTTTATGGACCTTGTTCCGTGTGATCACTATTGTAAAAGAAATTGAAACAAAAATACTCTTTTCAGTATTGATGAGGGCTTTGAGTCTTGAACTAGTGTGGAATATCAATATCTTGATTATGTCAACATAAATCAGGAAAAAAAGTATTGTCAGATGTCATGGATTAATACAACCCTACAGTTGTATTAATTTATGTCATCTGACAATCCTTTTTTTGCTATTATACCTAGAATGTAAATACATTGCTAATAATTTTATGATAGGTACCTCCATTGATTCAATCAAAAATATGCACACTGTGATAAAAAATGTCCCAAACTTAATAAAAACAAAGTTTTATTGTCAAAATATTTTATGTTATTAAGTGGAAAGACCATAGGATTTTTTGGTTATTAAATTACATTTTTGATTCTTTTTTAAAATGTTCATAATTTTGGTTTAAAAATTTTGTTTTTCTTGCATCAGCAGAGGAACCAAGGATTAGTTTAGAAAATTTTAGCATTGTTAATTTGGAAATTCTTGCAAAAATCAAATAATTTAGATTTTAATGAAACTTTCAGTATATATACACAAATGAATAAAATTTTAGAAAATCTTCATAAAAATATTTTTTTTACATCTGTTACTCCCCACTTATTTAATTTTATAAAATTTCCAGAAATATTTCCAGAAATTTCCAGAAAATTTCCAGAAATTATTTTTTTTACCACTTATGTTTATGACTGTAAGTTACTAAAAATTTTCTCTGAACCATAAAATAAAAAAATGCAATAAAACTATGTTACTAATTAGAAATGTTTTTGTTTAATAAGATTATGGACATTGTTATCTTAAAGATTTTTTTTCTATGAATGAGGGCTTTGAGTCTTGAACTAGTGTGGAATATCAATATCTTGATTATGTCAACATAAATCAGGAAAAAAAGTATTGTCAGATGTCATGGATTAATACAACCCTACAGTTGTATTAATTTATGTCATCTGACAATCCTTTTTTTGCTATTATACCTAGAATGTAAATACATTGCTAATAATTTTATGATAGGTACCTCCATTGATTCAATCAAAAATATGCACACTGTGATAAAAAATGTCCCAAACTTAATAAAAACAAAGTTTTATTGTCAAAATATTTTATGTTATTAAGTGGAAAGACCATAGGATTTTTTGGTTATTAAATTACATTTTTGATTCTTTTTTAAAATGTTCATAATTTTGGTTTAAAAATTTTGTTTTTCTTGCATCAGCAGAGGAACCAAGGATTAGTTTAGAAAATTTTAGCATTGTTAATTTGGAAATTCTTGCAAAAATCAAATAATTTAGATTTTAATGAAACTTTCAGTATATATACACAAATGAATAAAATTTTAGAAAATCTTCATAAAAATATTTTTTTTACATCTGTTACTCCCCACTTATTTAATTTTATAAAATTTCCAGAAATATTTCCAGAAATTTCCAGAAAATTTCCAGAAATTATTTTTTTTACCACTTATGTTTATGACTGTAAGTTACTAAAAATTTTCTCTGAACCATAAAATAAAAAAATGCAATAAAACTATGTTACTAATTAGAAATGTTTTTGTTTAATAAGATTATGGACATTGTTATCTTAAAGATTTTTTTTCTATGAATAAGTAATTTTTACAAAACTTGTTTTAATTTATTAAATTTTAATGAGAATTTAAGCATTAAATTTCTGGGTGGACCTGAAGGAGAATACCACCACCTTTAAATTTTTTATTTTCATTTCTTTTTTTTTTACTTTTTTCAGTGCAGTCTTATCAATTATTACATCAATTTTATATTCCAATCAATATAATATCTGTTTGAAACTTTTTTTTAGTTTTAATTGAAACCTGAATGATTAAATTTACTATTTCCAGTAAGCAAAATTACTCTGGTGTATTGGTACACTATTGATTGGAATATAAAATCTTTCAATTTTTTTAATCTTTCAATTTTTTGATCATTTTTAAGTGATCACCACATTTGTAAACAAAAGTTTATTCTATGTTTTAAAAATCTTGCAAAAATAAAATATACATCTCTGACTCATGGTTTTCAGAAAATTAGCAAATTTAATGTTGAATTAATCTGATTTACACAAATATTACTTATTTATAACATGAAATTTAGAGAATAAAACTATGTAGCAAAAAAATGTAAAGTAATTATAATTGTCTGATTCGGCATGCACAGAAAATTTCTAAAAATTACTACCAAAGAAACGGGATACGTATATTTATTATTTCAAAATTAATTTTTAAAAATCTCTCTTGAAGCTTTAATTTCAAGGTAATAGATTTGAAATTAAGCTTCAAGAAAGATTTTTTAAAATTAATTTTTACGTATTCCGTTTCTTTGGTAGTAAGTAATTTTTAGAAATTTTCTGTGCATGCCGAAACAGACAATTATAATTACTTTACATTTTTTGCTACGTTTACTGACATTGAATTTTTAAATTAATTTCACAGTGATAAAAACGGAAGCTAATTATCTTTTCAAGAAAGGCAGAATAAATAAGGGGAGACCACTCGCATTGCCCATCAGGAAGGGTTAATCAGTGTTTGCGTTTGTTTACATAAAAGTTAAGTGCGCCATTTGAGAACGAATCCGTGTCTCTCGTTACCACAATAAATTAGTATTCCAATTACAGCACTAGATTTTTTAAATACTTTTGGCATTTATAATACACTATTTAAAAAAAAGTTGATTTCAAGGCGAAGGTATTTTTTGCATTCATTTCTAAGTTCTTTCTCGTTATGATTTTTTATTTTTTGCCTTCTTTCTCTACAATCTTTTTTTGTCTAAACCACCACTACCAGAGCAAAAAATAAAAGTAGACTATATTTCCAAATTTAAAATAAGTTCATTAGAATCAACAATTTTTAAAATCATTATTTTTTTTTAATTTACAAGAAACCATAAAAAAAATTAATTATGGCTTCGCTACACTTTTTTTTTTTTTTTTTACAATACCTCCAAATGGCCATTTTTCCCTTCAAGGTGTTATATTTACAAACGAATACGTACGAGTGAGTCTAATCAATTTATAAACAATAATAATAAATATTTAATTTTAACCAATGTGAAACAATCATGAAATCAATTAAATTTCGGATTTTTTTTTTTTTTGTGTGTGTGTGTGTGTGTAAAGTTCAATTTTAAAGAACCCTATTTTTTTAGTTGACAGTAGAAATAAATTTGTTATTTGTTTAATTCTTACAAACTACAAATGCAGCCACATGAAAAAAAGAGATTAAGAAAAAAAAGTTTCGACATGAAACAAACAAGTCAACACTTATGAAGCAGATTAACAATGAAATGAAATTTTAACAAAAAAAAAATCAAAAAAGTAAACCTGACCATTGAAAACACTAATAATTAATAACAATAATTAATAATAAGCATTTTTATTTATTAATTGTATGTTGCTAAATATCGCATTGATTAAAATAAAAACAACCTTCATTACTCTATCTATTCACAACTGTTTTTTAATCGTATAGAAATCGAATTTTAAAAATCTTACACGATTTTCTAGTTCATTCGTTAAAAATTTTAACTTAAAATTTAAAAAAATATTTGACTAAAAACAAAATAGGCTATATCACCAATTTTTAAGAATTTTTAAAAAATCAAAGAACAAACTCAGAAAATAAAATGAATTAAAATCACCAGAACAGTTTTAATAATAATGTTCCTATCTACACCACTACAACTTCAGTTTCACTTTTCAATTTCTTTTACAATAAAAACAAAAGCTGTGAGTGTGTTACACAGCATATTTGCAATTTGCCAGTAATCAATATATAGATTCATAATAATGAACAAGTTATCAATACCCTATAATAATATAAGGACTTCTTTTTATCTTTCTCAACAATTTTTTAATGAGAAAAGAAAACAGTAAACACAAACAATAATAACAAAAAAATGTTTGGATTGTTGAATGAGTCGTCATGGAGCCCTCCTTCCTCACCCTCCTTAATTTAAAAACAAATTTCAAACATATTAATCGAAATGAATAACCTAAAATTACAAAAAGTACAGTAGGTATTGAATTGTCAGGCTATGTTAAAATTTAAAACTCTAAAAATATTTTAAAAAAATAATACCTAGGAAATCTGTTTTAAAAGGCCTTCAGCAAACACCGACATATTAAGAGTTGACACCGGATAAGACTAAAACAGGTTTCACTTAACTGAAGAGTTACCATCAATAATGAATACTTTTTCCTTTTGTTTTGTTTTTTTATAGTAGTAGTAGTAGGATTTCTTTTTCTTTGTTATAAGAATAGTTTTAGGCTTCAGGAACATTCATGTTATCTTAAAATTTCGATTTTATTAATATTTTTCAAGATCATTAAAATAAATAGGTTGAAACTGAAAGCAAGAACAATACTGAATTATAATATGGTTGGGAGTACTATGCAAGGAAAAGAAGAATGATCACGTGACCAAATACATTTTTCATTTTTCAATTTATTCAATTTCAATAAATTAATGGTGATTTTCTAAACTCAGATGTGACGCGAGGCGGTATGTGTGGAGCAAGCAGTAAGAATCGGATATAAGTCTACTAACCATTTTACACCGTGTCAAATTTCAAAACTTTTAATGTGTTTCAACTTCTTTTGTAACAAGAAAAATCCCAAGTTGATGTTAAAATTGCCGCGGCAAAACTAAAAAGACATTCTGTTTTTTTACTAGAAGAACGAATGATCTTCTATTGATTCTATATATAATTTATTTTTGTGTTTAATTAAATTCGTGGGCGGACCTGAAGCTGACTACCAACTCGTTTAATTTCGTTTTTGTTACTTAAACTTTCAGATTATCAAAAAAAAAGAAAGAAAAATGTTGAAAGTATCTAAACAAATTTGGTTGGGGGGGGGGGGGGGGGGTCAGTTTCTCATACAAGGTTAAATTAATTTAAAATGGCATAGTGTGTCATCTAAGACGCATATTTTATGCAAGATTTTTAAAAGCGAGAATTAACTTTTTTTGTTTACAAAGCTGTTGGAATGAACGAAAAAAAAATATTAAATTCAGTTTTCAATTAAAGCCTGAGATTTTTTTTTTTAATTAAGTTTAAAACTTAGGTATTGACAATGAAATGGAGGCTCAATAACTTTTTTGTCAAATCATTTTTTTAATTCTTAAGAAACAAAAAAAACAGGAAGAACAAAAAGTTTATCAAAATGGTGAAAGGTATTACTTGTTCTAGTTGACTTAGAGTGAAAAGATAAATTGAGACTAGCTGCTGAAAAGGTGAAGCCACACAAAAAAAAAAATGACACGAGACTTTCTAAAAAAAACTCAACAACTGCTTCTTCATTCAAACTGCTGGTTAATTTGTTTGCTCTCAGCATTCACTCGTGGAACCAGAAGTACTTACAAATCATCATAATTATTAATGTTATAGAACAACCCCTTCTTCATAAAAGTAATGTATTTTCTTTAATTGATTCATAACTTTTCCAAATTACATGTTTTTGTTTTGACAGTCAAAGGGTGATAACTCACTCACTTTGTGAAATCAAATACTGTGTACTGTAGTCAGTTATGCCATACGTGATACACGTTCGGGCGATCATGTCTCTCGAGAGACATGACTGACTGAGTAGAAAATTTTCCCGCGGTAGTCTGATTGTCAAGCTATAGATCCCAACCTGTCCTGTAATTTAACTTGTAGTGTAGTTGGAGGGAACAGACTGATTAATATACTTTTCTCCCCCTCCCCAATAATATTTACGCGGAAGTGAATGCAACGAATTTCTGGAATTCAAACTCAGTTCTCGGATTTCTCATTCCGAGCTGATATTCATTGCACTACAACGCACATCCCTTAATGATTGTGTGGGCCTAAAGCCCATTAAGTGAACTCTTTTCATCTTCTCAAGAATAAACACACCTCAATGTGTATAAGTGAACTTTTTATTTCTTTCCTAGAGTTTTATTAAACTCAGCACAAGTAAAAACAACAAATAAAATTGTTATTTATGAAAAGAAAAATCCTTGTCTTGCGTTTCATTCTTTTTTAAATACTTAGTTTCAAGAATGTTTGATTCTGGGCAACACCCGGAATAATTTGCATTTTGTATTCACATTTTGTTGACGTAATATAAAATCTAGCGTCAATTTATCGCTTGTACTGACAAGAGAGAAAAAAAAGATTTTTTTACCACTAAATGAGCCTTTTAGAACCTGTTAGAACAATTTTAAAAAATTGTAAAAATAATTAAAAAATACTTTGATCTATCCTCTTTATGATAAATATTTTGCCGAGAAAAGCTTGTTTTTATTTAGTTTGAGGCCTTTTAATTCAGCAGACTATGCTGCCTTTTCCAGCCAAAAAGTGGAGGTACCGAAAAATTAGATCATATACCAACAACCTCGTGTCGGGCCCCTAACAGATTCTGTCAAAAATTCAACGTATATAACCTGAAGAGAACGAAGTGCATAACAGCCAAAATGTCTTTATTATTTTTTTTAATCGTTTCGCCCCATGCAAGGCGGTAAAGCCACTGATGCGTAGGGGGCGACATAAGAGTAAGAGGGGGGTATCATTACAGGGGGGTATCAGAGAAGGGAGCAAGAGAAGGATGGGAATACAAGTGTGATGATAACATTGACAGTTACAAAAGTAGAGAGAGAATGGAAGATGTACAGGGTGATGTAGAAAGAACTGAAGTCAAGTGATTAGGAGATGGGTATTATTGACATTGCATCTAAAATCCTGGAGGTTGTAGCCATCAGGAAAGCAAGAATATAAAAAAGAGATCCACAGGCGGGAAGTGCGAGAAAAGCAGCTGAAGGAGTAGAAGCATCGGCTGCATTTGGTTGATCTTGCTGTGAATGGGTGGGACCCAGTTGCCAGCCTGGTTGCACGAGTAAACTCCTGTGGCAGGGGTACCAGTGACTTTTAAATAATAAAGATGAGGACAACAGTCCGAACAATGTTATTTACTAAATACTAAAATAGGGCACTTGTTGCAAAATTAAATCCTTAAATTTGCCTTGATAAAGTCACTTAAAAATCCATTAGAGGACGAAAAACGTGATATTAATAAGATAAAAATCTTGAAAGAAAGAAGCAAAACTTAGAAGACTCTTAAAATCCTCGGCCAGACTAAGTAATTAAATTTAGAACAAAGTAACAAGGATAAATTGCCAAAAAATAACGTTTGAAAAGATAAAGTCATGTGGTGGGAAGTGGTCAGGGTGATGCAATAAAAAATGTCCGCATGAATCATGTCGAATGTAATTTTCAAAATCTCTTCGTGAGTGTGTGTCATTTCAGTTTTAAGAGTTTTACTTTTAAATATCCTTTTTTAACTTTCAGTGTCGCTATTGTCTGTTTAAAAAATATTTTTAAAAGGGGTGTACTGTAGTAAAAGAGGATATGAGACTCGATTTAAAAACGAAAGTAAACCAACGCTTCCGAAACTTTCTTTAATTTCTCAGTAAGTTTTTAGTTTCGATTTATTTTAGTCGTAACTTCAAAAGGCTACTTTATCTTTTTTCACAGTTGACGTCTTTCGTTATCAAAAATGGGCAATACTTTTAATGTAAGTAACATTTTTTTAAATTATCACTTTTTTAAAATTGTTTTTGGTTTGACTAATTTCGGGGACCACTGTCTTAAAGGCAACGCCTTCTTAAGTGAAGACATAGGACTTTAATAAATAAAAAAATTGAACATGAACACACATACAATTCAGATAATTGCTATGGCGAGGATTGAATTCAGACTCAAATAAAAGAAAATGTAAGGGCTGCAATTTTAAGCTAACCTCGCCTGTTCCCTGAAGCAATTATAATTCCAGGGCTGGTGCAAGTTTTCTGGTGCTCCCCTGACCACACAGAATTTTATGAAATGCCCCCCCCCCCCCCCATCATAAAATACAAATTTTAATATAACCTATGTATAATAATGGACCACACACAATATAGCTGAACAATTCAACTAGAAAGTTTGAAAATAAATGTAAACACGAATTGGCCGACCTGAAGCAGACTACCACTACGTTTAATTTCGTTGTTTTTCTTCTTTTTTTTTTTTTTTTACCTCAGTCCTATCGATTACCCCCTTAGCTTTACGATTAACAAAGAAAAATTTGAAAAATTTCAACATTTAAACATTTTCTGCGGGGAGGGATCAGTTTCTCATACAACGTTATAGTAAATCGAGCCTCCATTTTAAAAATAGTCGCCAGTACGACATTACCGCCACCTGTAAATTTGTTCATTATCAAATTCAAATTTTTTGGACTTTTTTCAGTGCAGTATTATCTTTTAACCTTTAAACTTAACGAATGACAAAAAAAAAATTGCAAAAATTTCAATATTTAAACAATTTGGCGGAGGGGGGGGGCAGTTTCTCACACATCCTTAAGTGGTTGGGGGAAATAGAGGATCGATTTACTTACTTTAACGTTGTTGTATGAGAAACTGACCCCCCCCCCCCACAACCAAATTTGTTTAGATACTGTAATCTTTTAACTTTTTTTTGATAATCTGAAAGTTTAAGTAACAAACGAAATTAAACGAGGTGGTAGTCTGCTTCAGGTCCGCCCACGAATTTAATTAAACACAAAAATAAATTATATATAGAATCAATAGATCATTCATCATTCGTTCTTCTTCTAGTAAAAAAAAATAGAATGTCTTTTTAGTTTTGCCGCGGCAATTTTAACATCAACTTGGGATTTTTCTTGTTACAAAAGAAGTTGAAACACATTCAATCAACATTTATGGATTTTAAAAAAAAGCAAATTTTAATCTTTTCGTGACTTAACATGAGAAAACCAAATTCACTGACTTCGGGGCGGACGACAACGACGTCAAAATCCGAAAATTTCCATTCTTTAATAATCAGTTGTGCTTAGTTTTTAATTTGTTGTCACATAAAAAAATATAGGTTAGGAAAGAAAGAAAATAAGATAGCAAAGGGTAACAAAGGACTACCGGAGTCCCGAATCAGTTTTGTGTGTAGCTTAATTACAATTTAGATAAAGTTTTAAAAAGAAAGAGCAATTGAGATGTTTAGATAGAATTAAGGTTCTTTCCACCGCAAAATGTTTAAAAAAAAAAATACACGAGAAAATCGTGTTTAAAGTTTATCGACTTTCGAAATAATATTTTGAGATAAACTACTTAATTTAAAAAAAAACTAAAAGTATCTCTGCTTTTAACATCCAAACTAAAATACTTTAATTGATTTTATTTTTCACATACATGGCGGAATGGTTTTTCAATAAAGTCCTTGAGGCCCTGAGGTATACTTGTCAAAATATTGTAACAATGATCACTGTTTTAGTTAAATTAGGTTTCTTCACTAAAAAAAAAAAAAATAGGTCGACAACGTCTTGATTAAAATATAAAAAAAAAAAACACAGTTGACTAAAAAGAATAATAGTCGGTTATTTTTATTTTATTTTCCACTTTTGCCAGGACTGAGGAAAAGTCTTTTTTTGTACTTTCTTTTACTTTTTTAAGGTGACTCCAAACTTCTTTTTTTTATATACGAACGCAAATCACTTCCTAATTTCTTTTTTTAAATTAACTTCTAAAAAACATAAGGTGTGATAATGTGTTTGTATTTAGTTCAAACATCATTCTTGTTTTATTTTTTAAATCTATAAGTTGCAAAAAAAAAATGTGTATGTATACGAATTTGGAAGGTTAAAACTAAAAGAATATTTACTTGTTGTGAAAGCAATTAATGCGGAAATTATTTCCATTCATTAGTGATTTTCTTGAAACCGAAAGGTCACAAAAATTAGTTTCACCGAGAAATCGAGAAGTTTCTATTATTCTTTTCCAAAAAAGGAAAAAATACGAACATTTTAGTTTTTTACTTTCATTATTTCAATCAGATATTTTGCGACGTAGTAAGTTTGACAGTTAAACACTTACTTTCTTTAATTGTCCAGCCATTTAATAATCTTTTTCCCCTGACAACAATTATTCATTATTAGTATCCATAAAAATTTCATGGCTTTGTTGCTATATTATCGGGAAATATCAAATTTCATTAGAAACACAAACAAGTGTACTTAATGAACCGTTACGTAATCAATCCATCTGTTGAAGCCAAGTGAAACAGAGCAAGCTTGAGAAAATGGGCGTTGGAAAGGGTTTTATGAGAGATAACAAAAAGACAACATAAATTTGTACAATTTTGTCACTTGCGAACGCAATGCACTTTATCTATAATTAACAACCTGTGTGCTGTTTCTTATTTTATTGTCCAAACTCAACACACACAATATGTATCTCAAAAAAATACAATTGCGCGGGAATTCACCCCTTCTCATACCCTTTGGGGTCAAAAACACCCAAAAGCTCGGACGTAGTGGAAAGCACACCACGTGGTCAAAAATAGGAATTTTCGACCAGTCAGGGCTCGACATAAGGAACACATTTTTTGATCTCCCAGAGCCTCACCATCAAGATAAAAAGAAAGTAGAAACTTTCAACGCCAGAGGGAAGAGCAGCCAGCTCGAAACACAGAGAGGCGCGGACAGCTTGGAACACACACCGAGAAAGAATTCAGCAGTTCACACAACAGGCAGTATCACATATCAATGAACATTCTTTCACCCTCTCTTTCTCTCATCTTGCTCACAACACATCGTCCTTCCTTTCCCTCTCACATTCCCAGTTCCTTTCTCCCTTTTTACAGCTTTACGGACAACTACATTTTTGTATAAAAAAAAATAATTTTTTTTTTTTTTACGAAAATAAACAAAAGTTTATTTTACTTTATTTGTAGTGCATTTTTCTTTTTATTAATTGTTTGAGGAACTTCTTCGTCCTCTCCACCTGTCAACATGTTTGATATACAACGGACAGATCAAAAGTTCAACTCTGTGCTTAAAAAATAGTTTCTTAATAGTATGTCGATGACACCACAGTTTACTCTCACCTTGATCAAAAATCTGGTGTGGGCGACAAAGCGAACCTCGTTGCTGAGCTTGAAAAGGACCTCCAATCCGTAATGTAAGAAATGGCTCGTAAATTTCAATGCTTCCAAAACAAGGCTGCTATCAATTAACCATCATAAACAATCGCACCTACCTCCCACTAGCATGAAACAGGCTTGCCTCCCAGAGAGTAAAACACTACACCTCCTTGGCCTCACTCTCAGCGGACCTTAAGTAGAATGACTATATTGAATCCATTGCTAAATCCACTGCTATGAAAGTCGGTTCTCTGCACATATATAAATCTACCATCCGCCTGTGCATTGAATACTGCTGCCACATCTGGTTGGGTGCCCATGCTATTCTCCTCGGGGTTCTTGACAAAATACAACAGAGAATCTGTAATGTGATCGATACCGACTTGGCAGACCGCCTGCAGTCGCTCTCTCACAGCTTCCCTGTGCTTCTTCTATAAATACTTTCACGGCTTCTACTCCAATGAACTTAGATCACTGGTGCCCCCAGGTACGAATTTGCATGAGATACTAGATTAGCAACTAGGTCCCACCCTTTTACAGTAAAACTGATAAAATGTAACCACAATTTCTACTCCAACAGCTTCTTTTCTTGCACTTCCATATTCTTGCTTCCTCGACAGCTACAATCTCCAGGAGTTTAAATGTAAGGTCAATAGACACCTCCTAACACACTAACTCGCATCCATTCCCTCAAATACTCTTCCCACCTACCCAACCCTCATCCTCGGTATCCCTACCCGTCTATCACTCTCCTTCTGACATTTCCTATATCTAACCACTCTTTCTCATCACCTTCCCCTATGTAACCCCTTGCGCAATAGTGGCAATGGATTGCCTTGCTTGGGTGAAATGATTAAAAAAATAAATTAATTAATTAAAACTAAAATAAAAGTTTCAAGAAAACTTTTTTATTCTTAAAAATTCAATTTAAAAGATAGGTATTGAAAATGAGTGGCGGTACCTACTTAATTTAAGTGTTACTAAGGACAAGAAATCCCTTATTTTTTATAGTCATACACATAAAGACAATCCCACCAACATTTGACACGTTTGGAAAATACCTGAAAACCCATATCATGGGTTGACTTAAGTCTTCTGGTTGAAATTAGGTAGATGAAATTGGAGACTATTGATTGTTGTACTAGAATCGCCCGGTTCACACTCCACCCACATCTATTGAACAGGTGAAGAGGCTCATCCCTTGTTTCCTGTTTAGGATGTGGTTTCCGGCTTTCTCTTTTCCATTCTTTTTACCCTTACGTAGCCCCCTGCGCATCAGTGGCGTTACCGCCTTGCTTGGGGTGATATGATTAAAAAAAAAAAAAAAAAAAAAAAAAAAAAAAGAACAAAGACACAAGTCAATGGGCTCAAGGGTTTGAGTGTACTGGCATCATTTAAACTGATAATGCACTCTTTCCCAGAAACTGTAACTAAGGTCTGCTCAATGTAATTGAAGTATAAACAACAGATTGACTCTAGGATATACCTGAGCAGGTGTCTGCAATGGGGATTAGCTAGCTTTCCTGGTAGGTATGCTGGGGAAACGAGTAAACCAGCTGTCATAAATATTTAACTTCAGTGAGAAATGGCTTCTTATTTTTGACCTTTCATGACATTCAGGTTTGAGATAGATTAACTTTTATGTAGGCCATGATGTGAATTGCAAACTGGAGATGCCAAAATCAAGCAAGTACAAAAATTTAAATTGTAAGAAGACAGTGTATGGTTGTTAGCAAAAGAGACAGCCCAAGATGAAAATTACAAATTAGGGATGTCAACTAATCAAGCAAGTACAAAAATTTAGATATTTAGGAAGTGTTTTAACAGAGGGCAGAAAAGGTATATTCGGATTGCAATAAATGCTTTTCAAAGGCTATGAAACAGGAAAATTTAATTAGAAACAAAGAATAGTTACCTGTTATAAAATACTAACAGTATAGCCCAGCATTGCTCGGGTGTAATAAAAGCTTTAAAACTAATCCATGATCCTGGAGCTCAAACTCTTTGGACAATGGCATGAAAAACGTAGGTTGTTAAGACTAAGAACTCAATTATACCTACTTAGAGCAAAACCCAAAGCAAAAATCAAATTAAAAGGCCGAAAACCTGGTTTTGATCAGACCCGATAGGATATCGAGATATTGATTTCCAATCTCGGTGTCAGATAAGTCATCCAAGGATAAACTAACCTAAGTAAGTCCATAAAAACTTATCATACCCTTTATCGGTTTTTGATCAGATTCAATAGAATATCAGGGGTATCAATTTCCGTTATTGGGGGGAAATGAGTCGTCTGAGAAGATCTACTAATGTTTGTGACTAAAAACTATAATTTTATCAAGTTAGGGCAAATTCTGCTGCAAGAACCATGATAAAAGAGCTGAAATCCTTATTTTGATCAGACCTGATTGGATACTGGGGTATTGATTTCCAATTTCTGGGAGAGGGGGAATAAGGAACATTACATAGCCCATGACCTGACTTGAAGCCTAAAGAATACTTGTGTGAAGTTTGGTGAGAATCAGATAAAAATTGTGGATTTGTATAAAGGACATACAGACAGATAAACAGACACACACACAAACATCTTGCCTTTTATATATATATATATATAATATCGATTTTCTGCACTATTGTAAGAACTGCAACCTTGAAACTTCTGAATATCGTTTCTTATATCTTTGTCTATGAGTGTATCAAATTTGATTAAAATCAGGCCACACCCTTTATATATATATAGATCCATCCTCTTATATAGCAGTGAATAATGGACAGTTCCATCACAGGTAAAAAGAGGCAATAGAAATGTGGTTCTACAGAAGGATGTTGAGTTTACCGTGGACAGAACATGGGCAACAATGAACTTTTAGAGAAAATAGAAAAGAACTATTACTTAGCACCAGAAAGAGTTGAAATTTAGTCATGTCAACAAAAAAATTCTTATCTATTACCAGCATTTGTTACATATTTTCATATTATTTTATGTTAACTTTAGTTCATGACAGTTTTTAAATAACTAGCAGTATAGCCCAGCATTGCTCGGGTGTAATGAAAGCTTTAAAACTAATCCATGGTCCTAGAGTTCAGACTAAAGAATATTTGAAATAATAAAATAATTGCGACAATTTACCAATCGCACCTATATATATATATATAATATATATATATATATATATATATATATATATATACACTAGCAGTATAGCCCAGCACTGCTCGGGTGTAATGAAAGCTTTAAAACTAATCCATGGTCCTGGAGCTCAGACTCTTTGGATGTTGGCATGAAAGACTAAAAAGCAATAGTTGTTTCCAGTTAAATCAAAACTGTAGACTGAAAAAAAAATGAATGGATGTAAGTCAAATTTTGATTTCCTGGTATCGATATCAAATGAGTTTTTTTTTCGTCATAAACTGAATTTTGAAGGCTAAATAAGTCCTCTGAGTAAATGACATCATAGCTGAGACTAAGAACTACAATTATACCTACTTAGAGCCAAAGCGAGGCTTTCACATGCAAGAAATTACGGTTTTTTGCTCAAGACCAAAAACATATAAAAAGAGCAAACTTCTGTTTCGGAGGCAGTTCAGTGTTGGCGATTCATGAAGGCTACACTGGTGTTTGGGAGACAGTGTTTTGTTTACAGTGTGCAGTAAATGGAGTCCCGAGTAAAGCAGTGTTCCAGGTTCTACGTGAATCAGTTGGGAGAACGGATCCAAGTGGTCATTAATTTGTCTACCAACTACACTCCAAGAAGATACAAATACTACTTTAAAATGGTATATAATTTAGTTTTTTAGGTGAAAAAACAACTGAGATATTGCTATTTAAACTATTTTCCAAAATTCACCTTTTTGGGAAAGGTCAAAGGGTCATATTTCGAGAATTGTTTGACCTAGATATGTAAAGTGGGTATCATTCAATTCATATTGTGAAGCTCTATAACTGGACCAAATTTGAAAAAATCAGTGTCAGTAACGGTAAGACCCATGTTGATTTGACACACAAGGACTCCTGGCAGAATGCATTCATGAATATCAGTGGCACTCGCATACGTTCACAACTTGATGTAACGCACGCAATCTACTCACACTTCTCTCTATTCCATCTCTATCTTCCCTCTGCTTGTTTTTCTCAATTACTAAGTCCGCTAACTTTATTGAGTAATATCAACCTTATGGCTCATTTGTCTTTCTTTGCTCTCCCCCCGGTTGGGGTTGGTATTTTATCTGCACAGAGTTGATTTGGATTTCTCAAAATCTTACAATATTAGGATTGACGGTGAAATCTAGTATGGACTTCTCTCTGTACATTGTGTACTGGTAATATTAAATCATATTTATCTGTAACTGGTAAATTTTGTCTCCTTGCATCCAAGGATAACATTTGGGAGACAGGGTTAGAATAAAAACTTTCAATGAAATACACAACATTGTTGAAAACGCTAACAATAAGTTTACTGAATATAATGAAAAACTGCTGAATAAAATGTCTATTATTTACTGCAGAATTAAGTTCTCTACTGCCAGATGGTGATCTGAGAAATCTAGACAGTTGACTCCTACTCAGTTTTTCTGTCATGGGTGTATGTATGGTTTTGCTCTACACAAAGGAATTGTGGGTTTGTTTGTTAGCAATAATTGTCATGCAATGCAATCTTCACACCAACTTCCTCCTGAGTTTGTTTCTATATGTGTGCCTGGTGAACTCTCATTTATATAGAACTCTCCCCACCTGCCAAATTTGACATTGATATATGTAATTTCTCTACCCTAATCATCTTAATCTTAGGTCTCTTAATGCACACATAACATTCTGTTTAATTTTTGTTTTTTGTTTTTTTATATAAAAACTAGCAGTATAGCCCAGCATTGCCTGGGTGTAATGAAAGCTTTAAAACTAATCCATGGTCCTGGAGCTCAGACACTTTGGATGTTGGCACAAAAAACTAAAAAGCAATAGTTGTTTCCAGTTAAAACAAAACAGTAGACTGAAAGAAAAATGAATGGATGTAAGTCAAATTTTGATTTCCTGATATCAATATCAAATAAGTTTTTTTATCGTAAACTGAATTTTGAAAGCTAAATAAGTCCTCTGAGTAAATGGTATCATGGCTGAGACTAAGAACTACAATTATACCTACTTAGAGCCAAACCCGAAGCAAAAACTAAAATAAAATGGCTGAAAAAAATACATACAAGCATATAAACAGACACACACAAACATCTTGCCTTTTATTTATATATATATATATATATATAATCAATTTTCTGCACTATTGTAAGAACTGCAACCTTGAAACTTCTGAATATCATTTCTTATATCTTTGTCTATGAGTGTATCAAATTTGATTAAAATTGGACCACGCCTTCTATAACCCGATTTTTTCGATTATCGATTTTCGATATTTATTTGGGTATCTTGACACAAAAAACATACCTAAGAACACTCGCAGACGCTTATAGTACAACTGTGTAAATTTTCAAGAAAATCGGTTCAACCGTTACAGAATCTATAGGTAAGGGACACACACACACACACACACACACACACACAGAGAAAGTTCCATTTATAAATAAGTTTAGATTATGGAGTCCTTGGGTGGACAGCATCAAAACAAACTGTAGCAAAAAAAAAAAATATAAATGATGATGAGAGGAGTCAAAAAGTGCAGTTTGGTGCCACAAGGAAATAGCTTTCAGGTTTCCCTTTCTCGGCCTGTTACACAGGGAAGTTGTAAAAGAGATACCTACCAACCAACCAACCAACCAACCAACCAACCAACCACCTCTCCTTTCTCTTTGTCAGTCTGACTGCCAATCTGAAACTTTGACACACACACAATCCACTGAAAAATGCTCAAACTGCTAGTGTTGATGACATGCCACTTTTTATGTCATTCGAAGATGGCCAAAATATGCGTGTGCGCAAATATCATCTAATTTTGGATGAGATCTTCTTCTTCTAAGTGCCCTGTCCCTTCAGGACATAGGTGATCATGGTTCTCCATGTCTCCCTATCCCTTGTGGCTCTTAGTATGTTTGCTCCTGTTGCTCCTGACAACCCCCGTTCCGTCATCCACCTGATCAGGCCCTGCAAATATGTTATCCGCTGCCTTCCTCTGTCTCTCCTTCCTTCTATCTGACCAGTCAGTATCAGGTTCTCCAGGCTCTCCTTCCTTGTTGCATGTCCCAGGAACTTCAGTTGTCTCTTCCTGATGCTCAGCATCAATTTCCTTTTTGTTGCCATTCTTTCCAACACTTCATCGTTGCTTGCATGCTCAGTCCACGATATCAGTAGCATCCTTCTGTAGAACCACATTTCGGCCACTTCCAGTTTTGTCCTCATTTCGATGATATTGTCCAGCATTCACTGCTATATTGCAGAACTGACATCATGTAGCAATCTAGCACTCTTTTCTTCATTTCTATTGAAATTTTCCTGTGTGTTAGTATTTTGCTCATCTTCTGGAATGCGTCCTTTGCCATGCCAATTCGCCTTCGGATCTCCGTGTCGCACTTTCCATTTTCTGTTAGAACACTTCCTAGGTACTTAAATTTTTATAGTTGGATGAGATAGACAGCACATAAATTGTCTTCAGTATATATTCCAAATTTCATTATGGGCATTCCACTAGAACTGTTGCTACAAGTGTTTTATAGAACTGGGGAAAATTCAAAATGGCGGAATGTAGTATCTGCTACTTCATGTAAAAACATTTTGATATTTCACAATATGGTCAAGTTGTATATCTTTGTAAAGCTATTTTAATGCTGATTAATATTCACATAAGGACCATGGTCATGAAATCAATAAATTTTTTTTTACTGGTGATGAAACTGAATTTTCTTCATTTTTTTCTAAAGCAAAACAGATTTTGTTATAGAAAAAGTGATATAATAAAGAAAGAATTCTGAAAAGTGTTAAGGTTTAATTAAATTATAGCATCAAAAAATATGTGACCTCGATGGTGAATAAATTTTGGTTAATGTTTGATATTTTAAATCTACAAAAAAAGCAATTTCCATTGTTTATGGATACTTTTTTATGAAAAAACTTTAAAAATGAATATTCTAAAAAATTCTTGACACGTTGAGTGTTATGCAAGTTCTGGTTGAGAAATCAAAATCATTTTTTCTGGAGATCAAACTCTTTTTAGGATCCCTTTCATACTTTTTCTTATACAACACAGATTTTGATACGAAAAAAGTGATGTAATAAAGAAAGAATTCTAAAAAGTGGGTCGAAATTTAATTAGGTTATCGTATCAAAAGAATAAATGACATTTGATGTTGATGGTAAACAGTTTCTTTCACTTTTGACATGATACACTATCTCCACAAGAAATCAATCTGTGTTCATTGGGATACATTTCAAAATGGAAAATAAAAACCTGTTTCACTGAAACTTTTTTTATAATAATGAACTTTAATGTATTTATTTAGATTTTTATTTCAAAATCTTTCTTTCTAAAATATTTGATGCATTTTTCATCTCATTTTTTGAAAGTTTATAGTTCTTCCTGTTTCGGTTATTGGATCAACTGAGCTTAGAAGATCCGAATATTTCAAAATTGATATATTTAGATGTGATGGATAATAGAAAGATGTAGAGGGTCCATTTGGTTGTAAAAATGTCAATTTCAGCTCTCCATTATCTGAATGTTTTTCAAGTACGCATCCTAACCACCAATTCCTATCATGAAGTGCTGTCACAAATCCGTTAATGTCTTCGAACTCCATATTGTTTAGTTTTGTGACTTGAACTATCCTTTATTTTGTGTTGACACTGTTTTTACTTTCAGTTCTCTCTAAGAGACAGGAATGAAAATATGTAATTTCTGTGTTCCTATAATAGTGGAGGAATTGCGAAATCTATCTTCTAAAATGTTTGCTTCATTCATCCATTCTGTAGTTGAGGAATATAAGAAATGTATTCCGGAAATATTTTTTCTCACATAAAAATACAGCTGTCTTGGCGTCACGATTTGTTCATTATAGGGTCGCTGCAGGCTAACTTTTGCTGCTAACCTTTTAACAGTGCCACCCAACCCATCACATGGTCCTTTCCCATGAGAAATAGCAAAAAAGTGCCACTCTACATCAATACCAAAATCAGATTTATGGTTGCACAAATTTATAAACTTTTTAAAATTTTTTATAGTGTGAAACAGCACCATCAGAGAAATATATAATTTTTTGGACATCAAAATCAAGAATTTTAATTTTTGTCTAAGCTTTCTTTGAAACAAATGGACAGCTACTGTGTCATGCTTGAGACAATCAGATATTATTACAAAATTAATATGCTCAAGGTCAATTCTATTTCTATAGTAGCAAATGAATGGATGCAATGTAGCTTGATCATTATTCCAGTGGAAGCCTTGAGCTGCATCTTGCAAAATAAATGAATAATTCTCAGCAAAATTTGCTATTGCTAAGACTTCACCAACCTTCAAAGAACCTTTTCTACCAGAACCAAATTTTGATTGTGCTTTGGCAATGAAATTATGCTTCTTCAATGTTTGAAGGCCTGCATGGAAAGTTTCAATGAATTCCTCTGTGGATTGTGATAGGGCCGAGAGGTGTGAGTGCCAATCAACTGTGCAACTAAGAAAGTAGACACAAGGAAAGGTGACAGCAATAGCAAAGAAGGATGACAAATGCAGATGGTCAGTTGGAGACGATGCAAATTGGGTCTTTGTTCTTTTTTTAAGCGAACGGTGAATGGTAAGGCGATGGAGGTTGTGTATCTGGAGTGATATTCGGACATCGGCGGGCGCTGGAACTAGTCGTCGGACATCAGTGGGCACTGGAACCAGTAGCGGGACATCAGTTAAATGCCGCAGTAAGTAGCTGATGGCTGGAGGCCGCTGGAAGCTGCAGGGGTGAGCTGGATGCCGCTGGAGACGGCATGAGTGAGCTGGAAGCCGCTGGAGACGGCATGAGTGAGCTGGATGCCGCTGGAGACGGCATGAGTGGGCTGGAAGCCGCTGGAGTGAGCTGGATGCCACTGGAGACAGCATGAGTGAGCTGGAAGCTTGGTCAACTTGACTAGGTGTGTCAAAGTCGCAATGCAGTTATGCTCCTTGCCCCCCTAGCCAAGAGCCCATTTGCTGTGAAATCGCTGGCATTCATTAAAAATGTTCATACAACAGCAGCAAGCCCGCTAAACCAATAAATGACTAGACTTAATTTCAGGCCATATTAATTACAGTCAAAAGTGCATTCGGTGTTTGTTGACTGTATTTAAATTAATTACGTTTCAAAATTAAAGGTCTTTTGTTTTTGTTTCATGGTGAAAATTAAGTTTTTGTGTTTTTTTTTTTGTTTGTTTGTTTGAAAAGAGGTTGTTGTTATTTTTAGCACATGTGGTTCATGACCGTTCTCTGCCAACAGGTATATCTGGGATTGTTTGCACAAAGTGGGAGTGGTGATCGAGCACACCGCGACAATAGTTTGTAGAGTGGTTCTATCAGTTGATAACCACTGTTTGTATACAAAATCATCAACTAAATCTTTGTAAAAAATTTCTTTCATATAAAAAAAACAAAATCATCTATCAGTTTGCTGCAAGATGAGCAGTCACCCAAGTAGCAACTTGCTGATGCTTCATTGCATGTAACAGCAAGTATGCATTGGTGGTAATCTCAAATGATAATTTTCTCCTTTAGTTAGTTAACCAAGATGAGATCCTGCAATCATCAACTTCATATTCTGATGGATTGTGCAAATGCAGACAGTATGAGTCCCAGGACCACATGTTAGCACACATTCTTTTGTCTAAGCTCAGTGAATTTAGAGAAGCTTATTTTTTCCTGGTTCTTTGATTTGAATAATTCAAATGCCTCTTTCAAGTTGCAGAGAACAAGATATTTTTGTTCCTGAACCCGTTTCCCATCCTTTAAAACTGTCTTGTAATCATTTTTTCCAGGCATCACTCTACTGACTTCTTCACTTTTATAAAACTGCCTCACTTTACCAATCGTCTCTTGTGGGAATCTAGTTTTTTGTGTATTTGGCAAAGCTAAAATTCCTTCCTCATTCACAAGTTTTTTTGCTTGTCTCACCATGTACATTGTAGCGCCAAATTCTGTTTGTATTTTGCTTAGACTCCAGCTTTTTTGGAATTACAGTCAGAATTTGAATTTTTTGTGATTTCTTTTCACTTGCAGAAAACTTCTCTTTCAACAGAGTGATGATTTCTCTTTCAAAGTTTTGGTGTTCTGAGCAAGTTGATTCCTCAGGAGAAATGTTTCATGAAATTATACTGATTCTATCAGATATTTACTCCTGTAATTTTTACTCTTTTTTTTTTCTTATAAATGGTATGTTTTTCAAGTTTTCGTCGCTTTACTGATGATTCACCAATAATTGACAGTGACTCATTCAGTAGCTGTAAATCAGTTTCAGTATCCACAAAAATGTTTGAAGATTGGTCTTCAGCTGATTGTGGCTGATCTTCATCTGTTGTTGAAACAGTGTCAAAAGACTCAGCTGATATAATTTTTTTCAACATTGTGTGCAAATTTTCTTACCAGGGATAAATTTGAATCGTCTGTTATTATCAGCACATTCCTGTGATATTTTCCTTAAACCTTTTCTGACTTTCTATACATTGCAAATTTAGACTGATGAGGAGGTCACATTTTTTCACTTTGCCCTAAATTGAGTTTTATTACCCTTTATCATGGACAGTATACATTAGTTTTTAAAAAGAGTTTTGAAGTTGAATGGTAGTAGTAGTAGTAGTAGTAGTAGTAGTAGAAAGAATGAATATTCTGGATAGTATAAAGTAAGTAAAAAGACCAGAACTTACTTAAATTATGGAAATTGCTTTTTTTGTAGATTTAGAAAACAATATCAAACATCAACAAACAATTTATTCACCATTGAGGTCATATATATTTTTTTGCTATAATTTAATTAAACCTTAACACTATTCAGAATTCTTTCTTTATTATATCAATTTTTCCATAACAAAATCTGTGTTGCATTAGAAAAAAAATAAAGAGAATTTAATTTCATCACCTGAAAAAAATTTTTTTATTGATTTCATGACCATGGTCCTCATGTGAATATTAATCAGCATTAAAATGACTTTACAAAGATATACAACTTGACCATATTGTGAAATATCAAAATGCTTTTATATGAAGTAGCAGATACTACATTCCGCCATTTTGAATTTTCCCAGTTCTATAAAACGCTTGTAGCAACAGTTCTAATGGAATGCCCATTATGAAATTTTGAATATATACTGTCATAAGATAGACAAATCTTTTGTCAAAATTTAAAAAAAATTAAAATAACTTTTTTTGAGATAAGTCAGGTCAAGGTCAATGTCACCTTTTTTATTTGACCTCTAAAAAAAATCCCCAGATAAAATTCTAGATCTATCCAAGTACGTTAGAATGATATATGAATGAACTTTGTAGGTCCATAAACAACTGAGATATCATCTTTTAAAGTTGGTCACTGTTCACATTTTTCAATATTTTTGTACAAAAGTCAGAGGTCATATCTCAGGAAACCCTTGACCTTGAGATGTGTAACAGGTGCCATTCAATTCCTTTCATGGAGATCTACAAGTGTAGCAAATTTGAAAAAAATCCGTGTCAGTCATGGTCAAACCCTTGTTGATTTGACACAGAATAAGCCATATGCTTTCTTTATTCAAAAGAATTTATATCATTCTTTCCTGTAGAGATATACACATTTTGCATAGATTGTATAATGTAAAAACAAAAAAACAAGTTTAAGAATTAGACAGAAAGCAAATGCATTTCTTTATCTAGAAGAATTTCACTAACTTCTTTTCTGTAAAAGTACTCTTGTTTTGGACAGATAGTATAATGTAAACAAAACTCTTCAGGACCCCAAAAATTTGGAGAGCACATTAACCATGTCTTTTTATTGGTGAGAACTTTTAAACAGGGTTGGTGTCCTATTACATTAGGTGCCCAATATACGGCAGATATTCTGTTAGTGAAATTATTCGAGCTTTTTCATATGTCTCTGGTAAGTGATCCAGGTCTCACATGCATGCAAAAATGAAGAAATAAACACTGGATTCGTAAACCTTCAACTTCATTTGGATATAAACCTTCAACTTCATTTTGATTGAAATTCTGTGCTGAAGCCATAGACATCTATCCATCTTTTCTTAATTATTATTGCTCTTCTTGATTTTTGACTGACTGATATCAGTAGACCCAAGCGCGCCAAGTCTGATGTGGACAGATGACGTAAGCAAACCAGGACAGACTGATGGGGACAGATTAAGACAGATGGACGGAGATGTTAATGATCTGTGTTTATAAAAAAAACAAAAACAAAAAAGAACCAGATTACTAAAGTCATTTATTTTTTTTTCTTTTTATCAGAAAGATAAACTAAATTTGAAATTCTATCGCAATGAATTTGCTCCTCCACCAAACAGTGAGTACTTTTTTTGTTTTGTATAGTATTTATTCATGCATGCAAAAATACATATATGGCATGTGTAAGTGTGTTTCTACACACACACACATACACACACATACATACATATATATATATCATAATGATGATCCACGTATACTGTCTTAATATGTACAGGAAAAACTACTAAAAAGTTGTAAGTTTAAAAATGTATTTTTGACAGTATAACCCGGATATAAGATAGACCAAACCCGGATATAAGAGAACCTTTATCTTGTCCCAATAACGCTCTTATATCCGGGTTACACTGTTTTTATTTATTTCTATTATTATATATATATATATATATATATATATATATATATATATATATATTTGATATTTCAGACCGGCCTCGGCCTTTCATCAGAAACAAATGATTTTAAAATTTAAACTAGAAGCATTCGTTGTGAGGAACATCTGTTGCGAGATGTTTACATCACATGACGTAGAAAGCGATAGTTTCTGGATATTTTTAAACATAAACCTAGCTGTAATAATACTTTTAAATGTTTTAAAGAACATTTCTTTAAAACAACATTTAAAAGTATTATTACAGTTAGGTTTATGTTTAAAAATATTCAGACTCTGTTGCTTTCTGCATCACGTGACGGACGCTTCTAGTTTAAACTTCTAAATTTTTAAAATCATTTGTTTCTGATGAAAGGCCGAGGCCTGTCTGAAATATCAAATATATATATATAATAATAGAAATAAATAAATACTGTCAAAAAATACATTTTTAAACTTGCAACTTTTAGTATTTTTTCCTATATATTTATATATATATATATATATATATATATATGAAACTAAAAAGGTCAAAACCATGGTAGGGTAATCGGCTGACCTCCCCAACTTAAATATCTAAAGGCTCTACATGTTTTAGCTTCATTTCTCTTTAAGCATGTATTGAGCAATTTCTTATACAACTCTTTACTGGTCTAAATATAATATAAATCTGACCTATATCTGTTTATTATTATATATATATATATAAGCATGCAGTGTAGATATAGAAGAATCCAAAGGAGTATCCTGTACATGAAGTGGTAGGATAACTCTCTAATACAGTTCGAAATATGTATGTATATTAATACATATAGAGCAAATATAAGAAAAATTGAAAGTATGGTAAATTGAAAGTATGGCCTATTTCAGGCGAACCATCATCAGCTTCCGTCTTTATTGTACAAAAGATTTTACACATAAATCTTCTGTACAATAGACGTAAGCTGATGATGGTTCACCTGAAATAGACCTACACTTCCGATTTACCATGAAATAACATTTCTGCCTTAATTTTTTCTTATATACATACATATACTAGCAGTATAGCCCAGCATTGCTCAAGTATAATGAAAGCTTTAAAACTAATCCATGGTCCTGGAGCTCAGACTCTTTGGACGTTGGCACAAAAGACTAAAAAGCAATAGTTGTTTCCAGTTAAAGTGAAATGGTAGACTGAAAGAAAAATGAATGGATGTAAGTCAAATTTTGATTTCTTGGTATTGATATCAAATAATTTTTTTCATTGTAAACTGAATTTTGAAGGCTAAATAAGTCCTCTGAGTAAATGGTATCATGGCTGAGACTAAAAACTACAATTATACCTACTTAGAGCCAAACCCGAAGCAAAAACTAAAATAAAAGGGCTGAAAAAAAACACAGACATACAGGCAGATAAACAGACACACACACAAACATGTTGCCTTTTATATATATTATTGATTTTCTGCACTATTCTAAGAACTGCAACCTTGAAACTTCTGAACATCATTTCTTGTGTCTTTGTCTATGAGTGTATCAAATTTTATTAAAATCAGACCACTCCTTCTATAACCCGATTTTTTTCGATATTTATCGGGGGTACTTCAACACAAAATCTAGCTAAGAACACTCGCAGACGCTTGTAGTACAACTGTGTAAATTTTCAAGAAAATCGGTTCAGCCGTTTTGGAATCTATAGGTAACAGACAGATATACACGCACACACACAATGTTCCATTTATAAATAAGTTTATATATATATATATATATATATATATATATATATATATATATATATATATAATGGGTGGAAGGTAAAGTGTGACTATTCCAGAACTACCAAAACAAGCATTTTAGTGATGATTTCCATGTCACTGAAGAAATTTTAAATGGCTTATAAGACCTGCAAGTCATTCTACATGATTATCCGAATATTTCTGCATTCACATTTTTAACTGAGGAGGCTTGACCTCGGGAAGCAGACAAGAAAGTTGATATCCTTACAAATGTAAAACCAGAAAAAAATAAAATACTGAAGGCAACCCCAGCATGCTCTTCCCTCAGAGATTTGACTCATTTGGAGTATCCCCGCCTCACTCCCTACTTAGAACTGAGTCTCTGTTGAATGATATGCATATGACCCCTGCCATGGTTTCTGCTCTCATCTCTAAACTGGATCCCTACAAAACATGTGGACCCAATGGTATCCCTGTTATAGTCATTAAGAAGCCTACTCCCAAACTGACTCCTGTTCTCTCTAAACTAAATAATAAATGCCTTGCTGACTCTTGTTTTCCTGCCTGCTAGAACCATCATCTGTTGTTCCAGTTTTTAAGAATTTCTGCCTAGCTGTCTGACCCTTCCAATTATTTGCCTATTAATCTTGTATCTCTTTTTGGCAAACTTTGTATTAACACAGGTGTCTCCCAGGTCTCTATTCTTTGTCCTGCACTGTTTTTAATTTTCATTAACAATTTTCTCGATGACGTCAGCTTGGCATCTACATTGATGACCCAACCATTTACTCCTTCCTCAATAGTAAGCCGGATCAGTGCGACGCAATCAAAATGACAGCTGATATTCAAAATTACTTTAAGACTGTCATTAACTAGGGGAAAAGATGGCTTATCATTTTTAATGCCTCAAAAACTAAACTTTTCTCCATTAATCATCTGCGACCCCTCTCTGCTTTTATCAGCATGGCTGATAAAAATGAAAGTGACTCATTGCACCTTCTCAGTTGACATGAAGTTATTTGTTTGGGCACCCCTGCCATTCATCTCAAGGTTCTCGACAGGCTCCAAAAGAAAAATCTAACGTGATCATTCCAGACCTGGCAGCTTGACTCCAGCCACTTTCTCACCAGTGGGATGTGGCTTCCCTCTGTCTGTTCTACAAATATTCTCATGGTTTCTGCTCCAAAGAGCTTAGCTCACTGATGCTCCCTCCACAAGAATTTACTCGAGCAACCAGACTGGCAACAAGATCCCATCCTTTTACAGTTCAATCAACTAAATGCAGCTACAACTTCTACTCCAGTAGCTTCTTTTCTCACAATTCCCGCCTGTCGAACTCCCTTCTGTACACTTGCTTCTCTGGTGGTTACAATCTCTGAGAATTTAAATGCAATATCAGTTCCTCTCTCTTGTCCATTTGACTCCAGTCCTTTTCTCATCACCTCATATATCTTGTTCTTTTCCTTTCTCACTCGACCCTCGCAACTGTCTTCACACTGATACTCCCATCCTTCTCTTGCCCTTTCTCTGACATCCACTGTAACTGGTTCGTCTTTCTCTTCTCTCTCCTTTTCCTATCTAAACTTTTACTCTTATGTAGCTCCCTGCGTATCAGTGGCGGTACCACCTTGCTTGGAGTGAAATGATTAAAAACAGAATGTAAAGACTCTATTGAATCCATTACTAGGTCTGCTACCAAGAAAGTCAGTCCACGATGTCATGGGAAACAATTTTTCTCTTCAGAATCTGTCTTACATATCTATAAGCTTACGGCCTATCGCGTTGAATACACTGGCTCTCGCTCGATCACCGAAGTTAAGCAACCTTGAGCCTGGTCAGTACTTAGATGGGTGACCGCTTGGAAATACCAGGTGCTGTAAGCGTTTAGTGATGGATGTACGTTTTGGTGCGGTGGATATCGGCTTGGAAAGAGAAATCAGTGAGCCGAGTTCAAATTCCATTTGAATACCCTGCATTCACTTAAGCACTGGTACCCTTGGGAAAGGTATTAATCTGTCCCTTTCCTCCAGTTATGGGTTAAATAACAAGGGTAGGACTTGGGGACCCTGCCCTTAAAAACAAATCCCAATGAATCTTGATACTCAAAAAGAAAAAAGTATTACTAGACACAAAAACTTATATAAAAACAACAATAAATTGTTGAAAGAAAAAGGTATTACCAGCAATAAATAAATAAAATTTAGTTGGCAATAAATGACCCGCTAAGGTTGATATGCCATAAAAACAAAACAACTGAAAATATGAGTTTATTGATTTTTTAAAAATTTTTATATATATGTGTGAGTGTGTATATACATATATTTTTGTGCATGTCTGTATATATATATGTGTGTGTGTGTATGTATGTAATATATATATATTTCAGATTAAATAACTTGCAGACATTGTCTGCTTCCTTTTAATAAAATCCATTTATACTCATGGATAATCTTTCACATTATAATTAAAAGATGTAAGAAATTTGCTGTAACTTTGACAGATGATTTTATTATCAATTTTCTCGCTGTTCCAAGTACTTTCAATCTCTTTCTGAGATCATCTTCAGGTGTGTAAGTTGTGGTAACAAAAAATAACTGCAAAACTGTGTTGCTAAAATGACTGTAAATTTTCTTGCTTTAAATTAAATTGGTGACAAATTGTTTAGTGTTCATTAGAACGTGAAAATTATCCACAATCAATTTTTTTAATATTGTAATGTCATGGTTATGCATATATTAAAGCATGAAAAAATGTTCTTTCTATAAACATTTTAGAACATTACTGCAGTATTCATAGCTGATTTTATTAATTGATGGTTTAATTTTTTAATGAATATTGTTTCAAGGATCTGTAGTTTGTTTTTGACGTTTTCTTGGTGCAGGATAGAATTTTTATTTTTTCATTGTTTGTAGTTATTGTGCATCTGGTTGTAATAAAAGAGTTTGATATGTTTAGGGTCTTTTGTGGAAGTACTATATTCTTTTTTTTTTTTTTTAATCATTTCACCCCAAGCAAGGCATTCCACTGCCACTATTGCGCTTGGGGCTACAGAGGGGAAGGTAAAGAGAAAGAGTGGTTAGATATAGGAAATGTCAGAAGAGGGGTGATAGATGGTATGGATACAGATGCTGGGGGTTGGGTGGATGGGAAGAGGTGCACTGAAAGTGTGAGACCAAGGAGGCATAGTGTTTCACTCTCTGGGAGGCAAGCCTGGTCCATGCTAATGGGAGGTATGTGCGATTTTGATGTTTTTAAAATATTATCTTATTTGTTCATCTACAATATGGTTTGGGAGGTCATTATTAATGAGAGTCTGCTTAATACTTTTTAGTTCCGAGTCAAAAATCTTTTTGTGGAGGAGTTAATATGTGCTCGCTTAATTAATGTTCCTGTGAGAGAATCTACTGACATTATTATAAAAAAATATATGTAATAATAATTTGCTGTCCCCACTGAAAATTAAATCTTAAAATACTAAAAGGAACTACTTTTACCCTGTACCACCAAATTTCCATTTTATGATCACATAAATAATATATACATGCGATGGGACAGTGTTTCAACGAGCTCAGTCCTGAGTCTGAGCTGCAGCAACTTTTACAAGGCCAAATTAGAAAATAATAATATATTTAGCAACACTAAAAAAAACCCTCCATCTACATACGATATGTAGATGATATTCTTATATTAGTTAAAAACATAGAAGAAATAATAGAATTCCAACAAAAATTGCAAAAACTCTGTCCTCAATTTCACATACGAACTTAATAAAGATAACAAAATCCCTTTCCTAGACACAAACAATAACACATTTACTACCTCCCCATATAAAAAGCTAACCAGCAAAAACTCTTGCACTCTGAACTATAAGAGTAAATACCCTACAGACTACAAAATAGCACTTATACACAATTTAATTAACCAAGCAAAATTTGCTGCCTAAATACACACATGCATTCACACGTGTGTGTATACACACACACACACACACATATATATATATATATATATATATATATATATATAATAAAACAAAAATTTCAATATATAAATCCATTGAATAGCCATTTCTATGAGGAAATCCTCACTTCTTCAGCAACAGCGAAATGAAAATTTTATTTACTCAAATTCAAATGAGTTAAAAGATTTTATAACAGTCAGTCAGTTAAGTGCCATACATGATACACGCTTGGGCGATCATGTCTCGAAAGAGACATGACTGACGGGCAGAAGATTATCCCACAGTAGGTTACCATTGCTTTCTGTGGTAGACTGTTTGCCGACCAAGGCTATAGAACCCAATCTGTCCTATTATTTAACCCATAACTGGACAGAAGAGATGATTAATACCTTTCCCAAGGGTATTTGCGCGTAAGTGAATGCAATGAATTAAACTGGAATTTGAACTCGGCTCACCGATTTCTCTTTCCGAAATGATATCTACTGCGCCACAATGCACATCCGTCAGAAGTAAAAAAAAAATCATCCATGCACAGGAAAATAAAAAGGGGTGGGATTAACAATTTTTGAATTTAAGGAAGTAAAAAGGGGAAATCAGGCAGATACCCGTGTCTCATATTAGAAGACATACCCCTCCCCCATACCTGAGTCAAGAGTTTAAAAGTTAAAATTTAGCAATGCCAGACAGATAGAAGTGGTGGGGGAACGAAAAGAAAAAAAAGGAAAAATGGTGGAAGGGGTGGGAAGTAAGTTATGAAAAAAATGTTTGCATAGAAACAAAAGAAAACTGCTACCATCAATGTTGAAAAAAACATTGAAAAATTTACTAAAGAGATGTTAGTTTAAATAAATAATGACTGGGACAAATGTTATAGTAAAAATTTGGACATACAAGTTTAAATATAAATTTAAAATTTAAAATTAAAAATATTAAATTCAAAGGTAGATCTCAATGAATCCATTACTACAAGTACACACACACACACACACACATTCCTGAACATAATTTACTGAAATATCTAAAAGATATTCACAATTCATGAGTTGAATTTAATTTTAATTATTTTTAAAATTTAAGGCGGCTTAGTGTAAAAGGAACCAAATTATTACATATATTGTAAGGCCTCTGCTAAAAATTAACCAAAATTAATCTTTTTGTGTAAAAGCTAATATAGATTTAGCATTAAAAATAAAAAATAAATAAATCTTAATTTATTTTAAGGTGGGCTGAACAAAGTTCTATATATACATACATACATACACACACACACACACACACACACATATTTAGTGTATCAAGGCAGCAAATAATTTTCTAAACATATACTGTTAAATATAAGAGACAATGAATGTCTATTATGTTTAATCATGAGCCGTTCTAAACATTGTATTTTGGCTTTAATTTCAGTTGAAAATAAAGACAAAAATTCTCCAACATTTGGATAATTTTATTAATTTGCTTCTAAGCTTTCGGCTCACATGAGCCATCTTCAGAGAGGTTATTTAGACGGTAGATGTCACACTGCGTGATAGTGCGAAATAACAACAAAAACATTCATTTCGCGCTATCACGCTGTGTGACGTTATAGAACCGCATTGCTTAATTTGAGAACTGTGTTTGTTATTTTTGGTAAATATTGCCGTTGCCTAGTGGAGTTTTATGTCAACACAAAATAAAATCATCGGCGAAGGTGGATGTTATTATATTACCGTCTAAATAACCTCTCTGAAGATGGCTCATGTGAGCCGAAAGCTTAGAAGCAAATTAATAAAATTATCCAAATGTTGGAGAATTTTTGTCTTTATTTTCAACTGAAATTAAAGCCAAAATACAATGTTTAGAACGGCTCATGATTAAACATAATAGACATTCATTGTCTCTTATATTTAACAGTATATGTTTAGAATATATATGTATGTATAATGTCCATACATGTGAATGCATTTATGAGTATATAGATATATATACTAGCAGTATAACCCAGCGTTGCTTGTGTGTAATGAAAGCTTTAAAACTAATCCATGGTCCTGGAGCTCAGACTCTTTGGATGTTGGCATGAAAGACTAAAAAGCAATAGTTGTTTCCAGTTAAAGCAAAACCGCAGACTGAAAGTAAACTGAATGGATGTAAGTCAAATTTTGATTTCTTGGTATCGATATCAAATAAGTTTTTTTTTTTGTTATTTTTTTTGTTGTAAACTGAATTTTGAAAGCTAAATAAGTCCCCTGAGTAAATGGAATCATGGCTGAGACTAAGAACTACAATTATACCTACTTAGAGCCAAACCCGAAGCAAAAACTAAAATAAAAGGGCTGAAAAAATACAGACATACAGGCACATAAACAGACACACACACACAAACATCTTGCCTTTTATATATATATATATATATTATCAATTTTCTGCACTATTGTAAGAACTGCAACCTTGAAACTTCTGAATATCGTTTCTTATGTCTTTGTCTATGAGTGTATCAAATTTGATTAAAATCGGACCACTCCTTCTATAACCCAATTGTTTTCAATTATCGATATTTATCGGGGGTACCTTGACACAAAACCTAGCTAAGAACACTCGCAGATGCTTAAAGTACAACTTTGTAAATTTTCAAGAAAATCAGTTCAGCTGTTTCGGAGTCTATAGGTAATGGACACACACAACACACACACACACACACACACACACAGAGATAAAGTTCCATTTATAAATAAGTTTAGATTAGATTTTGATTTTGATGGATTAGTTTAGATTTAGATTATATATATATAAAAATAGACTTTTATAGAAAAATATACATTTTTGAAGGAAAAATATTACCAACAATACTTTTCTGAAGGCAAAAAACTATGACCATAACACATTTTTGAGGGGGAAAATTATTCTCAGCAAAACATTTTTGAATACATTTTCCGTCTTCTAAAATAAAAAAAGAATAAAAACAAAATAAATCGACCTTCTTACTATAACCGAACACTGCAAGAAAATACCTTAAAACCTCACCTTTTTGGCATTAAATGACCCACTGAAGTGTTGATATGCCGTTAAATAAAATTCCACTCAATGTTGATAAAGAAAAGCATGCAAATAAGTGAGAAGAGTTACTTCCCTTTGACTGTAAATTAAAATTTCAGTTAAAGCTGAATAAATGTTCACGAATGTTCATGAAATTCTTCTTTTTTTTTTAAATCATATCACCCCGAGCAGGGCGGTAACGCCACTGAAGCGCAGGGGGCTATGTAGGAAAGAAAAGATTGGAAAAGAGAAAGCCGGAAACCACATCCTAAACAAGGAACAAGGGGTGAGCCTCTTCACCTGTTCAATAGACGTGGGTGGAGTGTGAACCGGGTTCTTACTATTCTCTGTTGGAAAGTATGCCGTTGAAAGTCGTTTCTAGAGAAAGTGCGAAAATTATTATCAGCATGCATGTGTATGAAAATTAGTGAGTTTAAGTGAATGAGATAGGCGCATGTGTGAGTGACGCATGTGGGTGTGTGAATAAGAAGAATGACATGTGTCCCCACAGCTGCTCCCCGTAGGTGTGGTCTCACTGACGATATGAAGAATCTTATTTATAAAGGCAACCATTGGATCAAGATCGCTGCGTGGGAGAAATCATTCTTTATGTGTAAATGATCTGATTGGTTGGCATCAACCAGTCAGTGTAAAAGCGAGTGTGCTTTTAGCCAATAGTTGCTTGGCATTGTACATGTGATTAGCCAATGATCACTTGGCATTGAATGTGTGGTTTGTATGAATGTGTGGTTTGTATGAATGTGTATGTGTGTACGTAATGAGGTTCGCACAAGCTGTATATCTGAAAAGAATATATTAATGAAACCAAACTCTTGACAAAATCCCTCTTTACAAAAATCCATCAATGAAATCTGATCTTCAAACTGATTTCTTACAAAGAATACATATTCTTTTCATATGAATCTGTTGTAAAAATCTTGTTGGCATTAAATAACCAATTAAGGTTGATATGCCATTGTAACACCCCAGTGGACGGTCCGAACAATTTCTCTAGTGGCCGTTCTCCACGCTATGATGTTGCTGGGGGTTGATTGAAAAAGTCAAAGTCTCAAGCTGGGGGTACAAGATTAAACTATAAGGAACGAACTTCCACAACTTCGATGAGTTGAAACGATGTTTTATTTCGTTTAGAGTTAGTCTTTCGGTTGAGGCAGGCGAATGTGACACACAGCTCTAACTCTAATTAATGGAGATCAAATGCCAAACCAACCGACTCAAGACGAACGGAGTTTCTACTTCAAGCACGCGCCTGGCTGAACTTACTCAACTGAACTGAAACTTACTAACTGGGAAAAATTACTTGTATTTATATTGAAAAAAATCGGAAGTCCACTAGACAATCAGCTTAAAACAAAAGATAAGCATTGGTGACTGTAAGTCCAAAATTTCAAGGTACTTAAATTTTGCTTCCTTTGATGTATAAACTTCCTGCAGACATCCCGTCTGCACTTAGCCTTCATCACATATTTTCCAGGATTTTTTTATCTTTTTATCTTAATAAAGCTTCATGTGTGAAGGCGCCGGATGTTTTTATAGCCCTGACACTTTACCCGTAACCAGGCATTGTTTTTATTGCCTGGAGAAAGGGAAAATTCTATTATCTTTACTTAATGTGTGGTCAAGATACAGTAAAGACAGTTTTTGACCTGGTCACTCCAAAAATCTATTTCCTAAACTTTATCTTTTATCTCATCAAATTACTTAGTCAAATATTTATTGGAAGATTGGTAGGATTTAATAGTAATCTGATACCCTTTTCTCTTCTATTTATTTTTTCCTCTTCTTTTTCACTTTTGTTAAACGAAACACACGTTTTTGAACTATTTTTCTATTCTTAACCATTTTCTATTTTAATCTATTATAATAAAATACATATTTTACAAATCCACCTTAATATAAGCCTAGTTATCGTGTCACACCATAAACCAAATCAAACCTAGAAATTGATGTGCCGCCAAACAAAAACACACAACCAATCTAGATGACATTAGTTCTGGTTATGACAACAATAAATTATACCTGGCAATAAAGTGATCAGCAGTGCATTTTAGCTGTAGTTGAAGGTATGCAATAACATTCATGATATATTTATTTGAAGCCATAAAATTGTGTTCAAAATATTTACATTTCAGTAGTAAATAACCCATAGAGGCATTGATGTGCCACAAAACAAAACCGACCAACCAACCAACCAACCAACCATCATGAAAAAAACTCTTTCATGACATTAATTCATAAAATATCCTACAATTTTCTTAAAGAAATCAGACTGTATTCCCAGATATAGCTTCAACAAAACTACAACATAAAACACATACATCACTGCCTCTAGTAATCATGTCCACATAAACATCTACACAAAAGCTGAGTATCATCTACCATGTATTCAATTGTGAAAGTAGAACAACATATATTTTTATTACTTCCAAGTTCCCAAGAAAATTAAATTTTAGCATTAAATGATTCATAAGGAGTTGGATGTGCTATTAAACAAATTTAAAAAAAAAAAATTTTTTTAAATCATTTCTCCCCAAGCAAGGCATTCTACTGCCACTGTTGCACAGGGGGCTACATAAGGGAAAATGATGAGAAAGAGGTTTAGTTATAGGAAATGTCAGGAGGAGGGTAATAGACAGATGAGAATACCGAGAATGGGGGTGGAGTATATGTAAAAAAAGAGCTTGAGAGAATGGATGCGAGTTAGTGAGATAGGAGATGTCTATTGACCTTACATTTAAATTCCTGGAGATTGTAGCTATCGGGGAAGCAAGTATATGGAAGGGAATTCCTCAGATGGGAAGTGCAAGAAAAGTGATGAGAAAGAGGGTAGGTTATAGGGGATGTCAGGAGGAGGGTAATCGATGGATGAGGATACCGAGGATGAGGGTGGGGTAAATGAAAAAAGAGCTTGAGAGAATGGATGCGAGTTAGTGAGATAGGAGATGTCTATTGACCTTACATTTAAATTCCTGGAGATTGTCGCTGTCGGGGAAGCAAGTATATGGAAGGGAATTCCACAGGTGGGAAGTGTGTAAAAAGAAGCTGTTAGAGTAGAAATTGCAGTTATATTTTATCGGTTTCGCTGTAAAGGGGTGGAACCTAGTTGCTAATCTAGTAGCTCATATAAATCCATATATAAGGGGCACCAGTGATCTAAGTTCATTGGCGCAGAAGCTGTAAAGTATTTATAGAAGAGGCACAGGGAAGCCACGTCACGCCGGTGAGATAGCAACTGCAGCTGAGCTGCCAAGTCAGTATCAATCACATTACACATTCTCCGTTGGATTTTGTCAAGAACCCCGAGGTGAATAGCAGGGACACCTGACCAGATGTGGCAGCAGTATTCAATACACGAGCGGATGGTAGATTTATAAATGTGCAGGATGGACTCAGACAGGAAAAACTTCCTGGCCCTGCACAGTTAACTGACCTTCTTAACAGTGGATTTAGCAATGGATTTGATATAGTCATTCCACTTGAGGTCCGCTGAGAGTGTGAGGCCAAGGAGGCGTAGTGTTTTACTCTCCGGGAGGCTAGCCTGTTCCATGCTAATGTGGGGTATGAGTGATTGTCTTTAATGGTTAATAGATAGCAGCTTCATTTTGGAAGCATTAAAATTTACAAGCCATTTCTTACCCCAGTCCACCACGGATTGGAGGTCCTTCTCAAGCTTGGCAGCAAGGTTCGCTTTGTCAACTTCAGCAGATTTTTGATCAAGGCAAGAGTAAACGGTGGTGTCATCAGCATACATGCCTACTTGAGATCTTATTACTTCAAGGAGATTGTTAATGTAGAGCAGAAAAAGTGTAGAACCTAGAATAGAGCCTTGAGAGACACACACATTCATATAGTAGTTTTGGGAAGCATGTCCATAATCAATCAAAAAACTTATACAACACAGAATAACATATTAACTATGAACACCTTGAAAATGCCAATGAGTTGCCTGAAAGCGCTTGGACTAATAAAAACTATGGAGCGTTTATACACTCTTTTAGTCTCTATTCATGTGCCATGTTCCTTCAGGGTGTAGGTGAGCATGGACTTCCACTTGGCCCTGTCTCTTGTCGCTCTCAATAATTTTTCTCTTGGTATGTCTTCCAAACCTCGGTTCACCATTCATTTGCTCAAGCCTATCAAATATATCTTGAGCTATTTTCCACTGTCTTTCCTTTTTTCTGTGCTGTGAGTATTAGATTTTCCAAGTCCTCCTTCCTCATTACATGTCCCAGGAGTTTCAGCTGTCTTTTCCTGATGTTAAGTATGAGTTTTCTTCTCATTTGCATCCTCTCTAACATCTCATCATCGCTCACTTGTTTGGTTCATGGTATCCTCAGCAAAAAAAACATATTTTTCGAAAAAATTTTATTTGATGGGGGAAAAAAACTGACATATAATTTATTTAAATTGATTTAAATTAAAATAAAATAAAATTTATAAGAATTATAAAATTTAAATTTTATTTTATTTTAATTTAAATCTAGGTTTATAATTATTTAAATTAATTTAAAAATAAAATAAAATAAAATTTATAAGAATTATAAAATTTAAATTTTATTTTATTTTAATTTAAATCTAGGTTTATAATTATTTAAATTAATTTAATTAAATTTAAATAAATTATATGTCAGTTTTTTTCCCCCAAATAAAATTTTTTCGAAAAATATTTTTTCTCACAATTTCATATCCGTTTAAAAACACTAGTTTTGTTAACACATCCCTAGTGTCTCTACGTGTATGAAATTTTTCTTTTCTTTATTTTTCTTCCTTTTCTTTTTCCCTTTTCTTTCCTTTTTGTTTTAACCCCTCTTCCCACTCAAACACCACTTCTTACTTTCTTTTCCCCCTTTTTTAGAGCTAGACATAGCCAAATTTTTAAATTTTCTCTTACAACTCAATCAAAAAGTAATGTTGTCCAAAATCTAAAAATAGACATTGATTGCTACCTACATATTAATATCAACTATCCGTTTTTTTGTTTGTTTTTTTTTTTGTTTTTTTTTTTTGTGACGTAAAGTTTTTGAAATTTTTGAACTTCTGCTGGTAATATCACTTTTTTAGTATAAGATGAAACGTGAAATCTCTCTTGGGGATTTCATGTAGAAATGATCATACAATGGTTTTGAACTTCAAAATTTATTTTATTTTATATATATAACCCCTAATGAGCCAGACAAACCTACCTAGGTTTCACCTAAACGGATCATGAGGGAAAGCTGGTTAAATAGGAGATGAAAAATGACATATAAGAACGAAATTAAGACAACCCACGTGACTATGAAAGGAGGCACCAAACACAAGATGTTAGATGATTACTCATATCAGGGTTTTTTTCTTTGGGCTTCGTGCTGATCTCGGTCTGAACACTTTTGGCTGACATTCATGTACTAAACTCTTTCATTTTTTAAAACCATTTTTTCCTCTCCGTCGAAAGTTTTCGAGGAAGGTTTTCAACACGAGTATAATTATAATCTTGTTTTTATATATTTATTATATATTAATTAAACATTAATATCCCAATAAATTGTTTTTTAGAGTTTGCTTTTATGTTCTTCAAATTAGAAATTTGTATTTTGATTGGTCACCACAGACTATGTAACAATATCTTCTTGACTGAGTGGGTTTGGCTAGTTTTGAACCTTTTAAAACTCTTCAACTTGAAATCAGCAGTTGATAAGACACAAAAAGTGTCAAAACAAAACAGCTACTTTTGTAGTGATATTATAACATATTTATGTCATAAATTTTAAATATTATTCACTCTACTTTGTATTGAGCACTTTTTTAAGAATAGTGTTTTTTGGACACAGAATTTTATTCCATCTATACCTATCCTAATACTTGTATGTGTGTGTAGTGTAAAATAGTTATAGTGGGTTATCTGTTATAGTGAGGTGTATGTGTGTTGAAACAGATTAGTTTGATTTGGCCTTGTTAGTAGATAGCCCACTATAAGAGGGGTATAAAACAAGAAAACCAAATTGTATATAGAACCTCCTAACACACTAACTTGCATTCATTCTCTCAAACACTCTTCCTATCTGCCCAACCCTCAGTCTCGGTATCCTTACCCGTCTATCACCCTCCTTCTGACATTTCCTATATCCAACCACTCTTTCTCTTCATTTTCCCCTATGTAAGCCCCTGCACAATAGTGGCAGTGGAATGCCTTGCTTGGGGTGAAATGATTAAAAAAATATATATATAGAAACAACATTTATATATATATATATATATATATATATATATATATATTAATATGCGTAATTACAATAAAGCAGCACTAATTATTATAGACTAATGTCCGAAAAACCAATGCTAACCTATCAGTAAATTAAATTGTTAATAACCCAACAGGGACTACCTTGTAGGTTAAATAAAAGGGAAGAAAAAAAGAAACAAACCAAGCACAAGAACAATGCATCAAGAGCTTGTTTGAAAGAAAGAAAAAAAACCCACGACCCCTGACGATCCGTTGTGTGAAACCGCTGTCAATGTTGGCTCATTTTTAGATTTAGTGTACTATATATATATATATATATATATATATATATATATATATAATAATAATAATAAAATCAACTCTGTTCGTATCCAAATCTTAAAATCTTACACAAGTAATTTTTAAGGACCACGAATAACCGCCAGAATCTAACTCCGTTATTGTCCGCCGCTATAAAGCTTTGGACAATGAGGGGAAAAAAAAAGAAAACTGCGGAGCACCGACAATACATACAGTACTTCACAGCAAAGAAAAAAACCCTCAAACGGAACGAACCACAAAGAAAGAAAAGTGCTCGATACAAAACTAACCAAAAAGGATTAACCAAGAGGCAGTGACATTACATAAAAGACATTACTTTTATTTGTCAAAACCTCACTTTATATATATATATATACGAGAAAAAATCGCAAGATCGCCAAGACCTACCGCGGTTTCGCACAACGGCTCGTCAGGGCCGTTGTGCGAAACCGCGGTAGGTCTTGGCGACCTTGCGATTTTTTTCTCGTATGTGTATATATATATATATATATATATATATATATATATATATATATATATATATAAAGTGAGGTTTTGACAAATAAAAGTAATGTCTTTTGGTTGGTACAAGGTTGTTAAAAATGTTCATAGTAGTAATTGCTGAAAGAGTATATGCATATGTATGTGTGTTTGTTTTTTAGGAGTGTCTTTGAAGTCTCTGCTCAGTCCTTCAAGTACCGGTCAATTATTAAGTGGATTAGTGAACTGTGAAAAAAAATTTTTTTTATAATTAAAGATTATTTGTAATTTTTTTTTTCACGTTTCCTAGTTTGCTATTTGCTGAAAAACATTTCACATCAAGGTGTAAAATTTCGCGAGTTTTGTGTGCAAAGTTTGTACATTCCAGAAAATTTGTTTTTATTTTTAGTTTTTTCTTTTCCTAACAAAATCAATGTCAGATTTGAATTTTAAATTTTTACAATTTGTTTTGTTCACTACATAGTATCCTTGGTAATTTGTAATGTTAATTCCACAGGGATCATTATCCGATGAGAACTCAATGTTAAAATTTAACAGGGTATTATAATGAAAATGGCTGCCATTATAAATCTTTTGGTAATAGTTAATTTTGTGGAAATTTTACAAAACTGCTCCTTAGACAAAAATTCTCCACAAAAATGAATGGGTTAAATTTATCCAGACAAAATGACTCATGGGCGGGCGGACAGGGGAAGAAAGAGAAGATTTTATCTATGGGCACGGGTGTTAGATATACAGTATTAATCATTATGCATGGCTGTCTTTCTATCCCAGTCAATAATATTTGGACTGAACTTTTAGTTGGCCATTCTCAAACAGTAGGTTTAGGGGCCATCTTTTCACTAAAGGAATTGAGTTGTTAGATTTTTATATTAATTCCGACATTAACAATGATATCTCATCTTGTAAATACTAATCTTTTTGGCTTTATGAAAATAATATTATTATCAAGTATGATAACAATGTTAAAGATGATAAGAAAAAAAAGGCAAGGGTTAAGTATTAATTATTATTATTATTAATAATGATACTTCGTAGAAATTGTTAATTATAATAACGATAACCAACTTATAAAAATAAATTATTAGATATAAAGTCTTTAATGGGGTATTACCTGCACACATTCGATGGTTGTTTAAGGGGCCTATACTTGCATATTAATCTTTATTTGCATGCCTGCTTGTATATTACTACGTAAATATGTGTATATACACCCACATGTAGATACAAGAAATTAAATCAATTTTATATATATATATATATATATATATATATATATATATATTATGGACTCTCCCATCGAATTCGATGTATGAGGGTCTAACCTTAGTAAGACATCCACACAAAGATTTGTTTATAGTGGTGAAGGCATTGTGTAGTACCATCCACACTTTTTGGAACCGCTGATAACAAACAATCGGTGCAGAAATCCGCCACTGATCACATGAACAGCAGACCTCAATTATTTAACCCATAATTATAATTGGAGGGAACGGACGGATTAATACCTTTCCCAAGGGTACTAGTGCGCAAGTGAATGCAGTGTGCTCGACTGGAATTGGAACTCGGCTCACCGATTTCCCCCTCCAAGCCGACATCCACCGCACCACAACGCACATCCGTGAACGCTAACAGCACTTGGTATTCCGAAGTGGTATTCAGTACTTAGGTGGGGTGATATATGCACATACATACATATATATAGCCACATATCCACACCCATGGAAACATATGTACATGTACGTACATACATATATTAATCTACATCAAATTGTTAGTATGACTTCATCTCAAATTAAATTAATGATTGGGGGTTTTTGACAATTATGAATTTTAGTAAAGTCAGATGTCAGTTTTTGACTGAATAAAACTTTTAAATGTAACTTCCCTTTTGTTATGGCATTTTAAATCTGTTTTTGTGTCTGCATTTGAAAAAGGGATTCATTCCTCTGGTTTAATAGTTTACTGGGATTTTTATATTTGGTTATTACAATTTTTTCCTCCATGCATACATTGCTTCTGTCCCTGAAGTTGTTGGGAGTTTGTGCATGTCTGATGATCTCGGAGGAGATTGAAAGTACTTGGGTTAACAAAAACTATGGAATTTTCTTTGATGAATTTTAACTTAACATCAAGAATCTAATTAGAGAAGAGAAGCAGAGTAGCATGATGTCACTTTTTAATTTTATCTGAATAAGATACATAGTGGGACCATATATTATTTAAATGGGTAGACAATCATTTTTAATAACAAGTTAGATTTCAGGTTTTTTTTAATTTTTTAGGTTATAATTAGAATTAAGTAATTAGGGTATACAAAGGTATAAGAAAACCAAATGTCATAGAATGACAATCTATGATACCTGCCCTCTGTCAGTCAGTTGAGTGCCATACGTGATACACGCTTGGGCGATCATGTCTCGACAGAGACATGACTGACTGGGCAGAAGATTATCCCGCAGTAGGTTGCCATTGCTTTCTGCGGTAGACTGGTTGCCGACCAAGGCTATAGAACCCAATCTGTTCTGTTATTTGACTCATAGGTAAAGGGAAAAGAAATCTATTATATTATTATGTAGTAATTAGTGGGGGATCGGTTTCCTATTGCTATGAAGTAATAAACTGATCCCCCACTTTATGACCAATATAAGCATTAATCATTTATCCAACTATTACATTCAGTCAGTCAGTTAAGTGCCATACGTGATACACACTTGGACGATCATGTCTCGACAGAGACATGACTGACTGGGCAGAAGATTATCCCGCAGTAGGTTGCCATTGCTTTCTGCAGTAGACTGGTTGCCGACCAAGGCTATAGAACCCAATCTGTCCTGCTATTTAACCCATAACTGGAAGGAAGAGACGGATTAATACCTTTCCCAAGGGTATTTGCGCGTAAGTGAATACATTGTATTCAGCTGGAATTCAAACTCGGCTCCCCGGTTTCTCGTTCCGAGCCGATATCCACTGTACTACAACGCACATCCTCTGAATGAAAAGATGCAGAATTTAAGGTTGCCTAAAATTCAGTACTATTGAATTGTAGGGATGAATTAAAGATTTCTTGGGAAAAATATTAATCCATCTCTTCTTCTTCACGATGGGTTGAATAGCAGGACAGATTTGGTTCTATAAAATTGGTTGGCAACCAGTCTACTGCAGAAAGAAAGAAATGGCAATCTACTGCAAGAAAATCTTCTTTCTAGTCAGTCATGTCTCAAAAGAGACATGATTGCCCAAGCATGTATCACGTATGGCACTTAACTGACTGACTGAATATAATAGAAACACGATTAAGGCTTCTACTGGCCATAAAGTGGGTGATCGGTTTTCTATTGTCATGAAGTAATAAACTGATACCCCACTAATTACTACTTATTAATTAATAATAATAATAATTCAATTACCAGTCTACCGCAGAAAGCAATGGCAACCTACTGCGGGATAATCTTCTGCCCAGTCAGTCATGTCTCTTTCGAGACATGATCGCCCAAGCGTGTATCACGTATGGCACTTAACTGACTGACTGAATATAATAGAAACATGATTAAGGCTTCCACTGGCCATAAAGTGGGTGATCGGTTTTCTATTGTCATGAAGTAATAAACTGATCCCCCACTAATTACTACTTATTAATATAATAATATAATTCACCAGTCTACCGCAGAAAGCAATGGCAACCTACTGCGGGATAATCTTCTGCCCAGTCAGTCATGTCTCTTTCGAGACATGATCGCCCAAGCGTGTATCACGTATGGCACTTAACTGACTGACTGAATATAATAGAAACATGATTAAGACTTCTACTGGGCATAAAGTGGGTGATCGGTTTTCTATTGTCATGAAGTAATAAACTGATCCCCCACTAATTACTACTTATTAATATAATAATATAATTCACCAGTCTACCGCAGAAAGCAATGGCAACCTACTGCGGGATAATCTTCTGCCCAGTCAGTCAAGTCTCTTTCGAGACATGATCGCCCAAGCGTGTATCACGTATGGCACTTAACTGTCTGACTGAATATAATAGAAACATGATTAAGACTTCTACTGGGCATAAAGTGGGTGATCGGTTTTCTATTGTCATGAAGTAATAAACTGATCCCCCACTAATTACTACTTATTAATATAATAATATAATTCACCAGTCTACCGCAGAAAGCAATGGCAACCTACTGCGGGATAATCTTCTGCCCAGTCAGTCAAGTCTCTTTCGAGACATGATCGCCCAAGCATGTATCACGTATGGCACTTAACTGACTGACTGAATATAATAGAAACATGATTAAGACTTCTACTGGGCATAAAGTGGGTGATCGGTTTTCTATTGTCATGAAGTAATAAACTGATCCCCCACTAATTACTACTTATTAATATAATAATATAATTCACCAGTCTACCGCAGAAAGCAATGGCAACCTACTGCGGGATAATCTTCTGCCCAGTCAGTCAAGTCTCTTTCGAGACATGATCGCCCAAGCGTGTATCACGTATGGCACTTAACTGACTGACTGAATATAATAGAAACATGATTAAGGCTTCTACTGGGCATAAAGTGGGGGATCGGTTTTCTATTGTCCGGAAGTAATAAACTGATCCCCCACTAATTACTACTTATTAATATAATAATATAATTCACCAGTCTACCGCAGAAAGCAATGGCAACCTACTGCGGGATAATCTTCTGCCCAGTCAGTCATGTCTCTTTCGAGACATGATCGCCCAAGCGTGTATCACGTATGGCACTTAACTGACTGACTGAATATAATAGAAACATGATTAAGGCTTATACTGGGCATAAAGTGGGGGATCGGTTTTCTATTGTCATGAAGTAATAAACTGATCCCCCACTAATTACTACTTATTAATATAATAATATAATTCACCAGTCTACCGCAGAAAGCAATGGCAACCTACTGCGGGATAATCTTCTGCCCAGTCAGTCAAGTCTCTTTCGAGACATGATCGCCCAAGCGTGTATCACGTATGGCACTTAACTGACTGACTGAATATAATAGAAACATGATTAAGACTTCTACTGGCCATAAAGTGGGTGATCGGTTTTCTATTGTCATGAAGTAATAAACTGATCCCCCACTAATTACTACTTATTAATATAATAATATAATTCACCAGTCTACCGCAGAAAGCAATGGCAACCTACTGCGGGATAATCTTCTGCCCAGTCAGTCAAGTCTCTTTCGAGACATGATCGCCCAAGCGTGTATCACGTATGGCACTTAACTAACTGACTGATCTTTCATTGAATAATATAAACAAATATGTCTATTTTTATAATAATCTTTAATTCATCCCTACAATTCAATAGTACTTAGTTTTCGGGAACCTTAAATTCTGCATCTTTTGCATTCAGGCACAGAGGGCAGGTGTCATAGATTGTCATTCAAATGGAATTCAAACTCGGCACCCCGGTTTCTCATTCCAAGCCGACACTACAACAGACATCCATGAATGAAGATATTCTGTGTAAATATATATATATATATATATATATATATATATACACCCTTTTGTAAATTAATTGAAACAAAACGAATAATGTCTTCCTAGGATCTTTCACACTTATCCTGATCATGTATACATCATCTCTTGGCATTATTTTTCTTTTCTGGCATAGATAGATAGATCTTTGGGCAAATTACTTGAAACAAAACGAATAATATCTTTCTAGGATCTTTCACCCTTTCCCTGATCACGTATATGTCGTCTCTTAGCGTTATTTTTCTCTTCCGACATAGATAGATAGATAGATAGATCTTTGGGCAAATTACTTGAAACAAAACGAATGTCTTTCTAGGGTCTTTCACACTTTCCCTGATCACTTATACGTCGTCTCTTGGCATTATTTTTCTCTTCTGACAGAGATAGATAGATAGACCCTTTTCTAAATTAATTGAAACTAAACGAATAGTGTCTACCTAGGATCTTTCACACTTTCCCCTGATCATGCATATGTTGTCTTTGGCATTGTTGTTCTCTTCTAACTTCATTTTCTTTTACGTTTTGGACTGATGAATCCAGTTTGTTTCCTCGCCTTGATGACACTACTGACAGTTGAAAGGCTGACACCAACAATGTCCACAATCTCTGTCTCTGTAAAGCTTGCCAGTGTGTTTGTGCAGCATTACAATTTTTGAATGCTTTCTTGGAGTGACATCAAGCTGTCTCATGACTCTCTCCAGGGGGCCATTATGAGATCAGTAAATTTATTCCATCAAAAGAGGATCTAATTGCTCCCTACATCTCTACAGGTTGTTGTTTTTTTTTTTTTTTTTTTTTTAAACATATGCATAAAAATGTGTTTTATTTAAAAAAAAAAAATTTTTATTTATTTTGTCTGTTTATTTCTCTTTTCATTAAACTAAAGACTTGACAGTGGGAGAAATAACGGAATTCTGGGCTGGAGATTATGATAAATTGGCGCTAAACGAGACGTATATCCACTGGTAAGTAAGTCACAGTTTTAAAGGTTACCTGAAAAGTTTTTCTGATACATTCAAACTGAAATGTTTTATTTGTATGATACTAAATTTCTAATCTTGCATCCCTAAGATACAGCGTGAACAACACATAATACACTGACCCATTTAGAAGCATATTCTATCTTGAACTCCTCTCATCTGTAAAGTCAGCTTTCCTTAAAGTTAGATAAGAAATTCTTGAGCTAAAGCCATTTTTCTGTTTTTGCAGCATTTTTCATAGGAATTCAGTATTTGTCTTCCAATCATTCAGGACTGTATCAATTCACAAATATAAACAAACACTTGAATGCTATATTCTAAGGGGAGACAACTTTTCATCTCTCGCAACAATTATATTCTAACTACACTGTGAGGCAGAGGGGACAGATGTTTTTGAAAAATTAAAAAACCATTTAGCTTCAAAAAATTTTCATTGACATCAATGTGTTCATATTTGTTATGGGTAAACACACCTAGTCCTCAGATAATGGACTCTCCCTCTGTTATGGTGAAACACACCTATTCCTCAGATAATGGACTCTCCCTCCTATATTAATAAGAGTCAACAGAAAGTTAAAGGAGGAAGCAGTTGGGAAGTTCATAGGAGTTCTTTAGAGTTCTATTGGAGTTCAGTAGAACTACTAGGCAGTTGATATTAGTCGGCAATTAGCCGAATACTAAGGAGTCAGTTTACAGTGGAAGATTATCAACCGACATAGCACAATTATAATCTTCAGTGCAAAAACTACTCCACAACAATATTGAATTAGCATTTAACAAAATCAAATGTGGAAGACAACATCCCATAGGTCGGTTTTTACTCATGCATTTCTGAATGTGTTCTTCGACTCTTTCTAGCATTGCTCTGTCGATTTGGGTGACTTCCACATGAATAGCTTCCTTCATATTGTCCAATATATGGGGTTTATGTTCATACACATCTGCATTGAGGTTTCCCCACAAGAAATAATCACACATTGACAAATGAGGGGACAACAAGTGTCATTAAAATGTCATAAGGAAACGTTCAGTGCTCTATCTATTGTTTACAGTACCATGACTTCAACTTAAAAGAAAAAAAGTACCAAGTCACCACAGATCAAATGGTATCTGTCAGACATATGTCCCTCCTGCTGGGGCTGAGCAATAACCATTTCAAAAACATCTGCCTTCTTTGCCTCACCCTGTAATATGTGTGAAAAATAATAAACATTCATAATACATTATAACAACATTATTAAACAAATTTAAATTTGTATAACACAACATATATTACCATTTATTAAACGAGAATTTTTTGCAACATGCTGAGGTGTGTTGAAATTCTCATAGTATTTGGTACTGAAGTTATGACTAACATTTTCTATCAAGATATACAGACTCTACATTTCTTTCAATTTCCTCAACCAAGCAATGAAATTTGAATAAGCTGATTTGTTCGGGAAAAAAAATTTGACAAAAGCCCTACTTCACAGTTTAATAATTTCTTTAATTTAATTATATAGGACTTCATGGTAAAAAATATTTTTAAGATGTCTTTTTCTTTTCTTTTTCTTTTTTTTTTTTTAAGAGCAGAGAATACATTTTTAGTATTTCTTACTCTTGAGCTTGCAAAATCTAACAGATCATGCATAAATATTTCTTTCTGGAGGCAAATTACAACTTTTTGAAGTGTTTAGTCTTGCAATTTGTTTATAGTTTTTGCAAATGCAGAGTGAATTGGAAACTGGATTCTTGCATATATAAAACTAGCAGTATAGCCCGGCGTTGCTCGGGTGTAATGAAAGCTTTAAAACTAATCCATGGTCCTGGAGCTCAGACTCTTTGGACGTTGGCACGAAAGACTAAAAAGCAATAGTTGTTTCCAGTTAAAGTGAAACCATAGACTGAAAGAAAAATGAATGGATGTAAGTCAAATTTTGATTTCCTGATATCGATATCAAATAATTTTTTTCATCGTAAACTGAATTTTGAAGGCAAAATAAGTCCTCTGAGTAAATGGTATCATGGCTGAGACTAAGAACCACAATTATACCTATTTAGAGCCAAACCCGAAGTAAAAACTAAAATAAAAAGGGCTGAAAAAAATACAAACATACAGGCAGATAAACAGACATATGCACAAACAGCTTGCCTTTTATATATATATATATATATATTTGAAATAACAACATCACTTGAAAAGACACAAAAAGTGTCGAAACAAAATAGCTACTTTTGTAGTGATATTATAACATATCAATGTTATAATTTATTAATAAATATTATATATATATATATATATATATATATATATTATCGATTTTCTGCACTATTGTAAGAACTGCAACCTTGAAACTTCTAAATATCGTTTCTTATGTCTTTGTCTATGAGTGTATCAAATTTGATTAAAATCGGACCACTCCTTCTATACCCCGATTGTTTTCAATTATCAATATTTATCGGGGGTACCTCAATACAAAACCTAGCTAAGAACACTCACAGACTCTTATAGTACAACTGTGTAAATTTTCAAGAAAATCGGTTCAGCCGTTTCGGAGTCTATAGGTAACAGACATGCACACACACACACACACAGTTCCATTTATAAATAAGTTTAGATCTATATATTTGTACATTTGAAAAATAAATTAGTAAATAATCTCAGTGTGTTTGAACTGCACTTTCTCTCATATACATAAAGGGGGAAATCTGGATGGTTGAACTGGGTATAGGGGAAAATGACAGAAAAAAGTTTGGGTACCACCGCTCTAAACAATATGAATAATGTATCTCCTAACGGTGTTCAAGGGAGATAACTCATAACCACCAAAAGAGGCACTACTACACAAGGAATGGAGTTCATACACCCCAGTGATTGTAATAAAAGGCTCGGTTCAAAATTCCTAGCACTTGTAGAAAGCTGGAGCATACAATGGACAAAACATTGTACAAATGTCAACAAAGATGAAGACAATAGTCTAAATAATGTAAATACTGTAAATAGTACCTCATCTCAGAAATATACGCAAATAGAATGATCCATTATTATCCATGTCGTACAAATGTCAACAAAGATGAGGACAATAGGCCGAATAATGTAAATACTTTAAATATTACCTCATTTCAGAAATATAGACAAACAATATATTTCGATAAATTTCGAAATTTGTGTATATATATGTGCGTGCATATATTAATCTGTGTATGTGCCTGTTTGCCAGTGTATGTGTGCATACTCGTCTCTTTGTCTATGTGTGGATGTTTGTAGGTTTTTCCTCGTTTAATATATGAATGACCTTCTAAATTTAATAATTTGTGAAACTCAGAAATTTTTAAAATTTGCAATAAAAATAAAGGAAATGTATTAGTCAATCAATAATGCTGATTTCAATTCAATCAAATATTAATATTAATGCCCCCCCCATATTAATATTAATGCCCCCCATATTAATATTAATGCCCCCCCCATATTAATATTAATGCCCCCCATATTAATATTAATGCCCCCCATATTAATATTAATGCCCCCCCCCATATTAATATTAATGCCCCCCCCATATTAATATTAATGCCCCCCCATATTAATATTAATGCCCCCCCCATATTAATATTAATGCCCTCCATATTAATATTAATGCCCCCCAAAAGTATTTTTGAGTTTGCTCACATATTCTCCAAATTAGAAGTTACTTCATTCTGATTGGTCCACACTGTCTATACAACAATGCCTCCCTGATTGAGGGGGGTTTGGCTTGTTTTTAACCTTTTAAAACCCTGCAACTTGAAATAAACCTCATTACATGATAAGACACAAGAAGTGTCAAAACAAAATAGCTACTTTTGTAATGATATTATAACATATTCATGTTATAATTCATGAATATATATGAAATCGGGTAAACCAAACCTTTATCCGAAAAGAAGGTCAGTTGTAAGCTTTCTAATGTAGAAAAAGCACGAACAAATCCAACGTGAAAAAAACAAAGCAGACTCCATGTATACCATTTCCTACACTAACATGAGAAATCTACATTTTAACTTTTCTGAAGTAGGACACTGTCCCAGGAGCTCACAGTCCCGAGATATTCACCACTTATAGCAAAACACAACCGCCTTAATCATCACAGACTCAAAACGTACTTCAAGGACAAGTTTTTCTGTAGTCAGTCAGTCAGTTAAGTGCCATACGTGATACACGCTTGGGCGATCATGTCTTGAAAGAGACATGACTGACTGGGCAGAAGATTACCCCGCAGTAGGTTGGCATTGCTTTCTGCAGTAGACTGGTTGCTGACCAAGGCTATAGAACCCAATCTGTCATATTATTTAACCCATAACTGGAAGGAATAGACGGATTAATACCTTTCCCAAGTGTATTTGCGCGTAAGTGAATGCAATTAATTTGGCTGGAATTCGAACTCAGCTCCCCGATTTCTCGTTCCAAGCCGATATCCAATGCACCACAATGCACATCGCTTTTCTGTAGTAGGGATGCAAAAAATGAGGACACTGATTTCCTCTATATGTGTTTCTGCATGGCACTTATGCATAATGCTACATTTGCCTTTGCTCTATTGCCCTCAGTACAAAGGGACAGTAATCTTCAATCAAATATCTGAGAAGGTTGATAATATCCTCATTCAATTTCCCTCAGTTTGCTTTCATATCTGCGGTGACTTCAATATCCACTATAAAGAATGGTTACTCCGTGCCAACAAAACCACTGAAGGTAAATGTTTCAGAGACTTCTCCATTGCCTATGAACCCAGATCATTGAAAGCATAATATAACCACAAAATCAAGTTACCATAAAACCAAATTTAAATTTAACTCAATATCTAAACTTATTTATAAATGGAACTTTGTCTCTGTGTGTGTGTGTGTGTGTGTCTGTGTATATCTGTTACCTAGAGACTCCGAAACGGCTGAACCAATTTTCTTAAAAATTTACACAGTTGTACTATAAGCATCTGCGAGTGTTCTTAGCTAGGTTTTGTGTCAAGGTACCCCCAACAAATATCGATAATCGAAAAAATTGGGTTATAGAAGGAGTGGTCCGATTTTAATCAAATTTGATACACTCATAGACAAAGACATAAGAAACGATATTCAGAAGTTTCAAGGTTGCAGTTCTTACAATAGTGCAGAAAATCGATAATATATGTATACGAAAGGCAAGATGTTTGTGTGTGTGTCTGTTTATCTGCCTGTAGGTCTGTATTTTTTCAGCCCTTTTATTTTAGTTTTTGCTTTGGGTTTGGCTCTCAGTAGATATAATTATAGTTCTTAGTCTCAGCCATGATACCATTTACTCAGAGGACTTATTTTGCCTTCAAAATTCAATTTACAACAAAAAATACTTATTTGATATCGATACCAGGAAATCAAAATTTGACTTACATCCATTCATTTTTCTTTCAGTCTGCGGTTTCACTAAAACTGGAAACAACTATTGCTTTTTAGTCTTTCGTGCCAACGTCCAAAGAGTCTGAGCTCCAGGACCATGGATTAGTTTTAAAGCTTTCATTACACTTGAGCAACGCCGGGCTATACTGCTAGTAACCTCATGTCCAAAAAACTGGTTTGAAAAATATAATACTGGACTTATATAACCCTTTTGAGGTTGATAGGCTGTTAAACAAACAAACAAACCAGATCTGTTTCCCAGACAAGACAGGACTTAAGACAAACCTCCTCAACCTCTTTCTAACCTCCAGTTCTGATAAATGCTTAGCAAACGTTTTACACCTCACCCCAAGGCATGTCAGACAATTCCTTAATCAGCATCAAGATTAATGCTGAACCTAAGACCACTGCTGATACACTGTTCCATAAAACAATTTTTTGTTATGTGGAGACAGACTGGGACAGCTTTTGATCCTGCCATCTTAACCTTCTTTAAGCATTCTGCCTCCAAAATTGCTGCCTTGGATCCTTTCTGGAAAGAAGAATTTTATACCCCCAAAAATTTCCTGCAAAAACCAGTAATACCTGGTTCACCCCTGAATGCACTACAGCCATAACCAGCAAAACCACTACTTTAATATCTATCACAATGAGCGATATAGTTTGGCCCCAACTGAAATTAGAACTGCCCTCTATCACCGCAAAGAATTCCTAGAAAATGTCAAGAAAAGCTACACATGAGTAGTCCAAACCAAGATTGAAAAGAAACAAATTGATTCCTTGAATTCTGGAAGATCACCAACCAAATCATGAACAGAGGTAAAACGACTGTGCCCACAATTATAAATGACCCTGAGGTCATATCTTCCTTGATAAGAAAGGTGAACCTCTTTCCCTCTATCTCAATGTTATATGACAAAGACCATCCCCTACTCAACTTCCAACATCTCACTGAGCACAATCTCAGTAATATTACCATTACAGCACAAGAAGTCTAGATTTATTGAAAGCCTTGACCCTATTGAAAGCCACTGGCCCAGACATAATTCTAGTAGTTGTCCTTAAGAATATCAACCCAGAATTATCCCTAATCTGAGTGAAGTTATTTAACTGCTGCTTGGTCATCACAGTACATTCTTTCAAATTCATTATTTCATCATTTGTGAAAATAATGCACATGATGATTTGAGGTATTACAGCTTTAATTGTAGTTATGAAAGCAGAGCTGAATAATTCTGTCCACATTTATTTTTTTTTATTATCGTTTCAACCCAAGAATGGCAGTTTTACTGATGCTGTTGCACAGGGGGTTACATAGTGGGGAAGTGATGAGAAAGGGGGTAGATTATAGAAGGTGTCAGAAATAGGGTAATAGAATGATGAGAATACAGGTGTGATGGGGGTGGAGTGTATGGAGAAAAGAGCTTGAGAGAAAGGATGCAAGTTAGTGAGATAGGAGATGTCTTTTTTTTTTTTTTTTTTTTTTTTTTTTAAATCATTTCACCCCGAGCAAGGCAGAAACGCCACTGATGTGCAGGGGGTTACATAAATGTAGAAAGATTAATTAGAAAAGAGTGAGGAGTACAAGCTAGTTAGAAAGGAACAATAGAAAACTGAGAAAGCAGGTGCAATGACAGGTACATGGGCGGAGAGAAAGGGAAGGTTATACAGGGGAGGGGAGAGAGAGCTAGAGGCCAGTGGTTAGTAGGTGAGTATTAACTTTGCTTTTAAATTTCTGGAGGTCGTAGCCGTCAGGAAAGCAAGAATACGGGAGTGAGTTCCACAGGCGGGAAGTGCGAGAGAGGAAGCTGCAGGAGTAGAATTGTCGTCTGCGTTTGGCTAACCTGACTGTGAATGGGTGGGACCCAGTTGCCAGTCTGGTTGAACGGGTAAACACCTGTTGAGGAGGCATCAGTGACTTAAGCTCATCCGAGCAGAAGCCATGAAAGTATTTATAGAAGAGACAGAGGGAGGCCACATTTCGACGATGGGAAAGTGGCTGCAGACGAGTCGCCAGATCAGTACCTATCACATTACAGACTCTCCTTTGGAGCTTGTCAAGAACACTGAGGAGAACGGCAGGGGCACCTGACCATAAATGGCAGCAGTACTCCATGCACGGACGGATGGTTGACTTGTATATATGCAGGATGGATTCAGGTGGAAAAAACATCCTGGATCGACATAATGACCCAATCTTCTTAGCAGTAGATTTTGCTATGGATTCAATATAGTGCTTCCATTTGAGGTCTGAGGACAGGGTAAGTCCGAGGAGGCGTAGTGTATTACTCTCCGGGAGAATCATCTGGTCCATGCTTATGGGAGGCAGAAGAGGTTGCCTGTAATGGTTGACAGACAACAGCTTGGTCTTAGAGGAATTAAAGTTGACAAGCCACTTCTTGCCCCAGTTCACCACAGAGTGTAGATCCCGCTCAAGGTCAGCAGCGAGATTATGTCTGTCCGCCACGACAGGTTTCTTACTGGAGCGGGAGTATATTGTAGTGTCATCTGCGTAGATGCCTACTTGGGACCTGATCTCATCTGGGAGGTCGTTGATGAAAATAAGGAAGAGCGTTGGGCCCAGGATAGAGCCTTGTGGGACACCAGCATTCGTGCTGTAGGACGAAGAGGCACGCCCATTCAGAACGACCTTCATTTTGCGGTTATTTAAGAAAGATTGGATTAGGTCAAGCAGGCGACCGGTAATACCATAACCGCGTAGTTTGCATAGGAGGCCAGGGTGCCAAACCCTGTCGAAAGCCTTGGAGATATCCAGAGCAACCGCGCGAGCTTCGTCAGACTCATCAAGGGCCTGTAGCATGTACTCCGTTACAGTAGTTAGCAGGTCGGCTGTGGACCTGTCAAATCGGAATCCATATTGCCTGTCGGAGAACAGTTTGTGGGCGGTGAGATGATGAACTATTTCAGCATTTATTATAGCCTCGAACACTTTCCCGAATATTGGTAGAAGACTGATAGGGCGATAGTTGGATGGGTCCGAGGGTTCACCACAGTTCTTAAAGACAGGAACGACTGAGGAGAATTTCCAGCATGCAGGAAAGCAGGAAGCAGAAAGGCAGTAGTTAAACAGTTTAGAGAGGACAGGGGAAAGTTCAGGGGCACACCTCTTAAGGACTATCACCGGGATTCCATCGTCTCCACACGCCTTATTGACCTTACATTTAAATTCTTGGAGATTGTAGCAGTAGGAGAAGCAAGTATATGGTGGGAAGTGCAAGAAAAGAAGCTGTTAGAGTAGAAATTGTGGTTACATTTTATTGGTTTCACTATAAAAGTGTGGGACCTAGTTGCTAGTCTAGTAGCTCGGGTAAATTCATACAAAGTGGGTACCAGTGAGCTAAGTTCATTGGAGCAGAAGCATCTGTAAGTCATTCAATAAAGAATAGAAAAAAGAAATTTTAAAAAAATACATTTTTTTATAATCCTGTTGCCCCAAGCAAGGCATTTTACTGCCACTGTTGAGCAGGGGATTACGCAGAAGGTAAGTTATGAGAAAGAGTGACAGATTACAGGGAGTGTCAGGAAGTGGGTTAGAAAAGGATAACTGTGGCCATAAAGTGAGGGATCACTTTATATATTGATTGTAATGTAGCAGTGATCCCCCACTTTATATCCACATTATAATAGTATAGAAATTTCTTTTTTTTCTTTTTTAAATCATATCACAACCCCCCCCAAAGCAAGGCAGCCTGGCAGGTGTAATGAAAGCTTTAAAACTAATCCATGGTCCTGGAGCTCAGACTCTTTGGACATTGGCACAAAAGACTAAAAAGCAATAGTTGTTTCCAGTTAAAGCGAAACCGTAGGCTGAAAGAAAATGAATGGATGTAAATCAAATTTTGGTTTCCTGGTATCGATATCAAATTTTCTGCACTATTGTAGGAACTGGAAACCTTGAAATTTCTGAATATCGTTTCTTATGTTTTTGTCTACGAGTGTATCAAATTTGATTAAAATCGGACCACTCCTTCTATAACCCGATTTTTTCGATTATTGATTTTCGATATTTATCAGCGGTACCTCGACACAAAATCTAGCTAAGAACACTCGCAGACACTTATAGTACAACTGTGTAAATTTTCAAGAAAATTGGTTCAGCCGTTTCGGAGTCTATGGTAACGGATACACAGACACACACAAACACACACAGAGACAAAGTTCCATTTATAGATAAGTTCAGATAGATTATTTTATTTTGATTCCTCCACAAATGCTTCATTTTAGCTTCTCTTAAAATTATTACAAGTGATTTAACTCTTTTGCAGGCTATTCCCAAATAAGGAAACTGGAAAAAATACAGCTGCATTACCACTTACTGAGGAAGAAATCGAGGTTTGTATTCTCTCTCTCTTTCTCTGTATATATCTTTTTTTTCCAAATCTTTAACCTTTTTAAATATTTAAAGTTAAATTTATTTGACACATGTCGAGCATTTTCTATTTGATATTTTCTCCTTTTTCTTTCTTTTCTTTTTTTCCCTTCTTTATTTTTTCTCTATACACTCTTTTTATATTTCGCCCCTTCCCTTTCTGTTTTAATTTGTTTAACTCAATTCTCAATTTAACATCCTCCCATTTCCTTAACCCTTTTCGTCTATTATGATAGACATGCCAAATTTTCCCATCTCTTCAGTTACAACTCTATCAAATTGTAAAAACCAAAAATAGACTGATTCTTAAAAAAAAAATTTTTTTGTGATGTATATTTATCAAATCTTAGCCGTTATTTATTTTTTGTCTCCTTTTTTTCTTCATTTTTATTTAGACTGTGTTGCTGAGGAGACGTGAATTCTCAGAGATTTCATGTTGAAATGTTCATTTTTGAATTTTGAAAATTTATTTTAATTTATATTGGATCTGTAATTTTAATTACATTGAGCTCTCCTCCTGTATCATTTTTTAATATTAAAATTTTTAATATTAATTAGGATCAGGTTCTTGGGATTTACCTTCCTACTTTTCCATTTCAGATTAAAGTAAAATAAAATATATATATATATATGAAATGATTTGTTTGTATAAACAAACCGACAATTTGAAATTATTTGTTTGAACATTGAGAAGCCACCAATTGATCTGGCTTGTCTTAGACCTCTCGACCACGAAAGATCAACAGTCTAAACAAAGTCAAATCAAGCCTATATAACACAATTTTTGATTCATCATAATGACTATCTGTTCTGAAATGTATCGTAATGTCAACAAATGTAAACATGTTACGGAAATTAACGAAGATTAACGAAACTGGTTATAAACAACCAACAATTTGAAATGATTTGTTGGAACATTATTTTTGATCGATACTCATATTTAAGTAGATAAATTTAAGATGTGTGTCATTCTCGTATGTTGATAGGGGTCACAGGTTTGAATCCTGCTGAATGACACGCATTTTCATAACAAAAATTTATCGTAAATAATCAGGCTGGTAGAAATAAATCTGTAATACTGTTTGATTATAAACAGAATATCTACTTAAATACGAGTATCGATCAAAAGTAATGTTCAAACAAATCATTTCAAATTGTTGGTTGTTTAAAGGCCATTTCGTTAATCTTTGTAATATCTATATAAATTTACTAGCAGTATAGCCCGGTGTTGCTCAGGTGTAATGAAAGCTTTAAAACTAATCCATGGTCCTAGAGCTCAGTTGGTATGAAAAACTAAAAAGCAATAGTTGTTTCCAGTTAAAGTGAAACCGTAGACTGAAAGAAAAATGAATGGATGTCAGTCAAATTTTGATTTCCTGGTATCGATATCAAATAAGTTTTTTTCATCGTAAACTGAATTTTGAAAGCTAAATAAGTCCTCTAAGTAAATGGTATCATGGCTGAGACTAAGAACTACAATTATACCAACTTAGAGCCAAACCTGAAGCAAAAACTAAAATAAAAGGGCTGAAAAAAATAGACATACAGGCAGATAAACAGACACACACACAAACATCTTGCCTTTTATATATATATATATATATATATATATATATATATATATATTATTGATTTTCTGCACTATTGTAAGAACTTCTGAATATCGTTTCTTATGTCTTTGTCTCTGAGTGTATCAAATTTAATTAAAATCAGGCCACTCCTTCTCTAACCCGATTTTTTTCGATTAATTATCGATTTTTATCAGGGGTACCTCGACACAAAACTTAGCTAAGAACACTTGCAGATGCTTATAGTACAACTGTGTGAATTTTCAAGAAAATCGGTTCAGCCGTTTTGGAGTCTATAGGTAACAGACACACACACACACAGACAAAGTTCCATTTATAAATAAGTTTAGATTTATCTGTAAATTCAGATAATATTTACAGGGGGAATAGCTATTTTTCAGCATGTCAGTTTAAGACATGCATTGTCAACCTCGTTTCTGATTAAACAGGTTTGACAAGATATATATATATAAATTTAAACGCATTCTTTAACTACTTCCACTAAATGCTGAATCCCTTTATTTTTCATTGTAATCGTTTCACCCCAACCTTTTAGTGTGCAGGGAGGGGGTTGCTACAGTGAGAGAAAAAGCAAGGTCCAGGGAATGAATATATTTAAAAGAATTTAAAAGTGCTGTGATTAAGTCTTTGTATAATTTTTCATCTGAGGTTATAATTTTTTTTCTACTCATTACATAAATTATGTAAAAAAATTGTCTGAATCTTTTATTTATCCAAGTGCTTTCGGCTTCATTTTTAGCCATTATCAAAGATTAATTTTATTTTACTTTTAACTGAATATACGGATTGTTTTATGTATGTATCTACTCAAATATGATTATCCATTATAAATAACATTGAAATTAATAAATTAAAAATATCAGATTTAATCCATTTCCTAAACAAATTGTCTTTGTCTACATTAGGATCAAAAACAGAGCAGATATGTATATTTTGAGAATCGGGAGAAATGTTTGTTCAAAAGTAGGATTCGGTTTCGTTTAGTCAGGAAGTTCTACATAGCCCATTAGATTTAATGGCAGTTTTCCCCCAAGGGTTATGGTTTCAAATCTTGCTGAAGGATACATCTTTCTAAATTTTCTCAAATATTCAGGCCGATAAATGTAAATATAAGAATGTACTGTTTATACGTCTACTCAAATATGAGTACCCCTTAAAAATGTTTAAACAAATAAATTTGAAATATGTTAGATTACTTTCCATTTGCTTATATATATACTAGCAGTATAGCCCAGTATTACTCAGGTGTAATGAAAGCTTTAAAACTAATTCATGGTCCTGGAGCTCAGACTCAGCCTAAAGAATATTTGAAATAATATGCATCAAAGGCTTTAGATTCTTGTTCATTGGAGTAGATAGACTTAACTATCGCCCGGTTCACACTCCACCCACGTCTTTTGAACAGCTGAAGAGGCTCATCCCTTGTTTCCTGTTTAGGATGTGGTTCCCGGCTTTCTCTTTTCCAATCATTTTACTCTTAAGTAGCCTCATACGCATCAGTGGTGTCACCACCTTGCTTGGGGTGATATGATTATTGCGACAATTTACCAATCGCACCTGATATTATATATATATATATATATATATATATATATATATATAAACAGTACATTCTTATATTTACATTTATCGGCCTGAATATTTGAGAAAATTTAGAAAGATGTATCCTTCAGCAAGATTTGAAACCATAACCCTTGGGGGAAAACTGCCATTAAATCTAATGGGCTATGTATATATATATATATATATATATATATATATATATATACACACACACACACACACACTAGCAGTATAGCCCGGCATTGCTCAGATATAATGAAAGCCTTAAAACTAATCCATGGTCCCAGAGCTCAGACTCTTTGGACGTTGACACGAAAGACTAAAAAGCAATAGTTGTTTCCAGTTAAAGCAAAACCGTAGACTGAAAGAAAAATGAATGGATGTAAGTCAAATTTTGATTTCCTGGTATCGATATCAAATAAGTTTTTTTCATCATAAACTGAATTTTGAAGGCTAAATAAGTCCTCTGAATAAATGGTATGATGACTGAGACTAAGAACTACAATTATACCTACTTAGAGCCAAACCCAAAGCAAAAACTAAAATAAAAGGGCTGAAAAAAATAGACATACAGGCAGATAAACAGACACGCACACAAACATCTTGCCTTTTATATATATATATATTATCGATTATCTGCACTATTGTAAGAACTGCAACCTTGAAACTTGTGAATATTTTTTCTTGTCTTTGTCTATAAGTGTATCAAATTTGATTAAAATCAGACCACTCCTTCTATAACTTGATTTTTCGATTATCGATTTTCGATATTTATCGGGGGTACCTTGACACAAAACCTAGCTAAGAACACTCACAGGCGCTTATCGTCCAACTGTGTAAATTTTCAAGAAAATCGGTTCTACCAATTCTGATACATCTTACTAAACCCTTGTTCCTGTTATACTACTAACAACTCTTTTGTAAATACTATTTCTCCGGTAATATATCAAGTCTATAGGTAACGGACACACACACATACACACACACAGACAAAGTTTCATTTATAAATAAGTTTAGATTAAACATGCTGAATTAACTGTTATTTAAATCTCGAGAAAGTAAAATTTACTTAAGTAAAATTTACTAATTAGTAAAATTTACTAATTAGTAAAATTTACTAATTACTAAAATTTACTAATTACTAAAATGTATTATCCTTTCACTCATGATTCTTTTATTTCTGTTACAGTTGTTTAAAAATGACGAATCCATCATGCATCGATTCATGGTATCTTTTGATATGATGCTGGATTTTTTTGGCATGAGAAGAAAAGGAACACAATTTGAACTTGCCGAAAATTCAGAGGAAAGATTAGCTTATTTCAAAATGTAAGTTCTCAGCTTTTACCATTATAAGAAAGAAAAATATTTTATACTTCTTGTTTTCTGTGCATTTACAAGATAATTGGTTGACCGAATAAGTGCAATGTGATTATTTTCTAAATTACAAAGTGCTGCATAAATTCATTTACAAAATTAAAATGAATTCGACTTCTAGATTTTTGGTCATTAAATTGTAAACAGTTTGATACTTGCCAAATGCATAAGAATTCTTGGGAAAGGTAATCCATCTCTTTTCTTCAGCTATGGGTTAATGTTGTGGTGCTCTCCACCTGTGTTCTACTAGAATGGACTATTCCAAATCACTACATAAAGTGGTAGTGGAAAGACCTCAACAGAGAGAGAGAGTATCGAGTAACCAGTCTCAATAACAAGTCAGTCGAGTATTTCCGGCAGTGAACCGGAAGTGTGCTATTCTCATACTCTACGTCTTGTGACGATACATCTTACTAAACCCTTGTTCCTGTTATACTACTAACAACTCTTTTGTAAATACTATTTCTCCGGTAATATATCAATTTACTATATTTCCGTTGTTTGTAATTATTAACAGTTAAATAACAGGACAAATTGGATTCTACAGACTTGGTTGGTAACTAGTCTGCTGCAAAAAGTAGGTTGCCATTACTTTCTGTAGTAGACTAATTGATCCCCACCAGGGAGCTCAACTCCAGTCACTTTCACACCAACATAATATGGCTTCCCTCTGTCTTTTCTATAAATACTTTCACAGCTTTTGCTTTGATGAGCTTAGCTCCCTGATCCCCCTCTGCATGAATTTACTCAAACTACTAGACCAGAGACTAGGTCCCATCTATTTACAGTAAAATCAATCAAATGTAACCACAACTTCTACTCTAACAACTTCTTTTCTTGCACTTCCTGCCTGTGAAATTCCCATATGTATACTTGCTTCTCTAACAGCTAAAATCTCCATGAATTTAAATTCAATGTCAATTGACTTCTCTTATTTCCTCGACTTGCATCCTTTCCCTGACAACCCTCGTATCATGCTCTTCTTCCTTTTCACTCTACTCTTATGTAGATCTCTTCACACCAGTGTTCTTATACTTCTCTTAACTATTCTCTCCAAAAAGAACTGTTCAGTTGGCGGCAGGAACTCTATGGTTGGCAGCAAGAAACTCTATGGTAGACGGCAGGCTCTACGGTTGGCACTCAATGGTGTGGCAACTAACTACACCGCTTTACATCTCTGAGCTGGAACAGTCTTTGGCTCCTCAAGACTCTCATATTTATGCTTGTCTCTTTTTACTGGATTAGGGAGGACGCATAAGGGTTGTTTTGTAAATATCATGACCTTCAACCAGTCTGTTTCATACATCCGATCATGGACTGCCATCCTACGACATTTGGGTGGAGTTATTGCATGATGTCAGCTTCTCTTTGTCGTCTTCTATTTCTCTCATCCAATCAGAGACCCTTCCCCTTCCCCCATTTGGGCAAAGTTATTACATGACACCAGTTTCTCTTAGGGAATTGTAATTAGTCATTCTTCAGAAATTAATAATTGTTCTTTTCCTTCCATCAACAAATCAACTTAACCTTTGCTCTTGACCAAATTCCCAATCTGGGGAAAACCAAATAAAAATCTCTTCATTGTTTACAATCCTCAACAGACAAACCTGAAATTTTTTACCTTTTAACCACGCAGGAACAAGGAAAATAAAATTTTTCATTCAAATTGTTTTATTATACTGATTTTCAACATGGTGGTTCTGACACTTCATTGACTAATTATATCAGATATATTTCACGAAAGATCTAAGAAAATAAAAAAATAAAAATTTTCTTTTTCAATTTTACTTTCTGCCACAGATGGCATCCTGTGGTACGTCTCTCAACACAGTCGATTGGTATATGACCCCCCAATCATATCAGCTATCCTTTACCAAAATTTTAGGTGGAAAATCAGTCAGTTAAGTACCGTACATAATACACACTTGAGTGATCATGTCTCGAAAGAAACATGACTGACTGAGCAGAAGATTATCCTGCAGTAGGTTGCCATTGTTTTCTGCGGTAGACTGATTGCCGACCAAGGCTATAGAACCCAATCTGTCCTGTTATTTGACTCATAACTAGAGGAAGAAGATATGTATTATATTATTAAGTAGTAATTAGAGGGGGATGAGTTTATTACTTCATAACAATAGAAAAACAAGCCCCCACTTTATGCTCATTAGAAGCCTTAATCCTGTTTCTAACTATTATATTCACTCAGTCAGTTAAGTGCCATACGTGATACACGCTTAGGCAATCATGTCTCGAAAGAGACATGACTGACTGGCAGAAGATTATCCCACAGTAGGTTGACATTGCTTTCTGTGGTAGACTGGTTGCCGACCAAGGCTACAGTACCCAATCTGTCCTGTTATTTAACCCATAACTGGAAGGAATAGATGGATTAATATCTTTCCCAAGGGTATTAGGGCATAAGTAAATGCAATGAATTCGACTGGAATTCGAACTCGGCTCCCCGGTTTCTCGTTCCGAGCTGATAAAATATGGGTCTAAAAAAATACAAAATTCCATAATCGCTTTTCATAGCTGGTAATTATTTTGTAATGTATCTTCTTTTCAACAAGGTGGGTTTTGACGCCTGGCATCTTAGCTGCATCTCACGACTATCATACGGTATGATTACATTTTCGCTGAGGATTTAGAAAAACAAAAATTTCTCTCGGTTATGTATTGCTTGCACACAATACTATTCCTGTCAACAGGGCTGCCTGGCATCTTGACTTTGCATAACCCAGCTATTTTATTCTAGGTAAAATAATCATAATTGCAATTTTTATCTGATTCCTATTATTAGCCAATTTGCAATCTTGGGAAAGCAAATTTCTTTTCAGCCTGTAACACTATATTTAGCATGGCCAGAATCAAAGTAATTATATTAGTCTGTATTATTAATTATTACAAATTAAATGGAACAAATTATATTAAATTGCCTTATTAATTTTCATAGATCAAAAAGAACCAACTGGAAAAAATTCTTCTGTTCCAATATGAACAGAGGAAATATATTCTGTTCCAATACGAGCAGAGGGAAAAACGACTAGCCGCGGGAGGCGTTACAAACAAAAAAAAACATTTCCTTTTTTTTTCCTCTCTTCATATCAAAACAAAATAAATGTTTCTTTCTTTAATTAAATTCTTTTTCATCCATAATGAATTCATTTTTTTAAAAATCCATTAAATCTTTTGTTTGTAATGTTAACTATTGTTATAGCAGATAGTAGATTTATATATGTGCAAGATAGCTAAACAGCGAAAATAACTTGGAATCAATAGAACATTTATCAAAAGGACATTTGATCAATACAAGATTTTCTCTATCAAAGATACACTGAGACCAGAACATTCTTACAACTCCTGAATGTCAAAACTCATTAAACAAATGACTGAAAAAATCAGGCGTAATCATAGGTCAATGAGAAAATTGGTGAAAGAGGCCAGAGCCTCAGAAAGATGGTGAGAAGCAGCTAAGAGGTCAGGTGTCAAAACCTATTTTGTTGAAAAGCAGATAAATTACTAAATAATTCCTAGCTACAAAAAGTGATTAGGGAATTTTGTATTTTTTTTTTAGACCCACCTAAAATTTCGGTAAAAGATAGCTGACATGAACAGTGGGGTCATATGTCAATCAACCGTGTTGAGAGATGTAGAAAGTAGAATTGAAAAAGAAAATTTTTATTTATTTTCTAAGATTTCTGGCAAACTATATTCAATATAATTACTTAATGAAGTGTCAGAACTACCATGTTGAAAATCAGTATGATAAAACAAATTGAAAGAAAAATTTTATTTTTCATGTTACCAGCGAAATACAAATCGGAACACACCTGCATGGTTAAAAGGTAAAAAATTTCAGGTTTATCTGTTGAGGATGGTAAACAAGGTGACTAAGGAAGAGATTTTTATTTGTGTTTCCCCAGATTGGGAATTCGGTCAAGAGCAAAGGTTAAGTTGATTTGTTGACGGAAGGAAAAGAACAATTATTAATTACTGGAGAATGACTAATTACAATTTCTCTAAGAAAAGAAACTGATGTTGTAATAACTTTGCCCAAGTGGAGGAAGGAAAAGTGTCCCTGATTGGATGAGAAAAATAGAAGACAACAAAGAGAAGCTGATGTCATGCAATAGTCAGTCAGTTAAGTGTCAGACGTGATACACGTTTGGGCGATCATGTCTCGAAAGAGACATGACTGACTGGGCAGAAGATTATCCCGCAGTAGGTTGCCATTGCTTTCTGCGCCATGCAATAACTCCACCCAAATGTTGTAGGAGGGCAGTCCATGATTGGATGTGTGAAACAGAGACTGGTTGAAGATTATGATATTTGCATAACAACCCTTGCAGTAAAATGATCTAGGGATGATGCTCAGCAAGATAACACTTTGTGTCCGTCAGAGTTTCTATTCATTTATGTTCTAGATTTATGGGCTTGAGCAAATGGATTGCAGAGCAGGGTTTGGGAGGAGTAACAAGAGAAAAAAATTATTAAGATCGACCAGAGACAAAGCCAAGTGGAAGTCCATGATCGTCTACATCCTGAAGGGACACGGCACATGAAGAAGAAACATCTCTCTATGAACAATTGTACGAGTGAAACTCTTCTTTACTATTTTTATGAGTAGCAAACCAAATCTGTCCAACATGTCAGTACAAGTTGAACTCAAATTTAATATTGATATCAATTCATCAACATTGTGACAAAGTTGAGAGATTATTTTTCAATTAACTGTCATCAAAAGTCTTAGAATAGAGCCAGTCTGGCACAAGGTTATGATAATAGTTAGAAATAATTTAATCTTAAATTTATGATAATTCAGAAGGCAATACAACCTTGCTTGCATAGGAGTTCTGCATACCAAACTCTGTCGAAAACCTTTGATATATATCTAGAGCCACTGCATGTGTTTTGTCCTTCTCATCTAGAGTTTAATATACAAATTCAGTGATGGCTGTTAACATATCTGCAGTCGACCTGATGAAATGGAAGCTATATTTATTGACAATGTCTGCCATAGTTTATGGATATAGAATAAAGCACAGCATGTAATCTGTTCAATGAAACAACGCCAAAGATTAATTCTCACGAATCAGACACACTACTGAACCAGATTTGATCAGCAATACTTGGAAAAATATGGTCGCAATTTATACACGTAGCATTGACTATTTTGAGCTTCCTGATTGGTTAAGCCTTCTATTGGTGAACTATAAAATGGGTGAGCTCATGGCTGTCTCCCCAGTAATTGTTGGACATTTTGTATGTATATATATACTGGGGAGACAGCCATGGGCTAACCCATTTTATAGATGCACACAAAAAGTTCAACAATATTGTTTGTCTGAAAGGAGGTCATGAAAATTAAGATACTTAATCACTTCATCATTGATTAGAACACATTTACTGAAATGTGATAAGAGACCAATATCTTTTTTTTTTATGATCATATTACCCCAAGCAAGGCAGTTTACTGCCACTGGTGTGTAGGGGGTTACATAGGAGGAAAGTTATGAGAAAGAGTGACAGGTTATAAGGGATGTCAGGAAGTGGGTGAGAGAAAGATAAGAATACTGATGAGTGGAGTGAATGGAGAAAGGAGCATGAGAGAGAAGATGTAAGTTAGTAAGATAGGAGATGACTTGACTTCACATTTAAATTCTTGGAGATTATAGCTGTCAGGAAAACAAATAAATGGAAGGGAATTCCACAGGCGAGAAGTGCGAGAAAAGAAGCTGCTGGAGTAGAATTTGAATTTTAAAATTCCAGCACTTTCAATTTTAAATTTTAATTTTATTAAGCCTCTTAATAAATTTAATATTTAATAAATAAGCCGAGCATTACTCAAATATATGGGGAGTCGGTTTTCTATTTTTATTAAGTAATAAACTCATCCCTCACCTAATAACTACAGTAGGTCAGATTTTATAATGCAAATCAATGATTTCACAATAAAATTGATATTTGGCAAATCATTCAAGATATATTTACATTAGACATAGAGAAACTTTCCTACCAGTCATTAGAATGAATAATGTTTGTTTCCTGGAGAGCAACCCACTGCACTTCACTCTATCAATTGACCGGATCTGGAATGACTACATCGAATCTGTAGCTGCATCTACTGCAAGGAAATTTGGGTCACTGTACCAGGCCAGAAAGTTTTTCTTGTCAGAAATCATTTTACCATTTACAAATCTACCATTCATCTGTGTATTGAATACTGTTGCCATATCTGGTTGGGTGCTTTTGCTATTCATCTCAAGGTCCTCAACAAAATCTAAAGGAGGATTTTCAAAGTAATCAATCCTGGTTTAGCAGCCCAACTTCAGTCACTTTCTCACCACCGTAACATGAATTCCTTTTGTCTTTTCTACAAATATTTCCATGGCAACTGCTCTGACGAGCTCCTTTCTCAGGTGCCTTGACCACATGAATTTACACATGCTACTAGATTGGTATCTAGGTCCCACCCTTTTACCATCAAAATCATTAAATGTAACTGCCTCTTCTACTTTAACAGTTTCTTTTCTCGCACTTCCCGCCTGTGAAACTCCCTTCCATTTACTTACTTCCCTAATATCTACAATCTCCAAAAACCTAAATGCGACATCAATAGCCATCTTCTGTCTCCTTGAAAACAACCCTCCTCTTATCCTTTCTCTAAAACTCCCTATTCCCCACCTTTTTTTTTTTTTTTTCACTGTAACCCTCAGTGCACTAATAACTAGGAGTGAAACGATTATAAAAATCTTAATATACTTTTCTACTGGCCATAAAGTGGGGTGTCAGTTTTTTATTGTTATTAAGTAATAAACTGATCACCCTTAATGGCAACACTATAGCCAATATTCTTTCTTTACATATTTAAAGATTTTTTTTTTTTTCTTACAGCTACAGTGGAAATTACATGAAAATTACCAGAATATTAAAATGTCTCCACTTACTTGGCATGGACGAACTGTGGGAAAACTGGATGCATTTTCTTTTACAACTTATTAATGATCAAAAATTGCCTGAAGGAGAAGCATGTTATAAAAGATTCTGGATGAAAACATAACAGAATAAATATATATATATATATATATATATATATATATATATATATAAAATATTTGAAAATTAAAAATGGAAGCAAAATACTTGGAATATGTTTTATTCATTATTTAACCAATTGATGCTTGTTTAATATAATTTTTTGCAAAGTTTAATAATCAAACTCGCCAAAAAAGGTGTATCAAAATGTTGTACCGCTACCACTGTACACTCACTTTTACAAAGCTATTTTTAAAATTTTAATAAAACTAACATTTATAAAGTCTTTTTCGTTTGTTTGTTTTTTTTTTGTTTTTGTTTTTTTTTTCTAATTTCCTATATATGTTTACAAAGAGCTGTACTGTTAACATATTTACTTTTATTTATTTTTAATAAATAAAAACTAACATTTATAAAAAATAAATAAAAGATTAACTAACATTTTATTAAAATTAAGGACTTTACGTTTGCAAAAACTGACTGACATGCATCAGACCAGTCCCGTGTAATATCTTTTTTCAAAAGATTGTTGAGAGGTGCACAAACTTGATGAAGTTTAAACGAAAAAGCACTGTAGTATCAAACCAAGCCAAGGAAAGAATATTTTTACATTTGTTGGTGCTGGCATATTTTTCATTGCTGTGGTTTTTTCTGGATCTGGTTTTCTACCATTTTTGTCAAATATAAAACCAAGGCAGTTGATTTTGTTCCCAAAAAATTCATACTTTTTAGCTTCAACATGGAATTCAGATTGTTGGATTTGGCTGAAGGCAGAAAATAAATGCTGCAACAGTTAATCTTGGGATACAGTTGCAACGATGATGTCATCAATAAATGCTACAAAAGTTAATCTGGGATACAGTTGCAACGATGATGTCATCAATAAATACTGCAACAGTTGATCTTGTGATACAGCTGCAATGATGATGTCATCAGTAAATGCTGCAAAAGTTAATCTTTTATTTATTTTTTAATAAATTAAACTAACATTTTCATAAATAAAACTAACATTTATAAAGTCTTTTTCGTTTGTTTGTTTTTTTTTTCTAATTTCCTATATATGTTTACAAAGAGCTGTACTGTTAACATATTTACTTTTAGTAAAGGATGTTTGGTGTGTGTAGTTTTTCTGTTCCTATGATGCTTCAGTTTCTCTAATATACTTTTTCTTCATTATCTATTGCTTTTAGAATGGCTTGGCAGATTGCTTAGGTTTCCAGGCAATTTATGTTAATTCTGAAAGATGATGTTTTTAAAGTAATCAGTTTTCATTATGAAGAGGAAGAGCATTAAAAATAAAATCAATGTACTGATTCATTTATTATTATTGCACACACACACAAGCATGTTTCATTGAATATTATCGGCATATATCTATCTTGATGTTGATTTGAAATTCATCAAAGAAAGCACTGTAGTTTTTGTTAACTCATGTACTTTCACTCTCCTCTGAGATTATCTTCAAGAGTGAATTTCGAAGACAAATTTAATGTAACTGTGGTTATATTTATTATTTGTGAACAAGCTCTCTTATAATTTTTTAAAATTATCTATTGTAGATATGATGTTTTCTTTTTTGTTTTTGTAAACAAGCATCCACAATATAAGGGAGCTAACTAGAGATGATAAAAATGCAAATGGCATTAAATGTTAGTCAAATATATTTTAAAGTATGGCTACTCTGGTCATAATAAATTTTCTTCAGTGTTGGTTGGCTGCTTTTGATATAGAAGGCCTTGAGAATTTGAAGTTTTAGTTCATTATTTTTGTGTTGTAGTACATAGTGTTATCAACAAGCATTTTCATGTATTGTGAAGGGGAACAGGAATATATAATATTCCATTTTTAAATGAGTTATTTCGCTACCAAGGTTTCTACCATGAGTGGTGTCTTCAGGCAATTTTTAATAACTCTAAGAGTTATTAAAAATTGCCTGAAGACACCACTCATGGAAGAAACCTAGGTAGCATAATAACTCGTTTAAAAATGGAAAATATATATATATATATAAAATCTATGAAAATTAATGATGGAAGCAGAATACTTGGAATATGTTTTATTCATAATTTGACCTATTGATGCATTTTTAATGTAATTTTTTGCAACATTGACTAATCATACCCCGCAAAAATCGTGTTTTAAGAGGATGTCATGTGACTACCCCTTTACACACGCTTGGCAATTATTCTTTTACAAAGTTATTTTTATAATTTTAATAAAACTACCATTTTTAATATCTTTTTTGTTTGTTTGTTTGTTTGTTTTTTAAGTTCCTATATATGTTCACAAAGAGTTGTGCTGTTGACATATTTATTTTTAATAAAGGATGTTTTGCATGTGAAATTTTTCTGTACCGGTGATCCTTCAGTTTCTTTAATATATAAATTTTCTTTATCTGCTGTTTTTACAATGGCTTGGTATATTGTTTAGGTTTCCAGGCAATTTATGTTAATTCTAGAAGATGATGTTTGTAAAGTAATCAGTTCTCAACATGGAGAGGAAGAGCATTAAAAATATAATCAATGAACTGATTCATTATTATCACACACACACACACACACACACACACACACACACACACACACACACAAGCATGTTTCATTGAATATGATTGCCATATCTATTCTAATTAGTATCTTTATGTTAATTTGAAATTCATCAAAGAAAGCACTGTAGTTTTTGTTAACTCATGTACTTTCACTCTCCTCTGAGATTATCTTCAGGAGTGAATTGCGAAGACAAAGTTAACGTAATATATTTTTTTTTTGTGAACAAGCTCTGTTATAATCTAAACTTATTTATAAATGGAATTTTGTGTGTGTGTGTGTGTGTCTCCGTTACCTATAGACTCCGAAACAGCCGAACTAATTTTCTTGAAAATTTACACAGTTGTACTATAAGTGTCTGCGAGTGTTCTTAGCTAGGTTTTGTGTCGAAGGTACCCCTGATAAATATCGATAATCGAAAAAATTGGGTTATAGAAGGAGTGGTCCGATTTTAATCAAATCTGATACACTCATAGACAAAGACATAAGAAACGATATTCAGAAGTTTCAAGGTTGCAGTACTTACAGAAAATCAATAATATATATAAAAGGCAAGATGTTTGTGTGTGTGTGTCTGTTTATCTGCCTATATGTCTGTATTTTTTTCACTCCTTTTATTTTAGTTTTTGCTTCAGGTTTGGCTCTAAGTAGGTATAATTGTAGTTCTTAGTCTCAGCCATGATACCATTTACTCAGAGGACTTATTTAGCCTTCAAAATTCAGTTTACGATGAAAAAAACTTATTTGATATCGATACCAGGAAATCAAAATTTGACTTACATCCATTCATTTTTCTTTCAGTCTACGGTTTCACTTTAACTGGAAACAACTATTGCTTTTTAGTTTTTTGTGCCAACGTCCAAAGTGTCTGAGCTCCAGGACCATGGGATAGTTTTAAAGCTTTCATTACACCCGAGCAACGCTGGGCTATACTGCTAGTTATTTTAAAATTATCTGTTGTAGCTATGGTCTTTTTTTATTGTTTGTTTGTTTTTTTTTTGTAAAAAAGTGTCCACAATATAAGGGAGCTAACCAGAGATGTTAAAATTGTAAATGGCATTAAATGTTAGTCAAATACATTTTAAAGCATTGCTACTATAGTCATAATTTTCTTCAGTGTTGGTTGATTTCTTTTGATATAGAAGGCCGAGAGAATTTGGGGTTTCAGTTCATTATTTTTGTGTTGTAGTATATTGGTGTTGTCAACAGGAATATCACTTTAAATGTTGTGTGATAGATCTTGAATCCAATAGAGTGTAAGATGTCTTGATAATGTTGTGGTCATCAAGCAACATATGTACTTTGTTTTGTTTTTTGTTTTTTTTCATAATCATATTGCTCCAAGCAAGGCATTTTACTGCCACTGGTGTACAAGAGGTTGCATAGGAGGAAAATTATGAGAAAGAGTGACAGGTCATAGGGGGTGTCAGGAAGTGGGTAAGAGAAGGATGAGAATACTGATTAATGTTTTTTATAATCATATCGCTCCAAGCAAGGCGGCTTACGACCATATCACGTTGACTATACCAGTTCTCGCTCGATCACTGAAGTTAAGCAACCTTGAGCCTGGTCAGTACTTAGATGGGTGACCACTTGTAAAATGCCAGGGGCTGTAAGCGTTTTTTGCCGGATGTTTGTTGTGGTGCAGTGGATATCGGCTCGGAAAGAGAAATTGGTGAGCCGAGTTCAAATTCCAGTTGAATACCCTCTATTCACTTAAGCACTGGTACCCTTGGGAAAGGTATTAATCCGTCCCTTCCTTCCAGTTATAGGTTAAATAACAAGAGTAGGACTTGGGGACCCTGCCCTCAAAAACAAATCCCAGTGAATCTTGATACTTAAAAAGAAAAAAGTATTGCTAGACACAAAAACTTATATAAAAAAACAAAAATAAATTGTTGAAAGAAAAAGGTATTACCAGCAATAAATAAATAAAAAATGTAGTTGGCAATAAATGACCCGCTGAGGTGTTGATATGCCACAAAACAAAACAACCAACCAACCAACCAAAGCATTTTACTGCCACTGTTGTGCAGGGGCTTACATAGGAGGAAAGTTATGAGAAAGAGTGACAGGTTTTAGGGGGTGTCAGGAAGTGGGTTAGAGAAGGATAAGAATACTGATGAGTGGAGTGAATGGAGAAAGGAACATGAGAGAGGATGCAGGTCAGTGAGATAGAAGATGACTATTGACTTTACATTTAAATTCTTGGAGATTGTAACTGTCGGGGATGCAAGTAAACGGAAGAGAATTCCACAGGCAGGAAGTGCAAGAAAAGAAGCTGCTGGAGTAGAATTTGCATTTACATTTCATTGGTTTCACAGTAAAAGAGTGGGACCCAGTTGCTAATCATGTGGCTCAAGTAAATTCATACATAGGGGGCATCAGAGAGCTAAGCTCATTGGTGCAGAAGCTGTGAATGTTTTTTAGAGATACAATCTTATAAAGAACATTTAAACTTGTATACTGTTTTGGTCTTTTGTAAAACACTAGTTGACAGAGAAGAGTCATTGCGTACTGTTAAATTGAGGATATAATTCGGTTTATTTTTTAGTGGAAAAAGTGGAGAATATGTTTGCGCGTTTGAGATTTTTTCATCTTGTTTATAGTTAAAATGCATTTGATTACAGTATACTAAGTTAAATATGTCTATATTATTCAATTAAACATGCTTAATTAAAGATATGCTGCCTAAATATACTTACATACATACATACATACATACATACATAAATACATACATACATATATATATATATATATATATATATATATATATATATACAAAAAAATCGCAAGATCGCCAAGACCTACCGCGGTTTCGCACAACGGCTCGTCAGGGCAAAGGCAGACCAAGGACTAATCAAATAAATAGACCTCTATTAAGACTAACCCATTAGGGGGAAGGGGTTGAAGGAATAGAAAAAAAAAAAAAAAAAAAAAAACCTTCAACCCCTTCCCCTAATGGGTTAGTCTTAATAGAGGTCTATTTATTTGATTAGTCCTTGGTCTGCCTTTGCCCTGACGAGCCGTTGTGCGAAACCGCGGTAGGTCTTGGCGATCTTGCGATTTTTTTGTGTGTTTTTGCTCTGCGTAACTGCCTTTTGGTTAACACTTTTGGTTAGTTGGTATCGAGCACTTTTCTTTCCTGGTGGTTCGTTCCGTTAGAGGGTTTTTTTCTTTACTGTGAAGAACCGTATGCATTGTCGGTCCTACGCAGTTTTCTTTTTTTGTCCCCTCTTTGTCCAAAGCTCTATAGCCGAGGACGGTAACGGAGTTAGATTCTGTTGCTTATTTATAGTCTTTAAAAGATTCTTGTGTAATATTTTAAGAGTAGAATACGGACAGAGTCGGTTTTATTATTATTAATATATATATATATATATATATATATATCTGTGTGTGTGTATGTGTGTATAGTTTAAAATTTATGGGGAAGTAGTCCTCAATAACAGTGATAGACAAAGTAGATTATAGACAGTGTAGACATAGGAAGCAACTCTGTATGGTGATTGCCAAGTTCACACATCTAGCAAACTTCTGTTAGACATCTGGTCTGATCACGCAAGGTGTAAAACTGATCATCACCAGTCACTATACAGTTACTCCATATGTTCACTATCTATCTATATATATTAAAAAAATCTCATTTGTACTAATATCTCCCACGGATCCTTATAAAAAAATTAAAATTAATAATATATTATAAAAAATACAATACTACTATTTAATTATCTAAACTTATTTATAAATGGAACTTTGTCTGTGTGTGTGTGTGTGTGTGTGTGTGTGTGTGTGTGTGTGTGCGTGTGTGTCCATTACCTATAGACTCCGAAACGGCTGAACCGATTTTCTTGAAAATTTACACAGTTGTACTATAAGCGCCTGTGAGTGTTCTTAGCTAGGTTTTGTGTCGAGGTACCCCCAATAAATATCGATAATCAAAAATATCGGGTTATAGAAGGAGTGGTCCGATTTTAATCAAATTTGATACACTCATAGACAAAGACATAAAAAACGATATTCAGAAGTTTCAAGTTTGCAGAAGACCAAAAGTACAACACAGAGATCCGAAGGCAAATTGGCATGGCGAAGGATGCATTCCAGAAACTAAGTAAAGTATTAAGACACAGGAAAATTTCACTAGAAACAAAGAAGAGAGTACTGGATTTCTATGTGATGTCAGTTCTTTAATATGGCAGTGAATACTGGACAATATCATCAAAGATGAAGGAAAAACTTGAAGCAGCTGAACTGTAATTCTACAGAAGGATGCTGCAGATATCATGAACCGAGCATGTGAGCAATGATGAGGTTTTGGAAAGGATGGAGACGAAAAGGAAATTAATATTGAGCATCAGGAAGAGATAACTAAAGTTCCTGAGACATGCAATGAGGAAGGAGGGTGTCATTGCAGCATCACCAACAGACTAAATGAACTCTTCCAACCATTACTTATACCTAACCTCACAAGAGGTGAGAGAGAGTAGCCTGAGAAGAACGCCCTCAGAGCGGCCCGGAATCATCCGAGAGTCAGTCTACGAACACTGCTACCTTAACAATCATTACAAGTCCCAGTTCTATGGCCGAGGGTTGAATCATAATATTCCACACTAACTCATATTATCGTTCCACTAACCAAGTTCCAAGTATTGTATTCTTTTCGTATTTAATATATATTCATATTTTCCTATTTGGTTGCTTTTGTGTTATTCTTGCTGGACCTTTAACAGGGTCCACGACAGAGGGCTTGGAGAACCTGATACTAACAGGCCAGATAGAAGTAAAAAGAGACAGGGGAAAGCAGTGGACAACATATTTGAAGGGCCTGAGCAGGTGGATGACAGAACAGTGGTTGCATGGCGTTACAGGAGTAAGCGTGCTAAAAGCCTCCAGGGATAGGGAGACATGGAAAGCTATGATCGCCTACATATTAAAAGGACAAGGCACTTAGAAGAAGAAGAAGAAGAAGAAGTCATATATATATGTCAGTCTCTTCATGTCTATCTCAGCAAATGTATCTCAGTTTCTTCATATTTGGTCCTGGGTATGACAGTAAACTGCATCTGGCAGTATGGCCTCTAATTGGGAGGTTGTGAGGAGCATGGAACCACCGCTTAATTGCTGTTGTTCCCAGGTCCACCCTGACCCGGAGTGGTAGCGCCTCTTAGGGTCCCAGCTATGGGTAAATAGTTGACCTCCAAACTGGGGTCAAAATGCTATAAAAGTATTCAACAAAACTTTTTTGAATGAAAAATGTTACCAACAAAACTTTTTTGAATAAAAAACATTACCAACAAAACGTTTTTGAATAAAAAAACGTTACCAACAAAACTCTTTTGAATAAAAAGAATGTTACCAACAAAACTTTTTTGAATATAAAACAAATAAACTAAATAAAACAAATCAAAACGGTTTTCAGCTTGAAATGACCTAATGAAGGTTGATATGCTGGTTAAATAAACCAACCAACCAACTAAACCTCTTCATATTTATCTATTTATCAGGTTTCCTTTTATATTTTTACAATCATTTCATCCCAAGCAAGGAAATAAAGCCACTACCATGCAAGAAGGTTCTTGAGTATGAGAGAACATGGGAAAAAAAAATCACTGTATACAATATTTCACAGTTCTAGCATCACTCCTTCATAATCAGCTAATCATCCTACCCTCATACCTGAAAAAAGACAATGCAGTTTTTCATAAAAATAGCTGAACATTATAAATGCAATATTTCAAGCTCTACCATCACTCCTTCAAAGCCAGCTTATCATATTTTCAACCTGCTCCCATAGTGTCAGGATATAGACTCACAAATTTTCTGGTATTGATGCTGACGCTATATTATATCTGGTATGAAATGATAATTCTTTCACCAGACATATATGTGGTGTCAGGACTTCTGACAGATAAGCATAGTATAATTGCATGCAAGTCTAATCATCTGCCTCTTTGATTTACTGTTGACTCCTCAAATCCAAAACTATAGTCATGTTGTGGAATTATTTTCGCAGTGGAAGCTAGTATTTGTGCTAAAGTAGGTCCTAATAAGTTTGACATACAAAACGTTGGGAACTGGATATAATATGTATTACGCAGTGTAATCTTGCCAGGTTGCTGACTACTTTCGTATTTGACTGTCGACTACTATCGTCCAACGTTGACTGACCCTTGTTCCTCTTACTACTCCTACTTAAATTAGGTGGGAGAGTCTATTCACTATAGAATAGGTGTATTTCACCACAACAAGTCATAAACCTGCCCAAGTTAAAAAAAAAGTTTACAGTTTACTTTACTTCATGAGAATCTGTAATGTAATAGATCCCGACTTGGCAGTTCAGATGCAGTCACTTTCTCACTGGCACAATGTGACTTTCTTGTGTCTCTTCTATAAATACTTTCACGGCTTCTACTCCGATAAACTTAGCTTCGGGCGATATGATTATAAAAAAAAAATTCTATACTATTATAATGTAGCTATAAAGTGGGGGATCAATTTTACATTACACTCAATATATAAACGGATCCCTCACTTTATGGCCACAGTCATCCTTCTCTTACCATCCACCCATGCATTGAATACTGCTGCCATATCTAGTCGGGTGCCCCTGCTATTCACCTAGGGGTTCTTGACAAAATCCAACGGAGAATCTGTAATGTAATAGATCCCGACTTGGCAGCTCAGATGCAGTCACTTTCTCACCAGCACAATGTACCTTCCTTGTGTCTCTTCTACAAATACTTTCACAACTTCTTTGATGTACTTAGCTCACTGGTGCCTTATATATGAATTTACTCGAGCCACAAAATTAGCAACTAGGTCCCACTCTTTTACTGTGAAACCAATAAAATGTAAATGCAAATTCTACTCCATCAGCTTCTTTTCTCGCACTTACCACCTGTGGAATTCCTTTCCATTTACTTGCTTTCCCAACAGCTACAATCTCCAAGCATTTAAATGTAAAGTCAATAGTCATCTCCTATCTCACTAACCTGCACCCTCTCTCTCTCTCTCATGCTCCTTTCTCTGTCCACTCCACTCTTATCAGTATTCTCATCCTTCTCTTACTCACTTCCTAACACCCCCTATAACCTGTCTCTCTTTCTCATAAATTTCCTCCGAAGTAATTCCCTGCAAAACAGTGGCAGTAACATGCCTTGCTTGGGATGATATGATTATAAAAAAAAAATGAGTGACTTAAGCCACAGTTGGATTCCATTTGTAAGGACAAAGTTCCTCTCAGCTTCTAATTAAAAATAATATTTTGTGGATCAAACTCTAACATGGATGCTTCTCATAATACAGCAATATTAATCTTTTCAAGTGAAGGGACAACAAGCTTCATGTTTTTGAGTCAATTATCAGTGATCTTAACCTTTTCATGTCAAGGGTCAACATTCTTAACCTTTTCATGTCAAGGGTAAAAATTTTTGACATTTTCAAGTCAAGAGTATGCATTCCTCTCATTTTCATGTCAAGGATGAACATTCTTAACCTTTTCATATCAAGAGATAACATTCTTAACATTTTGATATCAAAGGTCAACATTCTTAACATTTTCAAGTCAAGAGTCAATAATCTTAGCCTTTTCAGATCAAGAGTAAACATTCTTAACATTTTCTAGTCAAAGATCAACTGCAGGGGGGAGCACATCCTGGATCAGTTTCACATCAAAACCTGGTTAAGCATTTTTCTTCTATTTGTTTATTTAATGAGTGTGCTGAAAAAAATACAAGAATCTCTCTCTCTCTCTCTCTCTCTCTCTCTCTCTCTCTCTCTCTTTCTCTCTCTCTCCAAACAGTCAACATGGTGGACTTTTAGTTAGGGGCTTCTTTTTTACATTTATCTTTCTTTATGATTGAATGCTTTTCCAAATAAACCCTATCCTGCACTTATACAAATCTACCATCCACCAGTGTTTTGAATACTGTTGCCCCTATTATTCTCCTTGGGCTTCTTGACAAAATACAGAATCTGTAATGTGATTGACTTAGCTGACCGCCTGCAGTCACTCTCTCACCGGCATGACATGGCTTCCCTGTGCCTCTTTTATAAATTCTATCATGGCTTCTGCTCTGATGAACTTAAATCACTGGTGCCCCCTAGGTGTGAGTTTGCATGAGATACTAGATTGGCAACTAGGTCCCACCCTTTTACAGTGAAACGGATGAAATGTAACCATAATTTCTACTCTGACAGCTTCTTTTCTCGCACTTCCCGCCTGTGGAATTCCCTTCCGCATGCTTGCTTCCCCGACGGCTATAACCTCCAGGAGTTTAAATGTAAGGTCAATAGACACCTCCTAACACACTAACGATCCCATTCTCTCCAACTCTCTCCCTATGTACATCCTAACTCATCTATCGCCCTGTGTAATCCCCTACGCTATAGTGGCAGTGGAATGCCTTGCTTGGGGTGACATGATTAAAAAAAAAAAAAAGTTAGCTTTAATTCCTGTTAAATGTTGAACTCTGTGAAAACAAAATTTATTGAATTCCTTTCCCTGTTTATCTACCCCACCCAGATCAGGTTACATTTTTAATAAAATAAATAGGTCTTTATTTGCTAATAAAAAAATGCAGTCACTCTCATTATATTGTTAGAAAAAAATACCAAGACTTGTAAAAGCATCTAAAGGTTGTAGCTCATCAGTTTTTTTTAAGTTGACTGAGTTAAAAATGTTGCTGCCCTGATCTTAAGCTAACGTTTCACAATTCATATTCATTGCAGGCAGTCCTTCAAAACAAAAATGGCAAATTAAAAACATTCTTAGTTCTTCAGAGGCTCAAATATCTTTTTTTGTTTGTTTACTGTTGAATAGGTTTCCTTTTCTCATGCATTACACTTGATGAGGGCGGAAGAATAATTCCACTAAAAAGGAGATCTGTTATAGTTGTTATCAACAATAATAACAACAGCAACAACAAAAAGAAGTTAAACCTCTGAAGAATGTTGGATATGTTAATGACTCTTCTCAAAGTTGTCGGCAAGAAATGCACTTTACTTTTTTATGCAAAATTATTCATATGGATAATGGAACCAGCAAACCGAGTTTGTGTTTCCCAAGAACAATTCTTTCACACTAATGCCCTCAGAAAAGGCAAGAATCCATGTTTTCTAACAGCAGGACAAACTGAGATTTCTAGCCTTTGTTTGCAACAAATCTAGGAGAACCACTGAGACAGATCAATGGCATTCTATGTTTTTCTTTGAACAACTTCTTCTTAGCCAGCATTATTTAATAATCTTGTTTGTTGTCTTCTCCCTCCAGTTATGGATTAAATAACAGAATAGATTGGGTTCTATGGACTTGGCTGGTAACCAGTCACCACAGAAAATAATGGCAACCTACTGCGGGATAATCTTCTGCCCAGTCAGTCATCTCTTGAAAGAGACATGATCACTCAAGCGTGTATCACGTATGGCACTTAACTGACTGATATATCTATGCGGGATGTGCATTGTGGTGCAATGGATAACACTCAATAGGTGGCATTGTATAATGTAGTATAAAAAGAAAATGGACAAAACTCTTTTTTCTCTCTTTACCCACATGTGCATCATGGTGTATTCCATGTCAGCTTGGAATGAGAAATTCGAGAGCCGAGTTCAAATTCCAGTCAAATTTGTTTCATTCACATACGCGCAAATACCCTTGAGAAAGGTGTTAATTCATGTGTTCTTTCTTCAGCTATGGGTTGAATACCAGGACAGATTAGATTCTGTAGCCTTGGTTGGCAACCAGTCTACTGCAGAAAGTAATGGCAAACTATTGCAGAAAAATCTCACTCATGTGACCTGTCTCCTGGTTTGCACCTCTGCGTATCGTATCTGTTGGGTCTCTCCAGTTTGCACACACAATGTCTTCTGGGCTGTCACTTTCCTGTTGGAAATATTGGCTTATATGGAATCCCACATCCAGCAGGGGTAGGGTATAACATCCTCTTGTTATGCTAGCACTACCCAAACAAGCAGTCAGGGTCCTCAGCTTTTTTGGTCACCTGATCAACCTCTACTCTTTCCTACTTCAAGTGAGTGCCTCTTACCACTGCCCAAGGAGCATGGAACATTTCTCTGACTTTCTTGAAATCCCACCAGGACATTTTCCTCATTGGTCATCTGATCAACCTCTTCCCCTTCCTACTTCATGTGAGTGCCTCTTACCACTACCCAAGGAGCATGGAACATTTCTCTGACTTTCTTGAAATCCCACCAGGACATTTTCCTCATTGGTCATCTGATCAATCTCTTCTCCTTCCAACTTTGTGTGAGTACCTCTTACCACTGCCCAAGAGGTATGAAACATTTTTCTGACTTTCTTGAAATCTCACCAGGACATTTTCCTCATTGGTCATCTGATCAACCTCTTCTCCTTCCAACTTCATGTGAGTGCCTCTCACCACTTGCCAAGAGGCATGGAACATTTTTCTGACTTTCTTGAAATCTCACCAGCACATTTTCTTCATTGATCATCTGATCAAACTCTTGTCCTTCCTACTTTGTGTTAGTGCCTCTCACTACTGCCCAAGGGGCATGGAACATTTCTCTGACTTTCTTGAAATTCTGTACGGTCATTTTCCTCATTGGTCACCTGATCAACCTCGTCTTCTTCCTGCTTTGAGTGGGTGCCTCTCACCATAACTGCCTAAGGGATGTGGTCTAGCCCAAATGGTTAACTATTAATTATTGTCTAAATTCCTTGTTATCATGCCCTTGTCTCTTTATGTTTGCACCTGGAATTTTTTTAATTCCAGTTTTTTTTCCAACAAGTGATACAAAAGCGAACAATCCCTTGATTTGTGACAATTTATTGTATTTCAGCAGATGAAAAAATTTAATTCATATTTTCTTTCTGTTTTCTTTTGGAAACCTGTCTGCTTTCAAAAGTTAATTCTTATAAGTCGAGCAAATTTTGTGCCCAGCGGTGGTTGTTGTATTCAAGGGCTGTAGAAAGTTTATCTAAGCCACTTTCTCATTTTCTCATTTTCGATGATCGTAAAAATATTATCTATGTCTGCCACTTGTTTTTAATGGGCATAAAAATATTTATCTATTCTTTTTAGGAGATCTTTTTATAATATGTCATTACTTTTCTCAGTCTTGACCAAAACCAAATGGCCTCTTTGTTTTCAAAAATTTAATCGTTAATTATCATTTCCTTCCCTATTTTCCTTTGTCAGGTCATCAGTATATTTTTCAGGCTACCAAAAATTAGTGTTTTACTAACGTCTAGTTTTTCTTTGATTTACTAGCACCTTTCAAATAGTGTCACAAGAGTGATCTCTCTCTTTAATAATATTTTCTTTTTCTTATATTCTTTTGCATACAGTAACCCCTTGTGTCTTAGTGGCTTTATTACTTTGCTTGGGGTGAAATGATTTTAAAAAAAAATCAGAACACTTATTCAGTGTGAAATTGAACAGAATTATTTTTTTCAGTATTTACATTATTCGGACTATTTTCCTCATTTTTATTGCCATTTGTATGACGTTTTGGCTGTTGTACACTCCGGCCTTCTTCAGGTGCTAAGAATTTCAAACTGAACCCTTTATTACAATCACTAGGGTATATCAGTCTTATTCCTTGTGTAATGCCATGATTGGAAGTCATGAGTTATCTCCCTCTAACTCTGCAAGTTACTTATTCACTACTGCTGTAGCCTTGGTTAGTTCCTGACCTGACTCTTAGAGTTGTGAGTTCAATACCAGGCTACAGCAGTGGTGAACAAGTAACTTGCAGGGTTAGAGGGAGATAACTCATGACTTCTAATCATGGCATGTTGAAAAGAATGAGAATGATATACCCCAGTGATTGTAACAAAGGGTTCGGTTAGAAATTCCTAGCACCTGAAGAAGGCCGGAGCATACAATGGCTAAAACATCGTACAAATGGCAACAAAGATGAGGACAATAGTCCAAATAATGTAAATACTGTAAATACTACCTCATCTCAGAAATATTGACAAATAGAATGATCTATTATTAAACATCATACAAATGGCAACAAAGATGAGGACAATAGTCCGAATAATGTAAATACTGTAAATACTACCTCATCTCAAAAATATAGACAAATAGATTGATTTATTATTAAAGGTCGTACAAAAGGCAACCAAATGAAGATAATAGTTCGAATAATGTAAATACTGTAAATACTACCTCATCTTAGAAATATAGACAAATAGAATGATCTATTATTAAGCGTCGTACAGATGACAACAAAGATGAGGACAATAGTCTGAATAATGTAAATACTGCAAATACTACCTCATCTCTGAAATATAGTCAATTAGAATGATCTATTATTAAATGTCGTACAAATGGCAACAAAGATGAAGACAATAGTCTGAATAATGTAAATACTGCAAATACTACCTCATCTCAGAAATATACACAAATTAATTTTTTCATTCACAATAACACTGGGGAAGGTAAAGAAGGTTGTAAATGCTTGCTCAAAATATTCTTTTGAATGCTTGATAAAATTTAAACTGGTTAGAGAAAAATGTTCAGTTAATCAACACAAAAATGTACTTTGAAAAAAGGATACAGCCTTCAAGTTCATATGTTGTTAATGCTATGATCTGTGTAGAGTCAAGGGCCTTCATAGTAGTAATGAAGAATCTTGATAATGACAAAAGCAAATGAGAAATATTGGTAATAGCAATGTGGGTCTGTTGTCCATTTGAAGTTATGTTGTTTGCTCGGACAATTATAACTGAGCAGTTTGCTCAAAGAACTGACATCACATAACAGTCCAGTACTCTCTTCTTTGTTTCCAGAGAGACAGAAAGTTTTCACTGGAAATAAAGAAGAGGGTGCTGGACTGTTATGTGATATCAGTCCTTCAATATGGCAGCAAAAGCTGGACATTCTCATCAAACATGAAGGAAAGACTTGAAGCAACCAAAATGTGGTTATACAGAAGGATAATGGGGATACTATGAACAGAACATTTGAGTGACGATGGGTTTTTGGAGAGGATGGACATGAAAAGGAAACTAATATTGAACGTCAGGAAAACACAGCTGAAGTTTCTGGGACATGTAATGAGGAAGGAGGGCTTGGAGAATCTGATGCTCATGGGAAAGAGAGCCAAAAGAAATCAATGTGGGACATACTTGATGGACTTTGAGCGCTATAACAGGGGAAGGGTTTTTCAGAGCTACACGCGGAAGGAAGATGTGGAGAGCCATGATCGCTTACGTCCTGAAAGACACAGCACATTAAATAAGTGAGTTCGATCATCACTGGTTGTCCCATACTTTCAACTTTGTTCTACATCTAAGCTCTGCTTAGAAAATCACCATTTGAAGTTATTGTCATTCAAAAAATAAAATTTAAATACAACTTCTTTCAGAATCTCTATTTTCCTTCCTTACTCTTAAATCTCCTTCCTTTCTCACGACCATTCACATATGAAATGACCAAACAAAATCATTATTTATTAATGTAAAAATACATTGTGACACGTCCTCAAGGAAAGTGGGGTAAGGCTGGTCAACATCAACTATCCTCGACCTAGCTAATCAGATTCATAGCCATTACTTCATTATATTTAACTGATTCACCACAAGAACTCATCCATCACCACTCAATCATTGATATACCACAATACCACATATTCATTGGGAGCCTATAAAAAGAACCCATGACGTAAAAATTTATTTAACCAAACATATATATAATGCGAGGATGTGTGTTGTGGTGCAGTTGATATAGGCTTGGAATGAAAAATTGGGGAGCTGAGTTCAAATTCCAGTTGAATTCCTTGCATTCACTTACACACAAATACCCTTGGGAAAGGTATTAATCCATCCTTTCCTTCCAGTTATGGATTAAATAACAGGACAGGTTGGGTTCTAAAGCTTTGGCTGGCAACCAGTCTACGTGGAATAATCTTCTGCCCAGTCAGTCATGTCTCTTTTGAGACATGATCACCCAAGCATGTATCATGTATGGCATTTAATTGACTGACTGATATATAAAGATATAATGATCATGAAATAAGGGAAGTAGGAACTTGGGTTTAGGGTTCTGCCACGCCCTTCTCTGGCCTATTTCAACCAGATTTCTTTCCCTTCTTTGTCATTTTTTTCTCCACCTCCGTAAACAAGTCTTATTGGGGTAATTCCAGAGGATGATGTTGTTGCTGCTATAGCTGCTGTGTCTGCTGGGGGATGTTTCGGCTGCTGCTGCTTCTGTTATTGTTGTTGCTGCTGCTACTGTTATTGTGGTTGCTGCTGCTAATGCTTCTGTTATTGTTGTTGCTGCTACTGTTATTGTTGTTGCTGTTGCTGCTGCTGCTTCTGTTATTGTTGTTGCTGCTGCTGCTACTGTTATTGTTGTTGCTGCTGCTGCTACTGTTATTGTTGTTGCTGCTTCTGTTATTGTTGTTGCTGCTACTGTTGTTGCTGCTGCTACTGTTATTGTTGTTGTTGCTGCTGCTGCTTCTATTATTGTTGTTGCTACTGCTGCTACTGTTATTGTTGTTGTTGCTGCTACTGTTATTGTTGCTGTTGCTGCTGCTGCTTCTGTTATTGTTGTTGCTGTTGCTGCTACTGTTATTGTTGCTGTTGCTGCTGCTGCTTCTGTTATTGTTGTTGCTGCTACTGTTATTGTTGTTGCTGCTGCTGCTGCTACTGTTATTGTTGTTGTTGCTGCTGCTGCTTCTGTCATTGTTGTTGCTACTGCTGCTTCTGTTATTGTTGTTGCTGCTGCTGCTACTGTTATTGTTGTTGCTGCTTCTGTTATTGTTGTTGCTGCTACTGTTGTTGTTGTTGCTGTTGCTGCTACTATTATTGTTATTGCTGCTGCTGCTACTGTTATTGTTGTTGCTGTTGTTGCTACTATTATTGTTGCTGCTGCTGCTTCTGTTATTGTTGTTGCTGTTGCTGCTACTGTTATTGTTGTTGCTACTGTTATTGTTGTTGCTGCTGCTGCTTCTGTTATTGTTGTTGCTGTTGTTGCTACTGTTATTGTTGTTGCTGCTGCTGCTACTGTTATTGTTGTTGTTGCTGCTGCTGCTTCTGTTATTGTTGTTGCTACTGCTGCTACTGTTATTGTTGTTGCTGTCGCTTATACTGTTATTTTTGTTGCTGCTGCTGCTTCTGTTATTGTTGTTGCTGCTGCTGCTGCTGCTACTGACATGGTTATAGCTGCTACTGCTCCTTTGTTAGCTGCTTCTATCTCTGTTCTTTTGATTGCTGCTGCTGCTGCTTCTCCTTTTGTTGCTGCTTTTCATTCTTCTTTATTGGGATACCCTGCTGAAGAGGTCACACCTCAGCTATCCCTAGAAAATCACCATTTGAAATTATGTTGTTTGCTGGGACCATTACGAATAATAGTGAGTCTGATTCTCAGAAGGGGCCCAATAATTTTGTCCTTGGGTCATATTTGAGCTATGCGTAGAAAAGCACCAGTTGAAATCATGTTCTTAGCTAAAACCATTATCTATAAACAGTGAGTTTGATCACCATAAGGTGCCCCATAATTTTGGCCTTGTGTCACATCTGAGCTATGCTGATAAAATCACCATCTGAGTTTATGTTGTTTGCTAGGACCATTGCAACTGTATAGTGAGTTTGATCATCACAGGGACCCCATAATTTTGTCTTTGGGTCACATCTGAGCTATGCTTAGAAAATTACCAATTGAAGTTATGTTGTTTGCTAGTACCATTACGACTAAACAGGGAGTCCAATCCTTACTAGTTGCCTCATTCTGTTGGCCTTGTGCCACATCTAAGCTATGCTTACAAAATTACTATTTGAAGTTATTTTTTCAAAGTTTTTTGGCTGTCTCTGAAGTGCTTTGGTTTTGAAAGTTCTTTGTTCTGAGTTTATGTTTTTTTTGTTTTTTTTTTAATCATTTCACCCTGAGCAAGGCGGAAACGCCACTGATGTGCAGGGGGGTTACATAAATGTAAAAAGATTAATTAGAAAAGAGGGAGGAGTACAAACTAGTTAGAAAGGAACAATAGAAAGCTGAGAAAGCAGGTGCGATGACAGATACATAGGTGGAGAGAAAGGGAAGGTTATACAGGGGAGGGGAGAGAGCTAGAGTCCAGTGGTTAGTAGATGAGTATTGACTTTGCATTTAAATTTCTGGAGGTTATAGCCGTCAGGAAAGCAAGAATACGGGAGCGAGTTCCACAGGCGGGAAGTGCGAGAGAGGAAGCTGCAGGAGTAGAATTGTCGTCTGCATTTGGCTAACCTGACTGTGAATGGGTGGGACCCAGATGCCAGTCTGGTTGCACAAGTAAACACCTGTTGAGGAGGCACCAGTGACTTAAGCTTATCCGAGCAGAAGCCATAGAATATTTATAGAACAGACAAAGGGAGGCCACATTTCAACGATGGGGAAATGGCTGCAGTCGAGTCGCCAGATCAGTACCTATCACATTACAGACTCTCCTTTGGAGCTTGTCAAGGACACTGAGGAGAACGGCAGGGGCACCTGACCATAAATGGCAGCAGTACTCCATGCACGGACGGATGGTTGACTTGTATATATGCAGGATGGATTCAGGTGGAAAAAACATCCTGGATCGACATTGGCATTTTAGAATCTTCTTGCTCTCAGTTCAAAATGTTAACTGATGTGCTTATCCTTATGTGATTACCAACCCTGCTAACATGTGAATCAATAATGATTTTCAGTGGCCATTGACCTTTTTCATGCTCATTTCCTCAGATTCACACAGCTGTATTTTCAAATTATTGTTAGTTTGAAATTTCATTCTTCTGATTGGTGGAAAATAATTTCATTGTTTTGATTGGTGGAAAATAATCCCATTCTTCTGATTGGCAGAAAACAACTCAAAGAAGAAATATTCTTTTACAATCAATTTTTTTTTTAGAAAAATCGATTCTTATTGCTTTGAGCCAGACATAACATCACTACAAATAAGCTCAGAGTCAAGTTTTGCTTGGGAAAGGTTATCTGACAGTGACATGCAGACGTTTGGTGATGTTTGTAACTAACTCCTTGATTGTATGCCCTAAGACACAAGTAGTGGGTGGGGCTACTATGGTCTTGCTTGTCAAAACACATTCACACCAGCTTGTGGGACAGTGGAGCACTTGTACAATGAACTTAGCAGAGACAATTTCAAATTTCAAAACCTGAATTTTTATTGCACTCTTTGATTTGTGCCTTTTTTGTTATGAGTGCTCAGAACTGCCACACCCTTTACATACTAGTGTCATTTGAACACCCAGATTATTAAAGTGTTTGTGGTGATACCAAGCAAAGCGAGGGACCGGATGTTTGCACTCTCAGGACCAGAAAGCAAATGACCAAAACTGGTCTTAGCACACTGCACCTGGCTCCACGCATATGTTCCGACAGAAAACCAAAAATTAGTATCAATTATTTATCATCCAATGGGAAGCCCAGAATTAAATACAAGTGTGAATTCCCAAATGACCTACTGGGACCCACAAAGACGAAATAAAAAGCCGACACAGAAAGCATCGCTAGAGTTAAAAAAAGTACTATCGTAATTAGCCCATCCCTTAACTTCGTCAAGCGATCCACTATACCCGCCTTCTTTCCCTCTTATCTTCTTCTTCACTGTCCCTGAGCTACTTACCGGCCAAAGGAGCGGATACATCAAAGACATTGCTTACTGACAAACGCTCAGACATACTTACGTGCAAACTCTCTTTTCAGCATTTATTGCTATGAACATTTTAACATCCTTTTGAACCCATCCTAAAGACATTATTTTTATTTGTAAAAACCATAATTGATATATGCGTATATATAAAATGCTGTTTCTATACTCAATTTGATTTTCTTGTTTTATAACCCCTATTATAACTTATAGTGGGCTATCTCCTAAGAGGCCAAATTCAGTTAATCTGTTTCAACACACTACTATGTTTCACTAGGGATGACACACTATATGTTCAAACTTAGGTAGTAGTAAGGAGACTAACTTCATTTTTCCACTTAAATTTTTATAAGGGTTCTGTTCAAACATCCAAGAATATTGCCAAATGTATAAAATGATAATATAAAAAAAACAAAGATGAGGATAACAGTTTGGTTAAATTAGTATATAAAATGTTTTATCCTCTCTAGTTGATCTTTTGACTAAACTTGGTCTCATTTCTCTTCTTCAAACTCTCTGGTTAGTGATCAAAAAGTTTAATATTTCTTTAAGGTGTAGCAGACATTAAACCTTTTCACTAGACACTGATAACGCTGTCAGCAACAAAAACTCCTTTTCAATTTTTGGGTAAAAACAAATAAAAGACGCTAAAATCAGTGCTCATTTAGCTTAGACCAGTCGTTCTAAAACTCTTTTCTCTCGGCCATATTTTCAGAATTAAAATTGGCCCATGCCTCCACAAATTTTTTGTGTTAAGAAGTACATTTAAAAATCAAAAAACAATGAATAGTGTGTTAAATATATTATATAACACAAACAAATTATAATATGATTATGACACCCTAACCTCACTGTCTCCAAAATGACATTGTGTGCACTGACTGGCCGTAAGTTACTCGCAACTGAGACTACAGTTGTTTGGTTCTATTCCATCCCAGGTGATTGGAGGGAGATATCAATCGATTAGTCAAAGATCTTTCACTTTCTCTCCGCACAGTGTGATTTTTGATTTCAGAGAAATAAAAGACCTGGGAACAAGAGGCTGTAGAATCTTCGTGCTGTTTTTTTTCTTCTCAACGACTGAAAATAAGGGTGGTTGGGAGCACATCTAAACTTATTTATAAATGGAAATTTGTCTCTGTGTGTATGTGTGTGTGTGTGTGTGTGTGTGTGTGTGTCCATTACCTATAGACTCCGAAATGGCTGAACCAATTTTCTTGAAAATTTACACAGTTGTACTATAAGCATCTGTTAGTGTTCTTAGCTAGGTTTTGTGTTGAGGTACCCCCGATAAATATCGAAAATTGATAATCGAATAAATTGGGTTATAGAAGGAGTGGTCCGATTTTAATCAAATTTGATACACTCATAGACAAAGACATAAGAAACAATATTCAGAAGTTTCAAGGTTGTAGTCCTTACAATACTGCAGAAAATCGATAATATATATATATATAAAAGGCAAGATGTTTGTGTGTGTGTCTGTTTATCTGCCTGTATGTCTGTATTTCTTTCAGCCCTTTTATTTCAGTTTTTGCTTTGGGTTTGGCTCTAAGTAGGTATAATTGTAGTTCTTAGTCTCAGCCATGATACCATTTACTCAGAGGACTTATTTAGCCTTCAAAATTCAGTTTATGATGAAAAATCTTATTTGATATCGATACCAGGAAATCAAAATTTGACTGACATCCATTCATTTTTCTTTCAGTCTACCATTTCACTTTAACTGGAAACAACTATTGCTTTTTAGTATTTTGTGCTAACGTCCAAAGGGTCTGAGCTCCAGAACCATGGATTAGTTTTAAGGCTTTCATTACACCCGAGCAATGCCGGGTTATACTGCTAGTGCATAAATAAAGAGGAATAGGCAAGAACAAGAAATAACAAGGCAGAATGAAGACCAGTCTATGTGGACTAATGATTATATTATAATTCTCTGAGAAAGAAGAGTGAAAATAAAATAAAAAAACATTCTTCTTCTGTGTGCCCAGACCCTTCAGGACATAGGCGATCATGGTTCTCCACGTCTCTCTATCCCTTGTGACTCTGAGTATGTTTGCTCCTGTTACATCTTGCAACCCTCGTTTCGTCATCCACCTGATCAGGCCCTGCAAATATGTTATCCGCTGCCTTCCTCTGTCTCTTTCTCCTTCTATCTGGCCTGTCAGTATCAGGTTCTCCAAGCTCTCCTTCCTTATTGCATGCCCAAGGAACTTCAGTTGTCTCTACCTGATGCTCAGTATTAATTTCCTTTTTGTTGCCATTCTTTCCAACACCTCATTGTTGCTTGCATGCTCAGTCCACGATATCCGCAGCATCCTTCTGTAGAACCACATTTCCACTGCTTCAAGTTTTGTCCTCATTTCGATGATGTTGTCCAGCATTCACTGCCGTATTGAAGAACTGACATCACATAGCAGTCTAGCACTCTTTTCTTTGTTTCTAGTGAAATTTTCTTATGTGTTAGTACTTTACTCAGCTTCTGGAACGCATCCTTTGCCATGCCAATTCACCTTCGGATCTCTGTGTCGCACTTTCCATCACCTGTTACAAAGTCTACAATTTACTACAGCTGCTATGTTATTGTTGTTACTAGCGCATGGAAGAGAGAGAGAGAGAAAGAGAGAGAGAAAGAGAGAAAGAGAGAGAGAGAGAGAGAGAGAGAGAGAAAGACAAAGGGGAGTTTTTCTTGCATCTTTCACTTGACACCTTCTTTGAGTGATTACCTTCTCTGCTCTGAGACGATCTCCTTGATTTTCAAATTTGTTGTGTTTTTCTTGAAATCGTTCCAATTTAGGGTGGGTAGGGAAGACATTGAATTGTCCTCCCATTAAAATATAACATCAACTTTTTTGGTTTGCTACATCTCAATTGCTAATATTTTTCTGCTAAGTTGGTCCCTTTTGCAGACCTTACCCTTTCTCTTGTCAGTGTTAATTACAATTGCATTCTATATGGGTGGCCCTTAAAAAATCTAAGGTTAATTTTATCATTTGTCGTTTGTCTTCCTTCTCTCTCCGAGAGAGTAAGGGAGAGAAAAACAACAACAGAATTCTCTACCCTCACAGCCATCTGTATATCTTTTATAAAATCCTTAATATAACAGCAATGACATCTCGTAAATGCTCTGTGTTTCACCTCCCTACTTCTCTTGGTCACCCCAGCATTTATTGGTAAATTTATGTTTTGTTCCCCGAAGGCCTTTACTCCTTCAAATCTTTCTAAAACATCTCTATTTCCATGCAAATGTATATGCTGAACTCAAATCTTTAATTGCTTATTGAAAAACTTACCTTTTTTTCATTTTATCACAAAGAAAAATATGGAACTTCTTGTCACTGTTTATCTCACCCCCTTATTGGAGTAGATAGACTAAACTATCGCCCGGTTCACACTCCACCCACGTCTATTGAACAAGTGAAGAGGCTCATCTCTTGTTTCCTGTTTAGGATGCGGTTCCCGGTTTTCTCTTTTCCAATCTTTTCACTCCTATGTAGCCCCCTGCACATCAGTGGCGTTACTGCCTTGCTCAGAGTGATATGATTAAAAAAAAAAAAACCATGGTTCAAAAATGTTATTCACTGCAGACTGACTTCACACGTAATTTTATGATTTTTCTGCCTTTTTACTTCCATTTTCGATTAATGCGCGGAAAATGGGTTTCGAAACACAATAAATCGTGGAGCAATTGTTGAAACAGGAGTAAATAGAATGAACTCAAAACCATACACCTCAAGTCATTCAGCGGTGAATCAGATATGAGAACGGTGGGAAGGGGCGAGATATAGTCCGATTTATTTTTGGTCGATAACATGAAAAAAGGTACATTTCTTCTATAAACAATTATCGATTTGAGTTCAGCATATACATTTGCATGGAAGTATGGATGTTTTGGAAAGATTTGAAGGGGTAAAGGCCTTCGGGAAACAAAACAAAAATTTACCCATTTCTTTCCTTCCTCCTCTCTCTCTCTCAGCCCCACCTAAGAAAAGAAGAAAAAGTTGATTTTTTTTTTTCTGGGAAGAAAATATATACATGCAGAGATATCTTCCAAATATCTATCCCTGGGTTCGAATCCAAGGTCTGTCAATATTCGTTTAATGTGTGTGTATAAGAAACACTTACAGTTTAACATGATTAAAGTACATAGATTTAATGAATCTATGTACTTTAAATCTATGTATGTTTTTAAATCTTAATTAAATTAGTATGTTTTTGATGTGTAATCTCCTTTGCATTTGGCCTAATTTGAGATTAAAAAAAAAAAAACTTTCATCTCCTCATCAGTATAAAGAAAATTTTCTGTTTTTGGTTTTTGATATTTTCAGAACTGAAAATCCAAATCTGGAAAGGCACAAGCAACCCTACGGCAAAGAAGGTCCACAGTGAGGGTTAAAAGGAGATAACCATGGATTTGAAATCAGAACATTATCTAAACTTATTTATAAATGGAACTTTGTGTCTGTGTGTGTGTGTATGTCCGTTACCTATAGACTCCAAAACAGCTGAACTGAAATCGGGTTATAGAAGGAGCGGTCCGATTTTAAACAAATTTGATACACTCATAAACAAAGACATAAGAAACGATATTCAGAAGTTTCAAGCTTGCAGTTCTTACAATAGTGCAGAAAATCAATAATATATATATATAAAAGGCAAGATGTTTGTGTGTGTGCCTGTTTATCTGCCTGTATGTCTGTATTTTTTCAACCCTTTTATTTTAGTTTTTGCTTCGGGTTTGGCTCTAAGTAGGTATAATTGTAGTTCTTAGTCTCAGCCATTATACCATTTACTTAGAGGACTTATTTAGCCTTCAAAATTCAGTTTACAACAAAAAAAATTTATTTGATATCGATACCAGGAAATGAAAATTTGACTTACATCCATTCATTTTTCTTTCAGTCTACGGTTTTGCTTTAATTGGAAACAGTTATTGCTTTTTAGTCTTTTGTGCCAACATCCAAAGAGTCTGAGCTCCAGCACCATGGATTAGTTTTAAAGGTTTTATTACACCCGAGCAATGCTAGTATATATATAGATATATATATATATATTCACTAGGTGCGATTGGTAAATTGTCGCAGTTATGTTATTATTTCAAATATTCTTTAGGCTGAGTCTGAGCTCCAGAACCATGAATTAGTTTTAAAGTTTTCATTACACTCGAGCTATGCTGGGCTATATTGCTAGTCATTGATAACTCTCTCTTCAAATTTGTGGACCCTAATTATATTCTTAAATCGGTCAATAATTATTTCAAACTACTTACACTGGGACTCATGCATGGAATTACAAGTAATGCACAGTAATATTTTAAATTTTAAAATCAAATTTATTTTTGGCATAGGAATTTTTTAAAACAGTTTCTAAATATTTGATTGTCTTTCACTCATTCTGCCTCACCTGCTATCCTCTTCTGCCACACCTATGAAGTGCATGACACTGTTTTGGAACCACTGGCTTAGACTATCAGTCAGTTAAGTGCCATATGTGATACACGCTTTGGGCGATCATGTCTCGAAAGAGACATGACTGGACAGAAGATTATCCTGCAGTAGGTTGCCATTCTGTGGTAGACTGGTTGCCTGCCAAGGCTATAGAACTCAATCTATCCTATTATTTAACCCATAACTGGAGGGAAGAGATGGATTAATACCTTTCCCAAGGGTATTTGCACATAAGTGAATACAAGGAATTCAAATGGAATTTGGACTCGGCTCCCCGATTTGCCATTCCAAGTCGATATCCACTGCACCACAACACACATACTATCAGTCAGTTACGTGCCATATGTAAAACACGCTTGGGCGATCATGTCTCGAAAGAGACATAACTGACTAGACAGAAGATTATCCTGCAGTAAGTTGCCATTGCTTTCTGTGGTAGACTGGTTGCCTGCCAAGGCTATAGAACCAAATCTATCCTATTATTTAACCTATAACTGGAGGGAAGAGATGGATTAATACCTTTCCTAAGGGTATTTGCGCGTAAGTGAATACAAGAAATTTAACTGGAATTTGAACTCGGCTCCCCGATTTGCCGTTCCAAGTCGATATCCACTGCACCACAATGCACATACACATTATTTACTTTTTAACTCACCAACAGAATTTAACTTTTTATTTGTCTGTTTTACCGAGATTTTTTTTTCTTTTTGCCATGAGGTTCTCCCTGTACAAGATCTGGAGGCTACTCGAGGTATAGGGTTGCATTAAGAGATAGCTTATATAGATAAGATGGTAAAATAACAGTTGTAAAATTGTAGTGATCGGGGAAATATTTGTAGGGATTAAATAAAAATACGAAATAAAATAAAGAACAATAAATAAAATGAAAATAGAAAATAAAATAAAAACTACAAAATAAAATAAAAAACAATAAATAAAATGAAAATAGAAAATAAAAACTACGAAATAAAATAAAAATACAAAATAAAATAAAAGTACGAAATAAAATAAACATAAAAATCTCCCAGGAGTCCTCTGACAGGAAAGACAATTGACGTATGCGCAAAAAGAGGGGCCTCCTGGTGCCAAAAATAAACTCGATCTCTTTCTCTGTTGGACTTTGGATGGTAAAGACGTGCCAAACTGTTTGGGAATGAATTTCCCCAACAAGAGGTCGTTGGACCCAAAAAAATAAAATCAGTGTCCAAACTGTCCCTCTAGTGTCTCTGTATCTTTCCTTTTCTCTTTACCTATTTATTTCAGCGGTGAAGCCATTCAACAAGTTTTGGATGTTTAGGTGAAAGAACCAACCCAGCAGTAATAGCCATAACATTCCATATATTCTCTTGGGAGTTGGTTCCACAGACCAGTGGTTCACAGAAAGAAGCTGTTTCAGTGGAACCTACTTCTCACTGATGGAATACGGGGGAAATATGGATGGTTTGCTACAATGTAGGTGGCGTGGCTGGTGAAGGTTAAACCTGGCAGAACAAAGGAACATGGTCTGTCTGAGCACTTTTCATGGAAGTAGAAATAGAGCAGTGAGAGGCTTGTTACATTGAGGAAATGGGTTGTAGGGCGGAAAATAATTTGTTCCCCACAAGGACTTGGGGATGCTTTTGAATTTCACTGAAACTGGAAAGTAAGGACTGGGCTGCTCCTTCCCAAATATGACAAAGGTGAGGACTGAGCTGCTCCTTCCAAATATGACAAAGATACTTCATTTTCAGATATGCATTGTAGTGCAGTGGATATCGGCTCGGAACGAGAAATCGGAGAGCTGAGTTTGAATTTCAGTTGAATTTGTTGCATTCATTTACGCACAAAAATACCCTTGGGAAAAGTATTAATCTGTCTCTTTCCTCCATCTAGGGGTTAAATAACAAGATGGATTGGGTTCTATAGCCTTAATTGGCAACCAGTCTACTATAGAAAGTAATGGCAATGTACTTCGAGAAAATCTTTCTCTTTCGTCCAAGCATGTATCACGTATGGTACTTATTTATTTATTTAACTTAACTAACTTCATTTTCCAGTTTGATATGACCCTTGTAAAGATATATGATAGCATAAGGAGTCAGATACTTACTGGAACTGGAGCATTACAGAAAAATGACCATCTTTTTATTCTCGGTTGCAATAAGTAACACTAGCAAGGAACTTGTCCCTAGTATCATGGGATGATCTCCCGCTGTCTGTAGCGACCGAACTTTTTCACACCCACAATTCATAATTGCTAAAAATTTTAAAGTTCTTTTTTTTTTTTTAAATATTAGTGCATTTTTATATCCTTTGTTACTCTGTCATTGAAAAACACATGAAAACATTGCCTTGAATTTTATTCTTTTCATCCACTTAATGACGATGACGATCTGTCATTTACACGTGTAAATTTTGTCACTGATTTTTTTTTTTTAGTTAAATTAGGAGCAAAGTTATCGTAACAAAAAGATAAAAGTAAAAATAAATTCATATATTTAAGGGTAGTGTCTGTTGTCTTATATTTTTTTCTTGTTCAACCTTTTAGTTTTACTAATATACGGTGCTTGAAGATGACACTGTTTTAAACTTGGTTTAGGGAGTGTGTAAATTGGATTGTGGGCGAGATGCATAACCTACAAACAAGTGAGTTGTGTGGTTCATGAGTCCGTTTCGCAGTACAAGGTGGATTATTCCTTGCCTGGTCTCAGAACATAACAAATAACATTACTAATAATAAACGTGATCCAAATTTTGAAATGAAAACAGAGCGGAAAAAGAGAGAAGGAGAAAAAAAACTAAAAGATAAAAAAAACAAATATACTATGTCTACAAAATTTTAGGGTTCAGGATTAAAATAAGTTTAAGAAAAAAATTTTTTTTTTCTCAATTTTGTGAAAAAAATTTTATGCAGTACAGAAAATTTTAAAATAACAATTGTACGTGTTCTGTGTTTATTTGGGTGCACGCACTGGGACACAAAAAAAACTTTTTAAACTCAGTGCGTGCACCTAAACACAAATTAGAAAGGCTTCCTTAATTCATTTTATTTATTATTTATTTTTGTAGCTTCGAATTGGACTTTTTTTTCTTTGAATTGAAAAGGATTCGTTGTTTAATTACTCCTTTTCTTAATTACGCTAAAGTAAAGTACAATAAAAATGTCACGGGACATTATTTTAAAAAAAAGATTAGTTATTGGGAAAACTTTTTCTTTCTTTTTCTTTTGAGCTCGTAGGAAAATAAAGCAGATGTTTAAAGAAAAATGGAAACACCACAATAATTCTTTAAAAAGTGGAACCAAAGTTTAAATGCAAAAAAATTGAATTAAAATATTTCAGAAACAAAAAAATATGTATGATGGAATCCAATATTCGACAGTTACAAAAAGTTGGATAAAGAAAAAAAAAGTAATTTTTTTACATCATAAGTATCACAAAAATTTATTTTCTTTATTTTAGCTGTTTCTGTGTGTTTTTTTTTTTTATAAAACCTGCCTTGGTAAAAAATATTGTTTAATAGTTTTAAAAGTTGATTTGTAATATGAGATCAAAAAAAAAATTAAACTTCTCTTTTTTTTGCTTAATGTCAACACAAGATTTTTCAGTGAGTGAGTGAAACCGGAAGTAGCCGGAAGTAGATGTTTGGCTGATAATAATACCGTACAAGATGGCGACGCCCGTGGTGGAGAGAAACCTACCCTTAATACGAGAGCAAATTTCGGTGGCTTTTGGCAAGAGTAGCATTGTGGTGAAGTTTGTGGCTGTGGCAGTAACCCTTGGCTATGTCTTGTCCTTCATTAGAGCTGCCATTCCTTATCTAACCGTAACTCCGGGATATGTAATGCCACCCAATTTCTGGATTTGGACGTATATGACGCACTGTTTTGTCGAGTTACACTTTTGGGATGTTGTCATTGATGTTGCTGTGCTTATTTTGTGTGGAAAACTGCTGGAACCCCTCTGGGGGACCTTGGACATGCTGCTCTTCTTTGTTGTAGTCAACGTGGGCGTGGCACTGCTCACTTCTTTTCTGTATATTCTCATCTATTTCATAAGTCGCCATGAGATGTACCTGTTCCAAACTCATATCCACGGGCTTCCCGGATACATCGCCGGATTTTCTGTCGCTGTCAAACAGGTGATGCCCGATCACATTCTTATCACGTCACCTTTGGGAAAGCTCCGAAATACTCACATCCCTCTACTATTGCTTATTCTGTCAATTGTACTGCGACTCGTCGGTGCCCTAGACGGACCATACCCGTTCATGTTTGGCTGGGGTATTGTCGTAAGTTGGGTGTACTTGAGATTTTACCAAAAACATAGCAACGGTAATCGAGGAGATATGGCTGAAAACTTCAGCTTTGCAAGGTATGTAATATTTTCATCTCTATATTTTATTGCCACCTGTTAATTTTAAATGTAGTTAACATTGTGAACCATGAAATGTCTGTCCTGTTCGTCGTGTGTGTGTTCGTGAGAGAATTTGTTTTTCTTCATTTTCTTTCAACCTTATTGTTTATAAAACAGAAAACTGTTTTACTGTTGTTAACTATTAATCTTTTTCTGATCATTTGTGTTCTATTCGGGGTTGCTTGTTTTATAAATTGAACTGTGGATACGGAATGTATCGATTTTTATGTTTTTCTTCTTTTTTTTTTATTGATTATTGTCAAAAGGTCTATTGAAAATAGAGACCTTTTCTTTTTGTTTCCATAAAAATAAAATCGGTAACTTTTTTTATTTATCTACAAATTTTTATGTAATAAACAAGTTTTGTATCTGATTATTCAATTCCCGTTCTATGTTTTCATATTATTTTCCCCTAAATCTAGGTAGTAACATTTTTTTCCTGTTTGATTTTCATTTTCGTTTTAAAATCTCATATTACTTTTGTTACAAGTTTTGTTTTCAAATTCTTTGTTTATTTATTTAAATTTTTAATTTACTATTGTTTTATTTATTTTCTTATCTTTATTTGTTAAGCCTCCACCCATCCATATCATCATTTTTAAATTACGCTTCTTAAATAGATCCCTTCACTTTTAAATTCCACCAGAAAAATTTAGAATAAATAAAAATTAAAACATAGATAAATAAAAATAAAATCACTGGATATTGTTTCTATAATAAAACAAGACATAATGATTATTTATTGTCCTGTGGATTCTGATCGTTTATTTATTTACCATTTTATTTTGGTATTACTATTGAAAAAAATTCTAGTTTTTGCCTTGACTTCTTATGTTCGTTATTGTTCATTTCTTTGTTTTCAATGCTTGGAAACGGACAACATTTTTAAAGGTCCTTTATTAATTTTTTTTTGAAATTACAGCTGATAAACCTATCGGCAAAATAGTTTTATCGAGAAAGTTGTTTATTTTTGATAACTGAAAACACTCCTCTCATTACTACTACTACTACTAGTGTTCAAAAATGCTTTTTAATTTAAAAGCATTTTTGAACACTTTAAGTAAGAATTTTAAAGAATGTCCTAAATTACCAATTGTTACGAAATGTAATACAGGTTATCTAGTTCTAAAAAAAGGTAAACATTTAAAAAACAATCTGATTTTTTTATTATGTATTTAACTTCTTTTTCCGTTTCTAAAACCTTCGTTCATTTAATTTTACTTCTAATTTTTTAACAGTGTTTTATTCAGATTTCTGTTAAAAATACCTGTCATTTGTTTCGTCAAAATAAAATCTATTTCTATACCTCGTTATGTTTAAAGTTCAGTTGTTGATTTCTTTTTTTTTTTATTATGCCTCAACCCTTTATTCATTTATTACCAGTTAAGGGCTCACTCCATATTTCAGCTGGGGACAGGTGTCCGCATTAACAAGTGTTCCTCTACGTATGAAAGCCATAATTTCAAATGGATACTTTATGACTTTGAAAGATTTTTTTTTTGTCTAAACATTCAAGCACCTAGCCCACGTCATCCCTTCAGAACTTGATAAATCGAGCAAGTATTTTTACTTCTTGCCTTTTTTTTAAATTTTTTAAAACTAAATTATTTCGTTAAATAGTGGAAGGAAATTTTTTTAATAAAAAAAAAAATGTATTTCTAAAATCAAAACCACTTAAACATGCTAGTGTTTCTACTAACAATCCAAGTACAATGTACGTTATTTGATTGCCGTTTTTCTAAAATTCATCCCAAATGGGTCAAGAAGAATAACCATGTCTCCCTCTTTAATAAATAAATAAACAGAAAAAAAAATCTACCATGGCAATCATTCCTCTCTATTGTGTCGAGACCACTTTTCGATGGTCACGGTAGTGTAAAAAGAGTAATCCTTCTTGATTGTTGAAATAAATGTTTATTTATACTTTTTTAGTTTTTGTGTTGGGTAAAAGGTCAATTCTATTTTTGTTGTAAGATGGCATTTTAGAGAAGAGAAGTATTTAAGTTCTTAACAGATCGCTTTTTTATTTGTATTGTCATATCACGTCAGTGAACAGTGAACATTTTTTTTTAATTAATTGTTAAAATTAGCGGCGTATTTTTATATTGTGTACTTTGCTATTCGGACCAGATTTAATCATCTTACAAGACTTACATCAACTCACAGCTAGTCATTTTTTTTTTTTTTAGTCGTTGGTGTATTTTTGTTTATCGATTCTGACATTAAAAAGCATAAAAATAAGGTTGATGTATCGGTAAACAATAACTTTTTTTTTTTCATGTACTGTGTCCCTTTGGTGTAGGCGACCACGTCGCTTCACAATTTTCTGTCCTTTTTGTTTTGTTACAAAAATTTTGTAGCTTTTAGTTTTAAATGTGTCTTTTTTTTTTATCTCTCGTAAACCTTGCTCCGCCATCCATTTAAGTTCGACGGGTAGGTTATGCGCTGTTTTCCTCTGTCCTGTGAGTATCAAATTTTCCAAACCCTCTTTTCTCATTTATGTGTCCTAGAAATTTCAACTGTCTCTTTCTGATCTTAAGTGTTCTTTTGTTTTCTTTTTCTTTAATACCTCATCGTTGCTCACATGTTCTGTCCGTGACATTTTTCTATAGAACAGTATTTCTGGTGCTTGAAGTTCTTCATCTGTGAGGTCCTGGGTATAACGGTCAACTGCATCTGGCAGCAAGACCTCTGATCGTGAGGTCGTGAGGAGCATAGAACCACTTTTTAATTGCTGTAGTTCCCAGAACCACCTTAACCCTGAGTGGTAGCACCTGTTAGGGTCCCAGCAATGGGCAAATAGTTAACCCCCACAAACTGGGGTCAAAACACTGAAAGTATAAAATAGATATATAGAAATATATACATAAAAATAAACTTTTATAGAAAAATATACATTTTTGAAGGAAGGAAAAATTATTACCAGGAATACATTTTTTTATTATAAAATTAGAAGACATCTTCAGTTTTCTAAAATAGATAAATAAAAATTTTTATCAAAATCTGACTAAATCAACTTTCTCACTAACCGAACATTAAAAAAAAAATACCTTAAAACCCTACCTTTTGGCATTAAATAACTCCCAGAGGTTGATATGCCGTTAACCAAAACTCAAACTCATCATCTGTAAGAAGATTGTCCAGCATTCACTGTCATATTGAAAGTGATTTATATAATTGTGCAGTATCTTACCTAAAATTTAAAATGGAATAAAAATGTTTATCTCCATTTATGGCAATGATAATTATTAACTTTCGTTTACTTTTTATTTTAAGAAATAAACATGCAAAATAATAATGTTTGTTTAGTTTAAAGGTACTGTAAAATGATCAAACTTCTTAAAATTGGTTTGGTGTTGAAGATTTCTTGATTACTCATGCTCCAAACTTCAGCCCAGCTAGTTGAAGCAGAATGATAGTGATTAAATCATATGATAAATTAAAAATGATTAAAATCAACCTTATACAATGTGGGAGACAGTAGACATGCTGAAAATATTCAAATCAAGAAAGTAATCATTTGTACCAATTAGATTATGTTAGTTGTTTTGATGTCTAGCTTCTACATTTATATTATAAAAGAAAAGCTGTTTCTCTGTCGCTGATGCACTGTATATGTGTATGCGATGTATATCTTTGTCTGTGTTGAGTGCGAGTGATTTGAATATGTGTGTGTCTTTCAATGTGTACACAAGTGTGTATATATACACGCACACAACTTACACATATTCTCTTCCTATTTAGTCCGGACAATTCCTACCTTGGGCTGAGCAATAATTTAAAACTGAAGAGAACAAAGTAAAAAAAAATTTTTTTAAATTTAAAATCAGGTAATTATAAGATTTTTATAGAATTTTCAGAAATATTTTTAGCTATGTCATTGACTTGAAACACAATTGGAATGAAATTGAAATAGATGTGTGTGTCAAGAGGCTCAGTTTCTCTTTCTGTCTGCCAACAATAATTGGGTAACTGGAAAAGTGTATAAATTTGTCCTTTCAAATCACTTTTATATCTCCTGCGTTTAATCTGAATATATTTTCTATTTTCATTGCATTCACTTACGTGCAAATATCCTAGAGAAAAGTTATTAATCTGTCTCTTCCCTCCAGCTATGGGTTAAATAACAGGACAGATTGGGTTCTCCCTATTATTTAACCCATAACTGGAGGGAAGAGATGAATTAATACATTTCCCAAGGGTATTTGTGCGCAAATGAATGCAAGGAATTCAACTATAATTTGAACTTGGCTCCCCGATTTGTCGTTCTGAGTCGATATCCACTGCACCACAATGCACATCATTTTAATCCTTTAATCCCCCTCGGCGGACCTCAAATGGAATGACTATATCGAATCCATTGCCAAATCCGCCACTATGAAAGTCAGTTCTCTGTGCAGGGCCCGGAAGTTTTTCCCATCTGAATCTATCCTGCACATATATAAATCTACCATCCGCCTGTGTATTGAATACTGCTGCCACATCTGGTCGGGTGCCCCTACTACTCTCCTCGGGCTTCTTGACAAAATACAACGAAGAATCTGTAACATGATCGATACTGACTTGGCAGACCGGCTGCAACCACCCTCTCACCAGCGTGACATGACTTCTCTGTGCCTCTTCTATAAATACTTTCATGGCTTCTGCTCCGATGAACTTACACGAGATACTAGATTAGCAACTAGGTCCCACCCTTTTACAGTAAAACAGATAAGATGTAACCATAGTTTCTACTCCAACAGCTTCTTTTCTCACGCTTCCCACCTGTGGAATTCCCTTCCACATGTCTGCTTTCCCGACAGCTACAATCTCCAGGAGTTTAAATGTAAGGTCAATAGACACCTCCTATCACACTAACTTGCATCTATTCTCCCAACACTCTCACCATCTACCCAACCCTCATTCTCTGTATCCTTACCCGTCTATCACCCTCCTTCTGACATTTCCTATATCTAACCATCCTTTCTCACCACTTTTCCCTCTATGTAACCCCCTGCACATTAGTGGCAGTGAAATGCCTTGCTCGGGGTGAAACAATTATAAAAAAATCCACATCCTTTAGTCTTAAATTTAGCTGGCTACAATTACTGACCCAGACATACCATGGTATTCCTTATACCAAAATAACATATTCTTAATTACTGTTCATAATATAGCCATTTTAATACCTCAAGATCTCTCTGAAGCCTTAACTGGTTCTCATGTGTACAATTTTTTTTTTTTTTTTTTTTTATTGGAAGGAGGGAATAAAACTAATTTTTAAAAATGAGACTCCATACAGGAAAGTTTCAGAAGAAGTATCACGAAAATATCTATAGAATAGGCACAGGGAATCTACATTTCAGCAGTGGGAGAATGACAAACTTAGATGCCAGATGAGGATCAGTAACATTGCAGATTCTTCTTTGGATTTTATCAAGGATCACTAATGATATAGCAGAAGCACCAGACCATATATGGCAGCCATATTCAAAGCATAGACTAATGGTAGACTTGTAAATATGTAAGATAGTTGTACAAGAAAAATTGTCTAGCATGACACCAAGAACTAATTTTCCTTTTTTTTTTTTTTTTTATCATATCACCCTGAGCAAGGCGGTAGCGCCACTGAAGCGCAGGGGGCTACGTAAGAGTGAAAAGATTGGAAAAGAGAAAGCTTGAAACCACGTCCTAAACAGGGAACAAGGGATCCCTTTTCACCTGTTCAATAGATGAGGGTGGAGTGTGAACCGGGCGATAGTTTAGTCTATCTACTTTCATCCCAAAAAGCTGACAGTGTGTGTATGGTAGGATTCTAAGTGGGCTCTCAACTATAGTCTCTTTCTAAGTACCCCCCCCCTATGATTGATTTAAACAAATGCTACTAATTCGGTCAACAAAAGGCTGTAAATGACAATAGTCTTTATCTTTTCCCCTACCCCAGTTAAATGGAAGCCTGTAATCTTCTGTCAGGATAATATAAGACCAAGTGTTTGTTTGATGGCCAAACAAAAATGGTTACAGCTTGTCTGACAAGTGTTCAATCATCTGTCATATTCACCAGATGTTACTGCTTTTGGATTAATATTTATTCTGGTCTTGACAAAAGTTTTTTTATGAGAGAAAGCAATTCAATCCTTTGGAAGACTGCAAAGGGCAGTTCTTTACTGAAAAAGATACAAATTTCTGGAAGAATAAATATATGATTATTGGTTAATAGCAAGTGATTTGACATACAAGTAGATTGGTGTAGTCACTCCAAATGAAAGGAAAACTTATTTAGTGATATAATATATATATATATACATACACACTATAGTCATCCGCAGACAAATCTGTTTTGCTGTATCACAGCTCATCAGTACGGTTAGACTCCGATCGCTCTTTAACCCAGGATTGAAACCCGACCAAATTGGCGTCAGTTGGCGATTCTACCTCTGGGCAACAAGTGTTCGGTAGAAGAAGGCAAACCTTTTAGTGCGTATATCATTATACATGCCCAATAGTTAGAGTGCTCTAATTCATTATTGAATGAGCGATGTGTATATGCCAGAGTAGCTACTGTTTTCAAAATCTCCCATTCTTCCAGAGTGCTCAATCAGGATGTGAGAGTGTAAATACTATTGTCATCCGCAGACAGATCTGTTTCGCTGTATCACAGCTCATCTATATATATGTATATAAATTAAGACAGACACGTTATTTCATGGTTAAGTGGAAGTTTGGCCTGTTTCAGGTGAACCATCTTCAGCTTCCGTCTTTATTGTACAAAAGATTTTACATGATTCATGGAAAGTCTTCTGTACAATAAAGACGGAAGCTGATGATGGTTTGCCTGAAATAGGCCTATACCTCCACTTAACCATGGAATAACGTGTCTGTCTTAGTTTTAACATATATTTGCTCTATATGTATTTATATACATATATATTTTGAGCTCTCCGAGAGAGTTATCCTATCACTTTATGTACAGGATACTCCTTTGGATTCTTCTATATCTACACCGCATATTTATCTCTCTCTCATATGAGAGAGAGAATAGAATCTACTCATGCAAATGTGTTGGGCAGGTCCATTATAGTATAGTGGACTAACCCACATGCTGAATTAGATACTCTCCTATGAATGAAGTAGATTACTTCAAGGGGACAAAAGGAAGGCAGCCATGTTAGAAGGCAAGTTATTTAATTTCTACAATGATGTTGTTTGAAAAATAAGATTATTTATTTTGTTTTTTTTTCTAATGTTCACCTTACACAAAACCGAAGAGCCACTCAAGGTAGAGTATTTCTGAAGGAGGTTGTTTGTGTAAGAGGTGCAGTTTATGAAATGTAGGAAAGATTGTTTAATCCCAGACTTGATTAATTTGTTTTTTTTTTTTGTTTTTTATGACTTTATAACTTTTTGGAAATAATAATGATTTAATGATACAATTCATACTAGTCAACACATAGCTAAGAGGAGAACAGGTGGATTCATCCCTTACATAAGGGCATTTGCACCTAAGTGAACATAACAAACCCAATTTTGCTCACCAATCTCCAGTTCTGAGCCATTATCCATTACACCAAACTTTTTGCTGCAATTACCCCAAAATACAATTTCACCAATGAACAAATACCCGTAATATAGGAAAAGAAGTAATTATATTTTCATACATCAAAAGCAGACAAAGTTAATGGAAATTATTCAATACAATAGTACCACTCTATAATAATCAGAGGTATAGTAGCCGTAACCTAGCCGTGATTCTTAATGTGAGTGTTGAGCTTGTATTGCCTGTGCCAGTTTATTTATTCTTGGCTTTGTGACTGAAAGGGCTATTCGGGCGTTGTTTGCCACGTTGAGTCTGCTACGTTTCTTGGTCTTCATTCCAAGGACAGGAGAAAACCTTGTTCACATAGATAAATGGTTGAAAATCCTATGAGAATTTGTACTGCTCTAGAGGCTAGTGTTGGTATGTCCTGCAGACGAGAGATCCAAAAGGTGTCTAGACCAGACTTGGTATCAAACAAAAGCTTCCATGCATTGTTCATCCTGAGTGTGAGAAATTCTTCTTTTGCTGGATAGTCCTCATCAGGAATGATATCTTCACTCACAAGATATGGATTTCTTACCCATTCATGTTGGAATTATTCAAGTTTGGAAAGTACTTACATAAGTTTTCCAAGAGGCCATTTAGGTGATCACTGATGTCTGGCTTCATGTGGTTGAGGATGTCTTCAGAATTAACTTTATCAAGGAAGGCATCTAATGCAGAAAATTGTGCAAAAATTCTCTTTCCAATATGTCTGGTCCATAGTTCCAATTTCTCACAAAATGAAGCAATATTGCCCTGAAGTTCCCAAACTAAACATCCATTACCCCAAAATATGGGCTCATTACCCCACTGGGGTAATTTACCCCAGGGTTGGGAACCATGGCATTACACCAACAGTACATCCAAACTTACAGCACTTGCTATTTTCAAGAGGACACCTATCTATGTACTGACCAGGCTTAACATTGCTTAACTTCAGTGATAGTACAAGAACTGGTGCTTAAATGCAATAAGGCCATAAGCCTTGAACAGGTTAAAGTTCTAGTGATTGAGAAAGTGTGGAACTTCTTACTAAATGGAATATGAAAAGAATAAATGGTTTTCCTCGGTGTACTTAGCATGGCAGGCCTTATCTATGGGGGTTTTAGCTGGTGTAATGTAGGTTGTTTGAACTATTTTCATGAAAGTAGTGAGAGACTTCCGATGCATCATTCCTAAGACTGCATAGATACATTTGGACTCGTATCAATATTGGAAAGAGAAAAGCAGAAGGATAAATATCAAGAATTCCATCAAATCATGCATTGCTGATCATCTATAGAGGGGAAAAAGATAGACATCAGCCCCTGCAAAATGAAGTGAAAATGCCACATATATATATATTTTTACGAGGGTGCATTTCTATATAAAAAATATTAATAAAATCAACCAAAAAGTTAAAATTTATAGTAAGGGTTTCTACTAAGTCTTACTTGTTAATACAAAAAAAGTTTTCATAAAGTTTTTTTTTTTTTTTAAAATCATTTCACCCCAATCAAGGCATTCCACTGCCACTATTGCTCAAGAGATTATATAGGGGAAGATAAAGAGAAAGAGTGGTTAGATATAGGAAATGTCAGAAGGAGGGTGATAGACGGGTAAGGATACCGAGGCTAGGGTTGGGTAGATGGGAAGAGTGTTTGAGAGAATGGATGCGAGTTAGTGTGTTAGGTGTCTATTGACCTTAATAGAGAAATTAGAAATAGAATGTTTGGAAGATTCTAGATCCTTCCAGTGTATTTGAGAAAAAACTAGATGATTCATTAGGTGCTAGCCCCTATAAAAATAAGATTTTGGAAGAGAGTTGTCAGTTGTAAAAAGGAAATTTCTGGCATTATCAACTGCGGCTTTTGATTTGTGCATTATTATATCCAGCTGAAAGAATCTCTATGAAAAGTTACCGACCAACAAAAACCCAATAGTGAATCTCATATAACTAAACTGGGAAATAGTTTTTTCAATATTTTCATTGACCAAACTAAAAATTATACTATATATATATATATATATATATATATATATATATATATATATATATTTGAGGATTTCCAGTAATAGCATATATATTACTTTGCTAGCCCTAACGTGGTAAAAATACTTGTCTTTCACTTTCTTCTCCTTTGTAACACTTTACCAGTAGTCCTAGACCTCTACGTTTTCTGTTTTGAATGCCACAGTTGTATCTTTGTACATATTTTAATTTTGTGTTTTTTTTTTTTTAGAAAATTAAATATTTGTTTGTGATTTAGCTCTGAGATTTGGTAAATCATTTTCTTTTGTTACAACTTCTAACATGTAACAATATATACATATAGGAAAAAACTGTACTTAGCTAACAACACACTTCATTCCCTGATGGACTTTATCAAGGTTATTTAGGATTTATTATGATGTACATGTTTATATGCACAAACAAGGATGTTATTGGTTTATCAAGATTTGTAAATTTGAGAATGTTCATGAATATTCATCAGGTAGTTGAAAGGTCAGTCAAAGCTGGAGGAGGGCACAATGTCTCTGAGTTCAAAGTCTGGGGGAAAGTAAATGAGGGGGAGTAATATTCTTTTTTTTTTTTTTTTTTGTTTTTGTTTAATGAATACAGTTAGGATTGTGATTAGATTGTCATGGTATAACAGACATTTGTGCTGTATATCTTTGAAGGCTGAAGTGAGGGAATTAACCATTTTGATTTGCAATGTTTGTTATGTATGCTGGCTTGGGAAAACTAATTCTTTCAGGAAAAGTGAGATTAGTGGGAGAAAAAAAAACCTGGGTGTAGATTGATAATGCTTGATGGCAACACTTTTGAGGATTTTCCTTCTGAGTAAATTACTTTATCTTTTGATGAGTCAAGCATTTTTTGGTTCAAAGTTTTGGTCAAATTTATTTCTGTATATGACGGGTATTTGTTTAATTGTTATTTATGAGGTCCCTTTTGTGTTCATAGATATATATTTTTTTTTAATTTCTGTATATTTTTCCAATGTATTGTAAGAAACAGTTTTGGCAATTTATCTTGCATATGCCTGCTTCTGAATTATTATTGCTATAGGTGTTTATAGTTCTGATTATATCTATAACGTTTTTTGATGTGGTTGTGACGATTTGGAGGTTGTTTAGATTGGCTAAGTTGTTCTGGATAGTGGATGTTATGAAGGTTATAGGAAGTGTTATGATCTATTTTTGTTTAGTTTAACTGTTGGTTGACAAGATCTGTTAAAATAGTTATTTGCAGATATATTAGTAGGGAGTTGGCTCTGTATCTTAAATATAGTTTGGTGGTAGAATGTTTTTGAAAAGGCCACTTTCTAGAAATTCTAAAAATAGACAATTGAAAATGCTACTGAAGAGATCCTATTGGTAAGCCAGATTTTCACCTATAGAAATGGTTACTGAAAATGAAGACACATTGTTTGGTAATTAGCTGGCTTTTTTTTTTTTTTTTTTTTTAATCATATCACCCCGAGCAAGGTGGTAACGCCACTGATGCGCAGGGGGTTGCATAAGAGTGGAAAGATTGGAAAAGAGAAAGCCAGAAACCACATCCTAAACAGGGAACAAGGGTTGAGCCTCTTCACCTGTTCAATAGACGTGGGTGGAGTGTGAACCGGGTGATAGTTTAGTCTATCTACTCCAATTGAAAAAGAAAAGAGAGTGAAAAGATTGGAAAAGAGAAAGCCGGGAACCACATCCTAAACAGGGAACAAGGGATGAGCCTCTTCACTTGTTCAATAGATGTATATTTTATGATTTTATATATGGTGGTAGGTAGGTAATTTCATTTAAGTGTGGTTTTAGTAGACTTAGGCATTTCACTATAGAGATGTTTGTGCATAAAGATTTTATGTCTAAAATGGCCATATATTTGTTTTTGATGTCTGCGTTTTTTAAATTTGTTTCGGAGATTGCCTGCATTTTTGATGTGTGAAAGACTAATTGTGCCAAAGAGTGGGGTTAGGATTTTCTTTAATGTGCCAGCTAGTTTGTGTTGGGTGCTTCCTGTCTTGGGTGCTTCCTATCATCTGATAGGTCTCGTTGGTATCTCTCGTTTGTGACTTTTTTCGGTAGTTTGTATAGTGTTGGGTGTATTTGGATGCTGTTCAATGTTTTGTGTCTCTTTTGTGACTTTGTTTTCCTTTACATTTTTGTAGATGTTGTCATTGATGAGGTCTTATTTTCTGTTAGTAGACATGTTCGTCCATGATTATAATTCTCTTGCTCTTATTTGAAGGAAATATGTTTCCGATGGTCTCCAATAATAAAAAAAATATCTGTTTATCTATATTGCTAACATAGATCTATCTATTCCAATTAAGATAGATCTATCTTAATTGGAGTAGATCTATCTATCTATTGCCCGGTTCACACTCCACCCACGTCTATTGAACAGGTTAAGAGGCTCATCCCTTGTTCCCTGTTTAGGATGTGGTTTCCAGCTTTTCTCTTTTCCAATCTTTTCACTATTATGTAGCCCTCTGCACATCAGCAGTGTTACCGCCTTGCTCGGGGTGATACAATTTTTTTCTATTTTTTTGCTATTTCCTTCAAGACTGTTTATATATCTGCAAGGAAGTCAGGTGTTTGTTTTTTAAGTTTGGTATTGTCTGTTTTTTAAGTGTGGCTGTTATTAGGCCTTGGGTGTACCCTTTGGTGAAATTGGTTGGAGTTTTTAATTATTAAATCTGTTAAAAAAATGTTTGAAAAAGTTCAAGACTTTTAGTTGTGTGTCCAGTGATATTATTGCTGTGGGGTATTACCATGACCTTCTTTATAAAGAAGGTCATGGTATTACCCACATAAGATAATGGACTCGTCATAGCACTATATGTAGCCGAGGGTGATTAATGCTCGGTGTGTTGCTGAGACTCTGTGAAGACTCTAGTAACGTTCACTGACTGACTTACAGTACAGTATTCTCTTTTGGCTTTTCTATGTGTATATCTTGTATCGTATACCTTTGCTATGAAGGTCACCCCTGCCATTTCCCAACAGATTATGGATACTATGCTAGGTGACCTCGATTATGCAACCTCTTATCTTGATGATATATTGGTCAGGTGTGAATCAATAGAAGACCACAAAATGCATATCAAAAATGTAATCAGCAAAATTAAAGAATAAGGGTTTAATGTAAAAGAAGCCAAATGTGAATTTTTTTCTTCCCCAAAGCAAATATCTGGGTTATATCATCGACAAGGAAGGACGACATCCAAACCCGGAAAGGGCCACAGCTATCAGAGATATGCCAGCTCCAGATAATACACAATCACTACAGAGCTTCTTAGGCTTGGCGAATTTCTACCAAGTTTTCATCAAAAATATGTATAACCTTAGAGCACCGCTAAACGATCTTCTTAAAAAAGATATAACTTGGGTTTGGATGCAGGAATGCCAGTCAGCATTTGACAAGATTTAGAAGACCCTGATCTCAGATCTCTCCCTAACCCACTACAACCCAAAGTTGGACATAATAGTAGCAAGCGATGCTAGTTCCTATGGCATTGATGCATGCATCCTACACAAATTCCTGGATGGAACAAGGAAGCCAATAGCCCACGTGTCTCAATCCCTGCTGCTCACAGAGAAGCAATATTCTCAAATCGAGAAAGAAGCATTGAGCATAATTTTTGTGATTACGAAATTTCACAGGTATCTGCACGGCAGAAAATTCGTCTTACAAACGGGCCATAAGCCTCTGTTAGCGATATATGGTAACAAGAAAGGCTTACCGGTGTACACCACTAATCAACTGATCTGTTGGGGAACAATTTTACTAAAGTATAATTTTGAAATAGAATACCGTTCATCAAAAAATATTTGCCACACAGATGGTTTGTTGAGGCTGGTCTCCAAAAACAAAGAAGGTTTTGAAGATTCAATCATAGCAACACTTAGAACAGACTGTGAAATTAAGAGCATGATCACGAATACGGTAAGAGAGCTACCAGTGTCACTGACGGATATAAAAGGGGAAGCTTTCAAGGATGAATTTATCACATCAACATAAAATAAAATAAATATGAAAGATTTAAGTGGGCCTGAAGTTTTTTTCCCTGTGCAACAAAGTGTTACTTTATAATGAGTGATAGCCAAAACTTTGCAGGAAAAAAATCTTACGAGATTTTAATTCAAGACACCCAGAGAAAAATAGAATGAAAAGCTTGATGCGAGGGCACATCTATTCGACCAACATGGACAGGGATATTACTGACACGATCGACTTGTGTAAAGGGTGCGCATTCGCCGTGAAAGCCCCACCAATAACATGCAAACCTTGGCCTAAAACAGATCAACCTTGGCGACGGGTTCACATTGACTTTGCAGGTCCAGTTGAAAAGCAGTACTATCTCATAGTAGTCAATAGTGGCCGGAGGTCCTACGTTGCAAAAGACCAACGACGTAATGTACTATAGCATTCATCCATGAACACAGTTCACGTCTCGTGAATTTAAACAGTTCTGCGAATCATTCCAGGTTAATCATATAACACCCCCCCACCCCAGTACCATCTAAGGTCAAACGGTCAAGCAGAAAGATTTGTAGATACTCTCAAAAGAGCCCTTAAAAAAGTGCAAGGCACCCCAACAGACAAGGCGTTGCAACAGTTCCTCCAAGTGTATCGGATTACACCAAATCCTAATACATCCACAGGATGCTCACCTGCTGAAATAATGTTTGCCAGAAGGATAAGCGAGTCCTTAAAAAAGCGCCAGGCACCCTAACAGATAACGCGTTGCAACAGTTCCTCCAAGTGTATCAGATTACACCAAATCCTAATACAGCCACAGGATGCTCACCTGCCAAAGTAATGTTTGCCAGAAGGATAAGGTCGGCATTTGATAAACTTATTCTGAAGCAGGCAAAGTTTAAAAAGACCATCCCGCCCTCCAGGAAACATTATGTTTGCGGAGAGAAGGTGCTCATCAAACTCTATGAGAACAATATGACGTTTTGTGAGGTGGAATTTGTGAAGCAGAGAATTGGAGACCTTGTGTATATAATTCAAGGATCAAAAAAACGTACATAATTGCCATCAAAACCAGATGAGAAAATGTCATGTAAACGACACAGAGGAGTCACCACCTGTCATCGAAGAACCAATTCACGTTATTTATGAGAACTTTGATCTTGAAGTCTTCCCCACCCCAGGTTTCACCTGAAAAAAGGAGGTCCAACAGGAAAAGGAAGTTTACCGATCCCCTGTGTATTGACCCCCAAGAGAAAGAAGTATGGAGCAGTTTTCCAGGGGAAAAAAACTCTTGGAAGGGGGTGTTGTGGGGTATTACCCACATAAGATAATGGACTCGTCATAGCACTATATGTAGCCGAGGGTGATTAATGCTCGGTGTGTTACTGAGACTCTGTGGAGACTAGTAGCGTTCACTGACTGACTTACAGTACAGTATTCTCTTTTGGCTTTTCTATGTGTATATCTTGTATCGTTGTATTGTTTTGTCTATATGTCTAAATCTACATTGGTGTTTGTCTTATTATTGATGGTCTTAATTTAGGTCCACATCAGTTATATACATACCGCTGTTCTGGATCTCAACAAACAACAATGAAATATAACGACAAACAAGAACACGTAGATATAAAAATATAACTTTATTATTTTATTCTTCATCAGTGGCTTTTGTGAAGAGTGGAGGGAGCTGACAGAGAGTTTTTAGCCAACAGGATTTCTCTGTTTCTCTCTCTCTTTGTGTTCTGATCTCTTCTCCTTCTACAACCAAAAAGCTCCCACACATCCCTGCCCCTTTAGGCTGTTGTTCAAGTGACGTCAATCATATTTTTGTTGGCCATTACCTTGTGTTTTCTGTCTTTGATGTTGATCATATTTTTGTTAGTCATTGCTTGTGCTCTCTGCCTTTGATGTCAATCATATCTTTGTTGGCTATTGCCTGTGTACTCTACCTTTGATGTCAGTCATATTAGTTTGTGGTGTAAAATACAGATTTGCTTCTTCCTAGCTGAATTTCTACTTTTAGTCCATTTGTGTTTGTGGAGAGCACTTCCTGTTAAATATGCTTTGTGGAAAAGTGTAGATTCTTTTTCTTCCAATTCCTGTGTTGAGGATTTCAAAAATTCATGCACGTAAAGAGGGAAAACATAGTGTGAAGTTTTGACGAGTTTTTGTAACAATTGGGAAATAATTTTTTCCTCAATGCAGTTTTTGAGAAAGCTTTTTTTGTTTTTTCTGCTTCTGTGGGAATAAGCAGATATTAATAATTTTTATTTTCTGACTAAGAGTGTGTGTGGGAATTTGTTTTTCATGTCGACAATGTGTAAATGTTCTCAGATAGTGTGTATCTGTAGATGAGACAAAGAAAAATTTCATTTTGTCCTCCTGAGGGACTCTATCAAGGCAATCTAGGATTTATTATGTTGAACATGTTCATATACACAGAAGTGAGGATCTCATGGGTTTATGATGGTTTGTAAATTTATGAATATTCGTGAATTTTAATCAGGTGGTTGAAAGAACAAACTGAGGAGGTCAGAATGTGTCTTAATTTAAATTTTTAATTTAAAGTTTGGTGAACTGTAAAGAGTGCAGGTAATATTCAATAAATTTTCATTTTATTTCTTTTCTTTTTTTACTAACCTCACTCCGCTGCACATGATTAGTCTCTCTCACATAAAAAAACTCAGCTAACCTCCTGGTCCTGCGTATGACGGTAAACTGCATCCAGCAACAAGGCCTCTGATTGGGAGGTTGTGAGGAGCATGGAACCACCTCTTAATTGCTGCTGTTCTCAGGTCCACTCTGACTCGGAGTGGTAGCACCTGTTAGGGTCCCAGCTATGGGCAAATAGTTAACTTGCCCCAGACTGGGGTGAAAACATTATGAAAGTATAAAAATCGACTTTTATAGAAAAATATACATTTTTGAAGGAAAAATAAATTATTACCAGCAATATATTTTTTAATACAAAACTAGAAAACATTTTCAGTTTTCTAAAATAATAAAAAAAAATAATAAATTTTTCATCAAAATCTGACTAAATCAACTCACAGAAGTTGATATGCTGTTAAATAAAATTAAAACTCAGCTAACCTCCTAAACAAATGAAAAAAACAGACATCAAAAACAAATTTATGGCTAGTTTAGACAGAAAATCTTCGGACACAAAAATTTCATTAGAGAAATGCCTAAGTCTACAAAAACCACATTTAACAGAAATGAAATTACCTGTCACCACATTTAAAATCATAAAAATATGCAACCTGTCTGAAACAATCCTGCACATATACAAATCTACCATCTGCCCGTGCATTGACTACTGCTGCCATATCTGGTCGGGTGCTCCTGCTGTCCACCTAAGGGTCCTTGACAAAATCTAGCGGAGAATCTGTAATGTGATCAATCCAGATTTGGCAGCTAGGATACAGTTGCTTTCTCACCAACGCAGCGTGGCTTCCCTGTGTCTCTTCTACAAATACGTTCATGGCTTCTGCTTTGATGAACTTAGCTCACTGGTACCCCTTATATATGAATTTACTCGAGCCACATGATTAGCAACTAGGCCCCACCCTTTCAATAAATTATAAACGCAACTTCTACTCTAACAGCTTCTTTTCTCGCATTTCCCGCCTGTGGAATTCCCTTCCGCTTACTTGCTTTCCTGACAGAAACAATCTTTAAGAATTCAAATGTAAAGTCAATAGTCATCTCCTGCTTCACTAACTTGCATCCTCTCTCTCATGCTCCTTTCTCCATCCACCTAACTCTCATCAGTATTCTCATCCTACTCTTACCCTCTTCCTGACACACCTGTAACCCGTCACATAACATTCCTACTATGTAACCCCCTGTACAACAGTGACAGTAAAATGCCTTGCTTGGGCGACACAATTATAAAAAAAAAAATAGCTAATTACCAAACAATATTTCTTCATTTTTTGTAACCATTTCTATAGACAAAAATCTGGCTTACCAACAGGATCTTTTCTCAGTGGAATTCTTAATTGTCTATTTTTAGAATTTCTAGAAAGTGGCCTTTTCAAAAACATTCTACCACCAAACTATATTTAAGATACAGAGCCAACTCCCTACTAATATATCTGCAAATAACTATTTTAACAGATCTTGTCAACCAACAGTTAAACTAAACAAAAATAGATCATAACACTTCCGATAACCTTCATAACATCCACTATCCAGAACAACTTAGCCAATCTAAACAACCTCCAAATCGTCACAACCACATCAAAAAACGTTATAGATATAATCAGAACTATAAACACCCATAGCAATAATAATTCAAAAGCTGGCATATATAAAATAAATTGCCAAAACTGTTCCTCATAATACATTGGGGAAACATGCAGAAATTTTAAAAAAATGTGTCTATGAACACAAAAGGGACCTCATAAATAAAAATTTAACAAATGCACTAGTCATATACAGTAATAAATTTGACCAAAATTTTTATGTGGAAAAAGAGAAAGTAATTTACTCAGAAGGAAAGTTCTCAAGAGTGTCGCCCATCAAACATTATCAAAATATCAATCTCCACCCAGTTTTTTTTCCCTAATCTCACTTTTCCTGAAAGAATTAGTTTTTCCAAGCCAGCATACATAACAAATGTTACAAATCAAAACAAAATGGTTAATTCCCTCACTTCAGCCTTCAAAGATATACAGCACAAATGTCTAGCTATCTTATATCATGACAATCTAATCACAATCCAAACTGTATTCATTAAAATATAAATAAATATTACTCACCCTCATTTACTTTCCCCCAGACTTTGAACTCCGATACATTGTGCCCTCCTCCAGCTTTGACTGACCTTTCAACTACCTGATGAATATTCATGAACATTCTCAAATTTATAAATCTTGATAAACCAACATCATCCCTCTGTGTGTGTGTATATTATATATATATATATATGTGTGTGTGTGTGAAATGTCTCTGGATGATCATCTGTGAGGTATTCATATAATCTTTAAATGTGTTGCTCTATAATTTAGGTATTGAGCTCTTTTGTAAATTACTTAGAATTTTGAGGTAAGTTTTACCTTATAATTGATTTGAGCGAATGAAAAAAAAAAATATATATATATATATATATATATATATATATTAGTTATCCACATACAAGTCTGTTTCATTGTATCATAGCTCATCAGTGTGGCTAGACACATCCACTTACTTCTAGCTGGGATCAAAATTTGAACGATTTGGTGTCAGTTGGAGTACCTACTCCCTAAGCCATGAGTGCATGGAATAAGTGAGGATGAAATTGTAGCTTGTTATATATATATATATATCTATATATATATATATATATACACACACACACACACACATGCGTGCCAGTCACCAATAGAACTTAATTCATTCCTGAAGAGTAAGGCATACATCACAGAAGTGGAAACGGTTTTTAAAATTTTCCTCTTTAGAGAGCTCAATCGTAATGAGAGCATAAAATATATATATTTTTATTAAAATATTTTGATCCAAACGAAAAAGTAGGAAGGTAAATCCCAAAAACCTGATCCTAATTAATATTAAAATTTTAATATTAAAAATGATACAGGAGGAGAGCTCAATGTAATTAAAATTACAGAGCTAATATAAAATAAAATAAATTTTCAATATTCAAAATTGTTGAATGAACATTTCAACATGAAATCCCTAAGAGAAATTTCACATCTCATCAGCAACAGTAATATTTGAAATATGTACCATTGCTGAGGAGACATGAAATGTCTCTTAGGGATTTCATGTTGAAATGTTCATTCAACAATTTTGAATATTGATTTTTTTTATTTTATTTTATATATATATATATATATATATATATATATATATATATAATCAAAAATTCTATATAAACATGTCGGCCAATGCTTCATTTTCGATTAAGTGTAAAGAAAGTTTATGCTTAATGGTATTGTGTTGCCATATAAACTAGGTTATATTTGTCATTCGTGTACGTTTGTGGCTAATCTGTCTTAAACATTTAATGAGTGTAGCAATGAGTTAACTGAGGAGTGTTTCATTTAATGATAGCAGGATATTGTGACCAGGCAGATATGATTTTTACATATAGTCATGCGAAGTGTAATGGATGTGTGGCTGCATGACTGTATCTGATTGTGTTTTCAGATCAATCACTAAAAATTGCTGATTTGAGCCATCTGTTAGTGCAGTGTAATTCTCTCTATTAAAAAAATCTTTCAAAATAAAATATACTTTTCTGAAACTTTATTTGAAGAATATTAGCCAATTTAAAGTTTAATAAATATGATTAGAAATAAATATTACTTGCTTTTAGTCTAAAATAGTATTTCATCCTATTTTTTAGTATTTATTGCCAAGTGAATAATTCTAAATTTTTTTTTTTTTTAATCATATCACCCCAAGCAAGGCGGTAACGCCACTGTAACGCCACTGATGCGCAGGGGGCTACGTAAGGGTAAAAAGAATGGAAAAGAGAAAGCCGGAAACCACATCCTAAACAGGAAACAAGGGATGAGCCTCTTCACCTGTTCAATAGATGTGGGTGGAGTGTGAACCGGGCGATAGTTTAGTCTATCTACTCCAATTGAAAAAAAATAAAAAAGGAAAAGAGTGAAAAGATTGGAAAAGAGAAAACTGGAAACCGCATCCTAAACAGGAAAGAAAAAAAAAAAACGTTGTTGAATTGCTAAGTTTTAACTTAGTTAAAGTCCAGGCAATGAAATGTCTAAGAAAACAAAATCAATCCTTCAATTAAGCATGAAAAGTTTTAAAATCAAGCAAAAATTAGGCAAAATGAACAAAAAAAAAAAAAAATAACAAAAAAATAATGGCTCACCCAGAACAGAATTCAACAATATTCAGGACATTTTAACTCCAAGCCGAAGACAAAGCCACTGACCGTTGTAAAAGATATTTCTAACTTTTTACTCACAGAATGTGGAAATGGCGTGCTAGCCAACCAGCCAGCAGAGAAGAGGAAAGCCTAGCAAACTAAGACAAGATTCCAGGCAATGAAATGTCTAAGAAAACAAAATCAATCCTTCAATTAAGCATGAAAAGTTTTAAAATCAAGCAAAAATTAGGCAAAATGAACAAAAAAAAAAAAAAAAAAATAATGGCTCACCCAGAACAGAATTCAACAATATTCAGGACATTTTAACTCCAAGCCGAAGACAAAGCCACTGACCGTTGTAAAAGATATTTCTAACTTTTTACTCACAGAATGTGGAAATGGCGTGCTAGCCAACCAGCCAGCAGAGAAGAGGAAAGCCTAGCAAACTAAGACAAGATTCCAGGCAATGAAATGTCTAAGAAAACAAAATCAATCCTTCAATTAAGCATGAAAAGTTTTAAAATCAAGCAAAAATTAGGCAAAACGAACAAAAAAAAAAAAAATTTAAAAAAAATAATAAAACATTCTCCACTAAGAAGTAATTGATGCATTTAAACTGTTTATCACATCAAAAGAAGAGAATATTTTTAAAGATGGGATCAAGAATTTAGAGGTTTCATTAGGGAACATTAGTCATTCATCAACATGGTGCTTTTTTAACTAAATAAATTACTTAACATTTCAGAAAAGTTTTATTCATTTCCTGTAAAGTGTGTCATTTCATGTGTAACATCCTAATATTTCCTTTAATAATGAACCACTAGTTTTTATCAGATTAATATTTACAGAAACTGGGTTATTACATTAATTAGATACCTTTTAAAAAATTTTTTTTTTATATATATGATAAATATACAATCCAAACATAGAATGGTTCTTTTGTTATTATTACTTTGCAAAATTTTACAAAGCAGCCAGGAAGCCTTTGCTTCAGCCAGCCAAGAAGAAAAGACTAGCATGGGGAAGAGCTCACAAAAACTGGACACCAGAACAGTTTATTTGATGCACAGGTTATTGTTCAGTATTAACAAAAAATCCATTCTATTTTCATTTAGAATTATCCATTTGCCAATAAATATTAAAAATAGTATGAAATACATCATTTCTTTTTAAAAACTGGGGTGACCTATAATGATGGCCGTTAGTATATATATATATATATATATATATATATATATAGCGCAAATCTACAGGGTGCGATGGGTAAATTGTCGCTATTTGCCTTGTAAACTTTTGAAAAATAATAACAAAAGAACCATTCTATTTTCATTTAGAATTTTCCACTTGGCAATAAATACTAAAAATAGTATGAAATACATCATTTTAAAAAAAAACTGGACTGGCCTAATAATTATGTCCAGTAGTGTGTGTGTGTGTGTGTGTGTGTGTGTATATATATATATATATATATATATATAATGACACATAGCCTGAATCTTGCATGAAACACTGTCAATGCTTGGTGTTGACTTCATTGTCACTTTTTATATCTACATACTCTATCTATCCCTGCTTTTAAACATTTTTACTTATGAATATAGCATACCTTAAAAATATATTTTTACATATAATTTAGTATCATTCTATTTTTTCTGAAGGAAGGATCTCTTGTTCTGATATAATTATGGATTATCTTACAGATAATCCCAATCTGAAAAGACCAGTTAAAATAATTTTCATCCTAAAAGAAAGATGAGATAGACTTGAAAGAATCTGTTAAAGCTTTAGAACAGATTAGTGGACATTGATTTTTATAGCGAATCCCTAATCCCTTAATCCATGGATTGGATAAAGAAGAGAAAACAAATGTTGTTTGAAGATTTGGAATAAAACGTCATAAATTATTCAGATGAGTATTTTAATCTTGATTACTTTGTTGCAGTGTTCTAGTTTGTGTTTGTTTAAATTTCTAGCTTTCATTAGTGTTTCAGCTGTTGTGTTCCCTGGCCTTCATCAGGTGCTTTTCAATCTGGGTAACTTTAAGAGAATTTTAAACTAAACCCTTTATTAAATCTACGTACATTGTTCTTATTTATCACTGAATCAGTATTGTTTTCTCCAGGTGTACATTTTCGAATCTTTCAATTGGAAAGTTGAATTACTAAAGAGAATTAACTGAAACTGAGAGATCCAGAAAAGGCATGGCACATGGAACTAGAACAATCTATCGCAGTGGGCGAAATAAAGGGTTTCAACATACATCTCCTGAAGAAGGCCAGAGTGTAAAACAGATGAAATGTTGTGAATATGATAACAAAGTTGAGGACAACAGTCCAAATGATGTAAATAGTGTAGTTATATCATCTCAGAATTATAGCCAGTCATTTAAGTGCCATACATGATACACGCTTTGGGTGATCATGTCTCGAAAGAGACATGACTGACTGGACAGAAGATTATCCCACAGCAGGTTGCTTTTTGCAGTAGACTGGTTGCCAGCCAAGGCTATAGAATCCAATCTGTCCTATTACTTAACCCATAACTGGAGGGAAGAGAAATATTAATCTTTCCCAAGGGTATTTGTGCATAAGTGAATACAAGGAATTCAACTGGAATTTGAATTTGGAATCCCGATTTTCATTCCGAGTCAATATCTACTGCACAACAGTGCACAGAAATATAGACAGATGTTAAGTTTTTATATTTTTTTTTTTTTTGCTTTCCTGTAATTTTATGAAGGAAGCAAAGTATTAAGCATATGAATCAAATAATTATTACTTTTTTATTCAATTGATGTTTTTTTTTTTTATATATGGAATAAAATTTTAACCATTTATCAAATTTAAAATTTCAACATGAGCAGTGTTTGCATGAATGGGTTTAAATAAAAACCAATTTTGCTGCTTCATTCGTACCAAGATGATTCCTCGGTTTGGAATGCACCAGTCCAGAGGATGAGAAAACTCGTTCCGTTTAATGCCAGAGAAAGAGGCTATTGCTGGCAGGATTTGCTTAGCCACAGAAAGTAGATTGCTGCTCAACATCCTTTCAAATTTCAAAGTTAAAAATAGAAACAGGAACTGAAAAACCATTATGTATGTTTTTAACTGGAACTGAGATATCCAGAAAAGGCATGGTACATGGAATTAGAACAATCTATCGCAGTGGGCGAAATAAAAGGTTTCAACATATATCTCCTGAAGAAAGCCAGAGTGTAAAACAGATGAAATGTTGTGAATATGATAACAAAGTTGAGGATAATAGTCCGAATTATGTAAGTAGTGTAGTTAAATCATCTCAGAAATATAGACAGATGTTAAAACGATTTTTTTTTTCTGCTTTCATGAAGGAAGCAAAGTAATAAGCATATGAATCAAATATTTATTACTTTATTACTTGACTGATTTTTATATATATATATGTGTGTGTGTGTGTGTATATATAATGATATTTTAACAATTTAACAAATTTAAAAATTCAACATGAGCAGTGTTTGCATTGATGGGTTTAAATAAAAACCAGTTTTGCTGCTTCATCCGTACAAAGACAGTTTCTCAGTTTTGAATGCACCAGTCCAGAGGATGATAAAACTCATTCCATTTAATGCCAGACGAAGAGGCCATTGCTGGCAGGAGTTGCTTAACCACAGAAACTATATGACTACTCAACATCCTTTCAAATTCCAAAGTTAAAAAATAGACAGAGGAACTGAAAAAACCATGATGTATGTTTTTTTACAAAAAATACACTAGTTTTTCTAGCAGACGACTCATAAAAACATTACTTATTATTTATGTACAAAGTCATCATACATAGTTGATGTTCACCATATCAATCTGTTAAGTTTAAAATGTTGTAAGCTCAAAATAGTTGTATGGCCATATTGAGGGAAGTGGGGGAGGGAGGTAAACAAAAATAAGACTGTAAGATGAATATAGCTGCACCCCAAATCTTAAAAGTTGATAAAAATTCAATAAAGATTCTTCTGACTAAATTGGAAAAAAGTCAGCCAGCGATAACCAAAAATGGTTAATTTGGTGATTTTTAAATTACCCTACTCTCTTAATCTCTTAAGCTCTACATACAGTGCATATACAGATGCATACATGAATATGTTTGTATCTGTGTATATGTACATATATGCTAATATATATATATATATATATATGTTTCGATCCTAGCCAGAAGCAAGTGGATATGTCTAGCCACACTGATGAGCTGTGATATAGCGAAACGGGCTTGGATGTGGATGACTAATATATATATATATCTCAACAAACCCTTTTAAGAAACTTCAGGTGGTGGTGGCTTCTACAGAGACAACGCCATAGCCGAGAGACAAAACCTGCCATCTTATCATGACCTGTTAAAATAACTCACCCACCTTCACCCTCTAACTTTATTTTCCCATTTAGCATAGACTTGACTTTCTATTGGTTCATTATTATATACCCACAAGAATATTCTTAATTCTGCCAATATAACCTCTCCCTTTAACTGTCAGAAAAATGGTAACAAATTGTTTTTAAATTTCCATAAGAATCATTCCTAGTATCAGATACCAACCATTACCTGACGAAGTACAATTCATAATACTGAAACATAAAAGCTTTGTACATATAGCGATGTAAAATGTTCTTAATATAACTACTTATAATAGGATGTACGTTGGGGTGCAATGGATATCAACTCAGAACGACAAATTGGGGTGCCAAATTTGAATTCCATTTGAATGCCTGGCATTCACTTATGCACAAATACCCTTGGGAAAGATATTAATCTTTCTCTTCCCTCTAGTTATGGGTTAAATAATAGGACAGATTGGATTCTATAGCCTTGGCTGACAACCAGTCTACCGCTGAAAGCAATGGCAAGCTACTGTGGGATAATCTTCTGCCCAGTCAGTCATGTCTCTTTTGAGACATGATTGCCCAAGCGTGTATCACATATAGCACTTAACTGACTGACTTTTAATAAAAATATTACAATAATATATATATATATATATATATATATATATATATATATATTATTACAAACTTCAGAGGAGGCTTCCTAATACTAAAACAAGGTAAAATGTCAATAGAAACATATGTCCAAAAGTCCATCATTGTACCTTGAGACAGCAACTTCTAACAAATATTCAAAATGTTCTCTACTTGCTTCTACACATGCATGTACCCTTCAGATTGTTGATTGGCAGACCTTTTCAAATATTCCCACATGGTGCTGAAGACTTGCGCAGGCCCTCACATTGATGGAGCATTTCTGCATTATTAATATCTCCTGCATAAATCAGTTGTTTTAGGTGGCCCCACAGATAAAAACCTAAGAAATTCAGGTCACCATGGAACTGGTCCTCCCTGACTTATCCATGGAAGATGTCAGACAGTGCATTGTGAGCAATATGATTAAAATTTGCTGTATCTCCATCATGCAGGAACTACATGCATCTTTGTATTAGCAGGAGTACATCCTCTAGCAGGTCTAGAAGTGTTTTCGAAATAAAGTTGCTATAGACAGCTCTTGTAAAATGTGCTTTATGGATTTATTTCATCATAGCTGGATGAATGCTTTTCCCTTTCCAGGTGAGTTTGGTTGGTGTACACACTGTGTGCACACACCAACCATGTACTTTTTTTTTTTTTTTGTCATCTCAGTCTTGTCTGGGGAGATAAAGGTTCCCATTCACCCTACAGCTGCCAGCCACTTGATGATTGCATAAAAGCATGAAACTGTCAGTAGTGGTCAGACACTGCAGGCTTGAAATTCATAATTTGAAAAGCTCTGCTAGTTTATTGTTGAGCACTTTTTTTTTTTTAAGTGTGCAATGATGGTGGACTCATTTTGAAAGTTACTTATTTCTTATATATTGTTCATTTGTAAATGAGTTATTACACAACCTAGGTTATTGTGGTGTCTTCAGGCAATTTGCAAAAACTGATTTTACCGTTTACCTTTTTTTTTAAAGAATGCTCACATACTGGGGATTTTTTGAATGCACAATTTATAAAATTATAAGAAATAATGCTTTCATCCATTGTTGTATGAATCTAATAGATATTTTTTTTGGTATGGTTACACTTAGTTATAATTTCTGTTCTTTCATTGAATAATTCATTTTTGTTTGGGAATAGCATAATTGCTAACTTTTCTTCATGGCACAGTCTACATATTTCGCCACATTTAAGTCTTGGCTGTTTTCAATATACTCCACGTTTTGTCTGGGTCTTTTTCATATTTTAATTTCAATTTCCACACGTGACTAGCCAGTTTTGTACAATTTTTTAAGTTTTCTATTTTAAATGTAGACTTGTGATTGAACCACCTTTTTAATACAAATGTGTACTTGTCTAATTTTATTATCACCAAAAACTAAGTAATTAAACAATCAATATACATATGTGTGTGTGTGTATGTATATATATATATATATATATATATATATATATATATAGTAATTTTATTAAATTACTTTAATCCAAAATGGAAAAGTAGGAAGGTAAATTCCAAGAACCTGATCCTAATTAATATTAAAAATTTTAATATTAAAAAATGATACAGGAGGAGAGCTCAATGTAATTAAAATTACAGAGCTAATATAAAATAAAATAAATTTTCAAAATTGTTGAATGAACATTTCAACATGAAATCCCTAAGAGAGATTTCACATCTCCTCAGCAATGGTACATATGTACCATTGCTGAGGAGATGTGAAATCTCTCTTAGGGATTTCATGTTGAAATGTTCATTCAACATTTTTGAATTTTGAAACATTGTGTTCAGAATATCTATAGATTTCAACATTAAATAATTGTTGTAACCATAAAAGGTTACTACGTGACTAATCACCAAAACAGAGGTTGGGAATAATAGCATATCAATAAGTACAAGACTCTCACGCTGTATGAAGTAGATACACTGATAGTCAGTGTAACCACTCTACTCTTCTCTCTGCCCCAATAGTATCCACAGATATAAGAGGATAGGAACATACCATTACTGTATACTAGCAGTATAGCCCAGCATTGCTCGAGTGTAATGAAAGCTTTAAAACTAATCCATGGTCCTGGAGCTCAGACTCTTTGGACGTTGGCACAAAAAACTAAAAAGCAATAGTTGTTTCCAGTTAAAGCGAAACCGTAGACTGAAAGAAAAATGAATGGATGTAAGTCAAATTTTGATTTCCTGGTATCGATATCAAATAAGTTTTTTCATCGTAAACTGAATTTTGAAGGCTAAATAAGTCCTCTGAGTAAATGGTATCATGTCTGAGACTAAGAACTACAATTATACCTACTTAGAGCCAAACCCGAAGCAAAAACTAAAATAAAAGGGCTGAAAAACTGATTTTGATCAGACCCGGTAAGATATCGAGGTATCGATTTCCAATATCGGAGTTAAATAAGTCATCCAAGAATAAACTAACCTAAGTAAGTCCATGAAAACTTATTGTACCCATCGGGAGTAAAATTGGAGAAAATGAGCCATATTGATGGCTGAATATCAGTTTTTGATCAGATTCGATAGAATATTGGGGTATCAATTTCCGATATCATGGAAATTATCGATTTTCTGCACTATTGTAAGAACTGCAACCTTGAAACTTCTGAATATCGTTTCTTATCTCTTTGTCTATGTGTGTATCAAATTTGATCAAAATCGGACCACTCCTTCTATAACCCGATTTTTTTCGATTATCGATATTTATCGGGGGGTACCTCGACACAAAACCTAGCTAAGAACACTCACAGATGCTTATAGTACAACTGTGTGAATTTTCAAGAAAATTGGTTCAGCTGTTTCAGAGTCTATAGGTAATGGACACACACACACGCACACACACAGAGTTCCATTTATAAATAAGTTTAGATAGATTAGATGATTCTGATCTGCCCACAAATGTTGGTTGTGTGCATTTATTATTCTATCTCTTTCAAATATTGTCTCATCTGTAAACAAAACTGAAGAGACAAGCAATGGATTAGCAGTTTGTGCAATAAACCATCAGCCAAAGTTCTCCCATGGTGAATGATCAGAGGTCAAAAGACGTTGCAAATTATATGGATACAGGAGATGCTCTTGAAGTGCCCTCAATGCAGTACTATAAGATGTACAATATGCTAGGGCCACTTGACGGGTGCAGATACTTGGATCATCCCTAACCTCTAGAACGTGTTCTTCATGGTCAGGTGTATAAGCAGATCTTGGTCTTCTTTGATCCATAGTTTATGGTACCACAAATCCTGCCTTGCAACGTAACCAAAGACAGCAACAAGTTTGGACGACTCTGCAGCTTTTGGTCTGGAAACACAATCTAATACAGCCTCTTGTTCATTACCATTCATATGACTATCAAGTGTCAAATAAACAAAAGCCTGACCATCACCCACACAGATTTGTTTTTCCCAATTTGGTCCACTTAGGGAGCTTCATGATAGAAATTGAATGGTACCTGTTTTACATCTCTATGTATGTCAAAAAAACAATTTAACATTTAATTTCTCAAAAATCGTATCTTTCATCTTTTTTAAAATTTAATACCAAATTTGTCTGCCTTATAGCAAGATATGTACAAAATCTTGAGCTGGATTTTTTTCACTGTGTTCCGAGTTACAAGGGTTTTACTGTGTTGGGCCAAATTTGAAATGGCAGATTTTACTATTTACCACTATATGCTAACATTTTTGTACTCCCAATATGGTCAAATTGTATATTTTTAGAAAACTCCTTGAATGTTGATTGATATTCGCATAAAAAATATGATCATAAAATCAACAAAATTTGTCATTTCTGGTCAAATGTTGACCAATTCAGTGGAAAATGAGCAACCTTATTTCTGGTTTTTCAATTAAAATTTGTCAGAGACTGAGAAAAAAAATAAACAAAGTTCTGGTATTTTCAATTTTGTGTGGTTTGATTTTCATTATATAAGTCTGATTCTCATTGGTTAGTTGTGTATATCTAACAGACAATAAACCTGTTAGTTTTATCATGTGTTGATATGATTTGTTCGCATAAACAAATTAGTATTTTTACAAATTACACACAATATTATCTAGGGTTATAATGCATGCGATACATGACTGACCTATGAAAATTAAGTAACAAAAATATAAAAATACCAGCATTTCTTTTTTTTCTTCATATCTCATTTTCTGATGAAGCTTTAATAACAGTGAAACAATTTCAATAAACATTTCCTATTTGTTCTTTACCATTTCATCCTGTCAGATTCTGATCCATATTTGGTCTACATTTGATTTTTTTTTACTCATATATGATGGAAGTTGTGGCTGAGTATGACCACTTTTAAAACTGAATTCATTTTCTGATTAAGCTTTAATAAATGAAACTTGTTAGATTGATAAACATTTTAGTTCTGTTCTTCATCCTCTCACACACACTAGATATATAGGTGCGAGTTTGTGACCCTGGGTTTCATGCCCTTGTGACCGTCAGATCAAACCCAGGGTTACAAACTCACACCTATCTTTATGAATATGTCAGCTCTATCACTGATATTGAGCGCTTTCAAATAAGTACCACTCATATATAAATAATATAATATATATATATATATGTATATATATATATATAACAAATTTCATATATACTTTTCACACACACACACATATATATATATATATATATATATATATATATTGATTGTTTACTTACTTAGTTTCTGGTTATAATAAGATTAAACCAGTGCACATTTGTATTAAAGTGTTCAATACAATTATATTGTAGAACTTTTGAATATTTTCCATTCGTAAACGAGTTATTACGCTTAATAACTCGTTTCTAAATGGAATATATATATATATATATATATATATATATATATATATATATATATATGAGAGAGAGAGAGCAATCCTGATGAGAACACTAGCTGAAATAAGTTAATATATAATGATAATATTTTTCATCTTCTGTTGGGTGCAAACTGCATTTGAAGTCTTTAGTTTTACTGGAGATATATTTTTTGTCTTGACTTATCACTATTAGCAATGCAAACATGTAGTTATATTTATAATAGCATTTACATTCAATACTGACAGTCGTTAATCTACCTACTGCCTTTCTGATTATATTTAATTCTAGTTGATTTTTTTCTCTTTTTTTTTTTCTTTTTTTTTTTTTTTTTTTTTTTGCCTTACCAGCTGTCGCCAGTCTTTGTTTTGTAGTTACTTTTTGTATTTTTTTACTTCCATTTCCAGGTGAAGGTTTTTTTTTTTCTTATTGTAAAATGAACTTGTAGAGTCATTATTTTACGCATTGACTGGCAAAACAATTATGAGAACCAGTAATACAGTGTGCTAGAGAAAAAAATAACAGAAACGAAATTGTAATATGAGCTCGTAAAAAAAAAATTTATGTGACAATTAGGTTGATAAGTCCCAAAAATGTGTTCACTGATGTTCCCAAGGAGGATACATGACCCAGATAAGTGTTGATTGATGTAATCCAGTGACTTCACCGGAAGGGTTGTGAGTTCACTAAAGAGGAACAAGAAGCTTGGAGAGTTGAGTTATGAAAGTGAAACTGAGATATCCAGAAAGAGCATGCCATGTGGAATTAGAACAATCTAATTAATTAGATAAAATACATTTATATTGTAGGACTTTAGAATACATTTTATTTGGAAGTGAGTTATTTCAGCGACCTAGGTTTCAATCTTTTGGTATCTTCAGGTGATTTACAATAACTTACTGTAAATCGCCTGAAGATACCGAAAGGTTGAAACCTAGGTTGCAGGAATAACTTTTTTCCAAATGAAATATATATATATATATATATATATATATATATATATATATATATATATATTTTAGAGTGTGTATGTAGAGGAAACAGGATGGAAAACTATTTTTAGCTGATGTTTAAACCTCTGAAGGGCTTTTTCAATATTGATTAGATTGGTATGGTGACATTCTAATCACAATCTATTTTAATTCACCAAAGTTAAGCAATGTTGAGCCTGGTCAGTACTTAGATGGGTGACCGCTTGGGAATACCAGGTGCTGTAAGCGTTTAGTGACGGATGTGTGTTGTGGTGCAGTGGATATTGGCTCGGAAAGAGAAATTGGTGAGCCGAGTTCAAATTCCAGTTGAATACCCTGCATTCACTTAAGCAATGATACCCTTAGGAAAGGTATTAATCCGTCCCTTCCTTCCAGTTATAGGTTAAATAACAAGAGTAGGACTTGGGGACCCTGCCCTTAAAAACAAATCCCAATGAATCTTGATACTCGAAAAGAAAAAAGTATTACTAGACGCAAAATTTATATAAAAACAACAATAAATTGTTGAAATGAAAATGTATTACCAGCAATAAATAAATAAAATTTAGTTGGCAATAAATGACCCTCCGAGGTTGATATGCCATAAAAACAAAACAACCAACCAACAACCTTTCCCAAGGGAATTTGTGAGTAAATGAATGAAACAGATTCAACTGAAATTCAAACTTGGCTCTCCAATTTCTCATTCCAAGACAAAATCTATTACAGGTATACCTCACCTTATGTCGGTAATTTGTTTCAGAAGAGGCAACAAGAAACAGCTTGTTAAATTTACTTGTCGTGAGGCTAGCCCACAAATAACCATTCCCAGTTCTCTCCAATCTTTTTACTCTTTTTTTTATTTTTTTTCAATTGGAGTAGATAGACTAAACTATCGCCCGGTTCACACTCCACCCCGCGTCTATTGAAAAAAAAAATGTGCTTTTAATTATATATGGTTCATATGAATCTATTTTTAGCTTAGAAATAAATGTTAGTTTTTAATATAGTACAGAAAGAAAAAAAATCTAAATTTATGAATACATTTTTTTTTTTTTTCCAATGCTCTTTCACTTTTTTTTTTCTTTTTTCTTCTCAATTGGAGTAGATGGACTAAACTATCACCCGGTTCACACTACACCCACGTCTATTGAACAGGTGAAGAGGCTCATCCCTTGTTCCCTGTTTAGGATGTGGTTCCCGGCTTTCTCTTTTCCAATCATTTTACTCTTAAGTAGCCCCATGCGCATCAGTGGCGTCACTGCCTTGCTTGGGGTGATATGATTTTAAAAAAAAATGTACATACAAACTTGTAAATGTAGATGTTTACAATTTGATGATCTTTACAGTACATCACGGACTCTTTATTTAATAATGCGGTTTGCGCTAAGACATAAAATAAAATGATTTTTAAAGTTGAATAACAAATACAGTTAGATGTGCGTTGTGGCACAGTGGATATCGGCTCAGAACGAGAAATCGGGGAACCGAGTCCGAATTCCAGTTGAATTCCTTGCATTCACTTATGCACAAATACCCTTGAGAAAGGTATTAATCCGTCTCTTCCCTCCAGTTATGGGTTAAATAATAGGACAGATTGAGTTCTATAGCCTTGGTCGGCAACCAGTCTACCGCAGAAAGCAATGGCAACCTACTGCAGGATAATCTTCTGGCCAGTCAGTCATGTTTCTTTCGAGACATGATCGCCCAAGCATGTTTCACGTATGGCACTTAACTGACTGAACAAATACAGTTATTCAAATTAGTTTGTGATAGAAAATAAACTAAATTGTTAAATTTACTTATATTTACATCGTGAACATTGATGGCTTTTAATTATTTATTATTTAGTAATGATTTTATGTGCTTTTCTAATGATATGACTTCAATATTTGTGGTGGATAAAGTCGAAAAAATGACTTGATTTTTATTTTTCTGTATATTCTTTTGACAAACATGTAATTGAGAATGACTTAACTCGAAACAACGTAGCCCAAGGTATACATGCATACCACTGAAAAACAACAATCTTGGCACTAAGCATCATCACAACTCAACATTAATATATATATATATATATATATATATATATATATATAATAATTTTTTAAACATATACTGTTAAATATAATAGACAATAAATGTCTATTATGTTTAATCATGAGCCATTTTAAACATCGTATTTTGGCTTGAATTTCAGGTGAAAATAAAGACAAAAATTCTCCAACATTTGGATAATTTTTTATTAATTTGGTTTTATTAATTTGGTCCTCATTTTCAAAGAGGTTACAGGGACGTTAACATAAAAACATCCACCATGAAAGATGATTTTATCTTGTGTTGACATTAAACTTTGCTAAGCAACGATAACAGTTACCAAATAGCAAACGAAGTTCATAAATTTGTAATGCGGTTCTATGACGTCATACCATAAGAGCTTGAAATGTTAACAGAACCATATATTTAAATGCAATGTAATGTGTTATGACCAGATTTAAATGTGATTTTATTAAGTGTGAATTGTTTGAATTTAATGTAGATGGCCCCCAGTATCTGAAGGTTCTTTTTACTGTGTGTATGAGTAAGGATTATCGTATTGTTGATTAAAATCTGTCTGATATGAAGATGGCTCATGTGAGCCAAAAGCTTAGAACCAACTTAATAAAAAAATTATCCAAATGTTGGATAATTTTTGTCTTTATTTTCACCTGAAATTAAAGCCAAAATACGATGTTTAGAACGGCTCATGATTAAACATAATAGACATTCATTGTCTCTTATATTTAACAGTATATGTTTAGAAAATTATCTGGTGCCTTGATACACACACACACATATATATAATTCAGGTAAAGAGAATCAGCAGTTTCAGAATTCAGAGTTCTCTGGTATTTGGTTTTTTTAAAAAAGTGATCAGTACAAAAATATATCGGAGAACATAATATAATTATATTTGTTTGTTTTTATTTAAAATTAATATAGTTTACATTGTGACATAGAAATTTGTTTCAAGATTTGACTTCATTATCAGGCAATGTTTATGAAAATTATTTTCATTTGAATATAAGAAACAATACATCTGTTATTTATGAATGTGGGAAGACGGAAAAGTTTGTTTTCAATTTAACTGATCAGAATGGAGATCCACTTTAGAAATTTTTGCAAATTAAGAGTTCATGAAAATTTAGAATAAAATGCATTCGGAATCAAAATAAAAACAGTGTACTTACACTCGAAGGTCCTTTTAAGTCAGATCAAAAATATAAAATGTTTTCTTTCCTCTCCTTTGTGTTTTTTGTTTTAGAAAGTGCTGTGATAGAGAGAAAACTAAGACAATAATCTTTTAACAATAATGGATACATCAACAGAAATGCAGTCTAGACAGGGGTTTTTGCTCGACTGTCTTTCTGCCCATTAAGATTGAAAGAATAAATCATGAATTCTCCAAACATATAGCTTATATTTTCAAATTTAAAGTGGATCTCCATTTTAATTCGTTAAATTGAACATGCCCATAAATTGTTCTGCTTTCCCACATCCATAAATAACAAATGCATTGTTTTTTTTATATTCAAATGAAAATCATTTTTACAATGAAGTAACATTGCCTGATGATGAGGTAAAATTTCAAAACATGGAAACTATATTAATTTTAAATAAAAACAAAAATTTAATGATCTATATATATATATATATATATATATATAAAATAAAATAAATTTTCAATATTCAAAATTGTTGAATGAACATTTCAACATGAAATCCCGAAGAGAGATTTCACATACCCTCAGCAATGGTACATATTTCAAAATGGAAATAAAAATAAGAATAAAAACAGAAATAAAAAAATAAATAAAAAATGACGGTTAAGATTTGAGAAAATTAATGTCACAAAAAAATTTTGGAAGCAAATCATGTCTAAATTTAGGTTTTAACTTTCTTTTAGATAGAGTTGTCAGTGAAGAAATAGAAAATTATATATATATATATATATATATCTTGTTATGATAGACGGACGAGCCCCCAATTTTGTTACGTGTGAAGTGTAACAAAAGAAAAAAAATGATTGACCAAAACTCAGAGATAAATCAGACAAATATTTAATTCACAAAACACACCAAATAAAATATTTACAAATATACAATACTTGTTGCATTCAAAACAAGAAACATAGAATTTACTACTGGCGAGTGTTACAAGGAGAGAGGGGGAAGGTAAGGTGTCAAATATATTTACCCAGTTAAGTTGGCAAAGAAGTTAAATGCTATACTTTTGGAAACCCTTAAATGAGTATATAAAGAATAATTCTTAGCTTGGTCAATGAAAGCATCAAAAATATGTATTTACCCATATAGTTCCATGAGGTTCTCTTTCAGGTTTTAGTTGGTCGAACTTTTCTATGAGATTCTTTCGGCTGGATATAAATCCTTGAATCAAAACCAGAGTTGATAATGTCAGCAAATCATTTTAACAACTGAATACTCTCTTCCCAAAAGCTATTTTTATAGTGGCTGACACCTAATTTGCATATTTCTAGAACATTTTAGAATTCTCTCGATCATTTTAGTACCTTCCAAACGTTCTATTTCTTATTTCCTTATTTTTATGACTACTTCATGAATTAAAACTTTTTTGTAATAACAAGTGGGACTCAATAGAATCCCTTACTATAGCTTTGTATACATTATTAATATTATTTTTATATATAAATGCATCCTTGTAACAATATATATATATATATATTGTAAGAAAGTTAAAGAAAATAAACTCACACAACATTAATAGCAACTTTATTCCATCTACTCATAGATAGTAGTAAAATAAAAAGTATCTACCTTTTCTTAACAAAACCTTACATCCCAATATAAGAATTACCCAGTCAAAACTAAAAAGTGACCTGTCCAAAACTAAGCCACTCCACACCCCTCTCCTAACTCAAGGCTGTATCACTATGGCTACCACCTGCCTGCTAAATCTGCCCAACTCCTACCACATTCACTTACATATCATATCAAAAATAAATCCTTTTCACCATTTATTTTTCATTTCAACTTATCACCAGATGAGCAAATGTAGCTCCGAAACATGAAGATTCTTGTGTAGTGATACTATGCTTTTATAAACCATTGTAACAGCCATTACAATATATATATATATATATATATAACATTTAATAAAGGTCCACTGTACAGAGCAGATTGAAAAAGCCCTGAAGGGTGAGGACATTAAAGTAGTGCCTTCATAATTAAAGAGAGAGGTTTAATGTGGAGATGTTTGTCACTTAACTGGGCATGGTTATGCTGACTTAGTTTTATAAAGGCATTACTATGATGTCTTCACTCCTCGGGGCTATTTTTTTCCATCTTTGTGTGTGTGTGTGTGTGTGTGTGTATATATATATATAATTTCAAGAAAAAAGAAGGATCATGCTTTAGTAATAAAAAAAAGATACAGAAGTATATCTGGCACCTTTTGACCGGCACTTCTTCAGAATAACAATTGTCGGTAAATATTAAAACTAAGTAGCTAATAAGAAACATTTTTATTAAATAAACAGTTTTAATTTCATTGAGCCCTCTGGCTGGATCAGTTTTAATATTTTATTTTTAATAATAATAATAATAATAATGATATGATCTCTTTGGGATTTTACCTTCAAGCTGTTTGCTTTTGAATTTATATATAGATATGTGCGTACACACACATTCACTTTTCTATCCAATGCTTTGTTTTCAATAAAATATCCACTCATATCGGGATTGAAATTCTGAAGTGGTGTTTTTTATAGCTTCTTTAAGTTGTGATTAACTGAAAAATACTTTCTACTTATGAGCACCAGGAAGACTTCTAAATTGCAATAAACAAGAATCTATATATCCATCTTTGTCATAGTACTTAGGATTTTAATAGTTAAGTAAAAATCTAGGAATGGTCCTTACAAACATCCTTTCTTGCTGACTCGGACACAACCAATTTTTAATGATAAAATTTGACGTCTATATAAAATGTTATATTTTATATCATCTTCTCCATCTCCGCTAGGTAATATTCTTGCTTGCCTCAATGGGTGAGGTTTTCAGAATTTTTTTCTATATGTAATAAATGAGGGTAACAATATAGAGGTGGTTGAAAAATCATTTCAAGAGTGAAAAAACTGCCAAATGGTTTACTTTTAAGGCTCAGTGGAGGGGATTCAGGAATTTCATAAAAAATGTAAACATTGTCCTCTCCCTTTCAAAAGGGAACTAAGATTATATATCCAAATTGTTAGAAATGATTACAGAATTTCTCATAAAAATGTATTTTAATATTTAGCCCTTTAGCATGCTCAAACCCTTCCCCATAAATAGATACTTGCTGCAGAAGGAGGACCCAACAACATGTACAATGTGCCAAGCTGCCCCTTCCCAGAGTGAAATGTATTTTAACTGTATGTACTCACTTAGCTTTTGTAAAATAGAAATACTACAGAGAAAACAATGTGAGAAAACTATTGGGTTTTCTGGAAAATTTGTGCCGATTTTTAGTTAATTTCCAACAGGTTAGAACATGTCAGATTTATCAATTGATATAATATACTTACATTTCTGATTAGAGCACACTTCAAACTATCTCTTGAGAAAGCAGATTTAAAATTATTTAATTTGTGTCAATTTTACATTCCTATGAAAATGTAAGATTATAATGTCCATACATTATATATTATTATGGAAATTTTATTTAATATCTATTTTTGATTTTAAATTTCCATAACATTATATATATGACCCAGTAACATAACAATATTTTTGTCTGATAATGGTGCATTTAGCACCAAAACTTGAAAGCTTTTGAATTGCAGTCCCATATGTTGATATTATTATAACAGTAATAATCTATATATATATATATATATATAAGGAAAATTGAACATGTCATTTAAATTGGTTATGAATTATAATTGATTTCAATGGGCTAAATTGGCTCATTTCATCCAACTACACAATATTCGATCCATTTGGTACAAAAATTTTTGTACCAAATGGAACAAATATTGTGTGGTCTGATGAAATGAGCTAATTTAGATCATTGAAATGAATTATAATATAACCAATTTAAATGACATGTTGAGTTTTCTTTTATAAATATCATATTGCTCTGGGTAACATCGATTGAGCTCTCTGTACAGATATAAGACTTAATATTTTATATTAAGTTGATCTTGTTGAACTATCCTCAGCGTTTATGAACTGGACATATATATATATATATATATATATATATATATATATATATATGAAAGAGAAAGGGCAAGAGAAGGATGTGAACACTAGATTGAAGACAGTTGCAAAGGTAGAGAGAAAGGAAAAGAACAAAATACACGGGGTGATGTAGAAAGGACTGGAGTCAAGTGGGTAAGAGATGGGAATTGACATTGCATTTAAATTGCTGGAGGTTGTAGCCATCAGGAAAGCAAATACATGGAAGGGAGTTCCACAGGCAGAAAGCGCGAGAAAAGAAGCTGATGGAGTAGAATTGTCACCTGCATTTGGTTGATTTAACTGTAAAAGGGTGGGACCTTGTTGTCAGTCTGGTTGCCCGAGTAAATTTTTGTGGAGGGGGGTACCTGTGACTTAAGTTCGACAGAGCAGAAACCATGAAAATATTGATAGAGAAGACAGAGGGAAGTCACATCCTGCCGGTGAGAAAGTGGCTGGTGTCGAGCTACCAGGTTGGGACCAATCATTACTATAAAACTATTTGCTTGTCCTTGCTCCTCTTGAACTGGTTTCATTCTGACCTTGTATGTGAATGAAACATTACCTATCTGGATTGATGGAGATATTTTATACAACTATTATTACAAGTTTTAACTAGTGAAAATTTCACGGTTTTCTCATTTCTGATGAATCTTAATTCTTCAGTCAATGATTAAATAATCTCTTGATGAATTCTATAACAATAAAATATCTGTAGAAATTTCCTTATCGTGTTGTTAAATATTTGAGCTTAACTTTGCCAAAAATATTGCAAGAACAATCATAAATATGAATGATAGTCGTTATTTTAAGATTTTTCTTTTCATTAAAACAGGCATTAAACACATTCATCTTCTTGGTGGTGGTGGGGGTTATGGCTACAACATGAAATATCAGTTCCTGTTTGATCACTGAAGTTAAGCAATGTTGAGCCTGTTTAGTACCTAGATGAGTGACCACCTGGATATACCAGCTGCTGTCAGCTTGGATGTGCAGGTGGTATAATGATTTGGAATTGTTAAATGGTGAGCCAAGTTTGATATGGAGCATGAGAAAAATGTTTTTATCACTGTTACCCTTATTTCTTTTTTATTTTTTTTTTTGCTGAGATCAAAGTGTGGTATCTGTTTTAATCAGCTTAATCTGATTTTCTCTGTCCACTTCTATCTCTTTTTCCTTATTTCTTTCATTTTCTCACTGAACCCAAATAATGTCTTTTTCTCTCTTTCTACCTGATTAAAACAGAATAGGCCATTATTTATGAGGTACTGGCAGGGCGTAACGGTCGTGTGAACTAACAAAGAGGAAGAAGCACAATTACATGATTTTTGTCAGATTGTAACTGTAAAACAGTAAAAACTTCAGTCATCTTTCACTTTTGTGGAGTAAAATCAATAAGTCCAAGATATATATGTTTATTACGATTAGAAATTTTTCTAACAGGTAATGGTGGACTATGCAGCCAAGAAATGCTGAAAACACAAGACTATTCTCATACGAACGAACTTAAGTCACTGGTGCCTCCTCAACAGGTGTTCACTTGTGCAACCAGATTGGCAACTGGGTCCCAACTATTCACAGTTAGTTTAGCCAAATGCAGATGACAATTCTACTCCTGCAGCTTCTTCTCTCGCACTTCCCGCCTGTGGAACTCGCTCCCATATTCTTGCTTTCTTGACGGCTACAACCTCCAGGAATTTAAATGCAATGTCAATACTCATCTATTAACCACTTGACTCTAGTTCTTTCCCCACCCCGTATATCTTTTCCTTTCTCTCCACCTTTGAAACTGTCATCACACCTGCATTCTCATCCTTCTATTGCTCCTTTCTAACTGGTTCGTCTTCCTCTTCACTCTGTTCTAATTAATCTTTTTACTCTTATGTAGCCCCCTGCACATCAGTGGCATTACAATTAAAAAAAAAAATACTACTGATGTCACATGAATTTGTGAAGATGTGACATGAACATCACCTTAGAAGTTCCAAACTGTTGACACAATTTACAGTTGACATGTATCAAAAGGTTTTCTATGTATTGAGTCGGAATGGTGGTGTCATCAGGACCCACAAAATGCTGTTTATGAATAACAACGTTATGACAGTATATCCCGTGATTGACATCCTCAATTATATTAAAACATTTAAAGATATAGAATGACAATTTATTTTATGCTGTTTAAGTGAATACTCACTAACTTCACATCATACTGTATGATCCCCAAAGTTAAGCAATCTCAAGCCTGGTCAGTACCTAAATGAGTAACCACTTAAGAATACCAAGTGTTGTAAGCTTTTTGCAAGATAATGTCTTTGAGTCGTGAATTGGAGAGCCAAGTTGTTATTCCAGTTGCGTTTGTTACATTCACTTATACACAATTATGCATATTCTTCCCTAATATATGGGTTAATTAGTATGACTTGTATCACTGATCTGTTAAGTCCTGAATAAAATTGCTTACAAAATATTTAGATTTCGGGATGAAATATCCGATAGAGTTTGATATACCATTAAGCCAAAACAACCAACCAATTCATGTCGTAACAATTTTTTTTTAAAGCAATATTATACTAAGCGGAATCTTACTAATTTGTATCAAATACAAACTAAATCCCCCTTGCTCTCAGCCACCTGCTTATTTGCTATAACACAAAAAATATTTCCTGCTGCCGTTACCTAAACTGTAGTAAGATTCGTTAAACCTTATATAAATTTTCCCATTGGAATGTTTATTTAATTGAGTTTTCTTGTTTTATAAGTCAAGAAATTCTCACTGGCATGATTGTTCCTGACTGCACTTTTATTTGGGACAAAAGACTAAACTTATTTATAAATGGAACTTTGTGTGTATCCGTTACCTATAGACTTCGAAATGGCTGAACCGATTTTCTTGAAAACTTACGCAGTTGTACTATAAGCATCTGCGAGCATTCTTAGCTAGGTTTTGTGTTGAGGTAACCCCGATAAATATCGAAAATAAAAAAAATCAGATTATAGAAGAAGTGGTCCGATTTTAATAAAATTTGATACACTCATAGGCAAAGACATAAGAAACGATATTCAGAAGTTTTAAGGTTGCAGTTCTTACAATAGTACAGAAAATTGATTATATAAATATATATATATATATATATATATATATATATATATAAAAGGCAAGATGTTTGTGTGTGTGTGTCTGTTTATCTGCCTGTATATCTGTATTTTTTTTTCAGCCCTTTTATTTTAGTTTTTGCTTTGGGTTTGGCTCTCAGTAGGTATAATTGTAGTTCTTAGTCTCAGCCATGATACCATTTACTCAGAGGACTTATTTAGCCTTCAAAATTCAGTTTACAACGAAGAAAACTTATTTGTTACCAATACCAGGAAATCAAAATTTGACTTACATCCATTCATTTTTCTTTCAGTCTACGGTTTTGCTTTAACTAGAAACAACTGTTGCTTTTTAGTCTTTGGTACCGACGTCCAAAGAGTCTGAGCTCCAGGACCATGGATTAGTTTTAAAGCTTTCATTACACCTGAGCGACGCCAGACTATACTGCTAGTTTCTAATAAAATTAGACTATTGATTTCTAGTTTTAATTTAGAATAGTTTGACAACAATAATAAAAATAAGATTTTTTAAAGGAGATAGCTCTGGATGTATTAATTACTAATTACAGTTTGATAAGAGGAAGAAATAAGTAAGAATCTTGACCAGTGTGCACTCTTTCCTTTCATAGCCTACTAGTGATTATACTGAATTATCACAAAGTTTAATTAAACTTTGTGATAATTAGCATTCCTTGTCAAATCAAATGGAGTCTGACCACTGCCAGCACAAATATTTTTAAATTTGGTACACTTATAGAACTTCATGACACAAACTGAATAGTGACTGTTTTTGCATCTGTGGGTCAAAGGGCTCCAGAGATATGACCATCTGACATTTCCCAAATTTTTTTCTTCTTTTTAATCATATCGCCCCGAGCAAGGCGGTAACGCCACTGATGTGCAGGGGGCTACATAGGAGATTGGAAAAGAGAAAACCGGAAACCGCATCCTAAACAGGAAACAAGGGATGAGCCTCTTCACCTGTTCAATAGATGTGGGTGGAGTGTGAAATGCTAATGCATGCTGACACCAAGTTAGTACAACATTTAAATTCATAAAGTCTAGGTACCATAGAGGAAAGTTTATCAGAACAATTATCATGAAAATATATATATATAGAAAAATATATGAGGAAGCTATGTTATAGAAGTGGGAAAGTGACTGAAGCAAAGATAACAGAGCAGAGCAAATAACGATGCGGATTATTTATATTTTATCAAGAATCTCTAAATATATAACTGAAACATCAGATCAGATGTGGCAGCAATATTTAATGCATGGATGAATGGTAGACTTATAAATGTTCAACATGAAGGACTAAATTTTAACTTTATAAAATTCAAAGCAGATTTTTTCCTTCCTCCATATAATTAATTCTGGATAATATAAAATACAAATTTAAAAAAAAAATCCCTTTTGTATCTATTAAAATTATTTGGAAAATAGTCACGAAGTTTAAAACCGAATATCCCAGTTGTTTTTTTTCACTTAAAGTTTATTAGGATTTTGCCAAATGTAACTTGAAACTGAGCAAAATGTTCAATTTTTGAATGTTTTAGGAACTATGGTTGAATGATGTTGTAGCAAGATAAAAAAAAATCCTTTTGAAAATTACTGTTTTCTACAATCAGTAGTTTATGTATATCTTTTTTTTTTACTGTGAGTTTGTAAAAAAACACCAGGTTGGGAAACTGGTGCGGGATATCCTTCTCTTAATGAGGGTGAATGGGCCTCTCTTAAGCCACGGTAGGCAACCCATCTAGTGATAGTGTCACGATAAAAACACCCTTGGTAGCTCTGGTGAAGCATCAAGTATTCAGCTACTGACAAGATTTTGAATCTCGGCCGAAGCCGCAGAATGATGATGATGATGTTGTAAAACACTAGTTTCCATTTGATCACCAAAGTAAAGCAGTGTCAAGACAGGTCAGTATCTAGATGAGTGATCGTTTAGAAACACCAGGTAATGTAAACAACCTCCTATCAAACTGCCTACATACAGATAGAAAATGAATTCAGCAAATATGCAAAAATAAGAAGGGATGTAAGACAAGGATGGGTCTTCTCACCAGACTTATTCAACCTATACAGTGAGGCAATTCTGAGAAAACTAAAAGTCCTACCAAGATTCATTACTAGTGGCCAAAATCTTAACAACATAAGATCTGGTTCCCCCTATGCATGAATTTGCTCGAGCTACAAGATTAGCAACTAGGTCCTACCCTTTTACTGTAAAACAAATGTAAATGCAACTTCTGCTCCAGCAGCTTCTTTTCTCTCACTTCCTGTCTGTGGAATTCCCTTCCATTTACTTGCTTCCTCGACAGCTACAATCTCCAGGTGTTTAAGTGTAAAGTCAGTAGTCATCTCCTATCTTGCTAACCAGCATCCTCTCTTTCTCTCTCTCTCATGCTCCTTTCTCCATCTACTCCACTCTCAGTATCTTAACCCTTCTCTTACCCACTTCCTGACACACCCTGTAACCTGTCACTCTTTCTCATAACTTTCCTTTTATGTAACCCCCCGCACAGCAGTGGCAGTAGACCGTCTTGCTTAGAGGGGATATGATTATAAAAAAAAAAATGTAACTGACACAGTGTTGATAGTAAACGTAGAAAAGAAACTACAAGAACTCCCATGAAGGAAATTAAGACAAAAAGGACTAAGCATCAATAGCAAGAAGATTAAATGCATACCTTTTTAGCAAAAAGAACTAACAACTGAACCTACAAACTAGAGATATAACAGATTAGCTGCAGCATTTTCCTGATGTTCTCAATTCTATCCCGGATTTACTAAATCGGGTCTTATCCTGGTGACATGTCACCATGTATGATCAGTTGTTTGGTTGTGGTCAGCTACTTGCCGTGGCACTTGATTACAACCGGTTGGTTTGCTGCACCAAATATAACTGATTGGATCAGATAATTTGTCAGTATCAGCTGACTACAACATATCCAGGAACAAGTGCCAAAAAGGCTGGTAGATTTTTCTATCCCACTTCACTTGAACATAGATTAAGCCTTTCCCTGTTGATAATGATAGTATCTTAACCCAAATAATATCACAATATAAAATATTGAAGAAAATATCACAAGCATAATGACCAAGATAAAGATGGTCCTGGGTATGACGGTAAACTGCATCCGGCAGCAAGACCTCTGATAGGGAGGTTGTGAAAAGCATGGAACCACCTCTTAATTGCTGTTGTTCACAGGTCCACCCTGACTCAGGGTGGTAGTACGTGTTATGGTTCCAGCTATGGGCAAATAGTTAACCTGCAAACTGGGGTCAAATTACTATGAATGTATAAAAATAGACTTTTATAGAAATATATACATAAAAATAGACTTTTACAGAAAAATATAACCAACAATACATTTTTGAAGAAAAAATTATTACGATAACACATTTTTGAAGGAAAAAATTATTCTCAGCAAAACATTTTTGAATACAAAATTAAAAAACATTTTCAGTTTTCTAAAACAAAAAAATTTCATTAAAATCTGACTAAATGAACTTTCTCACTATAACAAATCATTAAAAAAACAAAAAAACCTTAAAACCCCATCTTTTGGGCATTAAATAACCCACAGAGGTGTTGCTATACCGTTAAACATAACTCAAACTCAAGATAATGACAGTGTCTAATAATATTTCAAGCTTTATTTATATTATTTACAGTTAGATTAATATCCTCATTTTTGTTACAATTGCAATATTTCAGCTCTTGTGCCCTCAGTCAGTATAATCTTCAGGGTATTTCAAGCTGAACCCTTTATTCAATATACAGAGCAATGCCCTGCAGGATTACAGCATTGATTAAATGAACTTGGTGACTGTAACAACAAATGAGGACATCAGTCTGACTCTAAATGATAACTTAGTCCAGCAATATCGTTGCCTCGTTCTTCATTTCACTCAAATGTTTAAAGCTGCCATAGCAGGATATGACAACACAACCATGAAACAGACTATCATTTGGCAATGTATATGTGGGGTGAAGGAAACAAAATGCAACCAAACCTCAGCTATAATTATATACTGAGAGAAATGCTGAAAATGCAAGGACACTTTACTATAAATTTTAAATTTCTGGAATTTACTGATTAAATGTGTAACTTTACTAATATCATTAAAGCTTCCTATTGTTTCTTTTTTGTCTTATCAGTATTGTTTTTAAATATCTCACAACGTAACAGAAATTTAAAATATATATCTATACTTAAGCATTTCTACATCTTTGGCATGTCTCTTGATGTATAAATTATAACCGATGTTTGTATTTAATTTCTTTCCTTTTAACATATATATATGATCCCATCGCTAAAGATATTAAATCTGAAGAAGTCCTTTTAAAAGTTGAAACGTTACATAGGTTTTTTTCTATTTTGTCATTTAATCATATAACATTTATCTGATGTATAGAGTTCATATATCATATTCTTCCATGTTTATTCATATACAATTAGGAAGGAACAGATGCAATTTCTAGGACACATGAGGAAAAAGAGCTTGGAAAATTTGATACTCTCAAAACAGATTAAAGGCAAGATGAATAAAAAAAGCAATGCATAACCTACTTAGTGAGCTTGAGTAAATGGATGGTAGAACAATGTTTAGGAGTGATAACAAAAAGACAAAATTTATTAAGAGCTACTAAGGACAGGAAATTGTGGAGAGCCATGATCACTTACATGCAAAAGAGACACGGCATATAAAAGAATTAATGTGGTGTCCATTTTTCTTGGATAGCTTTTATTTTCATACAATCTTCATTTTTCCTAAGTCAATTAGTCTTCAGGTTACACAATATGTTGTCTTCCCCTGAAGGCAGTCCTGGGCATGATGATAAACTGCATCCGGCAGCAAGGCCTCTGATTGGGAGGTTGTGAGAAGCATGGAACCACCTCTTAATTGCTGTTGTTCCCAGGTCCACCCTGACCTGGAGTGGTAGCACCTGTTAGGGTCCCAGCTATGGGCAAATAGTTAATCCCCAAACTGGAGTCAAAACAATGTGAAAGTATAAAAATAGACTTTTTTTTTTTTTTTATAGAAAAATATATATTTTTGAAGAAAAAATTATTCTCAGCAAAACATTCTTGAATACAAAACTGGAAGACATTTTCAGTTTTCTAAAATAAAAAAAAACAAATTTTCATTAAAATCTGACTAAATTAACCTTCTTACTATGACTGAACATTAAAAATAAAACCTTAAACTCCCATCTTTTTGGCATTAAATAACTCGCAGCATCAGTGAGGCAGCTGGAAGTAAACAAAAGGATTATAGACTTAATCTATCTACTCTTGCTCGACCAACAATTTTTGGGCAGGGGACTGGCAAGCTAACTAATAGAGGAACAAGCAAAATTAAATTATTTGAATCTAAGATATTTTTTTAAGGAAAGAAACTAAATATATTTGTAAGAATTCTTTATTTACTATAATTTTTGTATATACATACTTAATATATGTAGTGTTGTCAGTTCTTCAATATGGCAGTGAATGCTGGACAATATCATCAAAGATGAAGGAAAAATTTGAAGCAACTGAAATGTGGTTCTACAGAAGGATGCTGCGAATATCATGGGTTGAGCATGTGAGCAATGATGAGGTTTTGGAAATGGAAAGGAAATTAATAGTGAACATCAGGAAGAGACAGCTGAAGTTCCTGGGACATGCAATGAGGAAAGAGGGCTTGGAAAATCTAATACTAACTATGCACAAATACCTTAGTTGTTATACTCCAAGCATTTAGGTTGTTCTACCCACAACATTTCTGCTGTTCTATCTATAAAAATATATTCAGTAATCATAAGTAACTTCCATTTTGGCAGGAACCAGTTGTAATGACAAAGATATAGTCCATCTACTAATCATATTTAACAGTTAAGAATAAATTAAGAGTGCACTAACATACCCTTAGTGTTTGTATGGTAATTACACAGGGGATTAAATGCAAAATGTCCTCCTCCTCCAAGACAATACAACGCAGGATGCAAGAATAATACTGGAAACAAATTTGGAACTTGCTTGGTTTATTTTACCCCCTCCTGCCGTATTCATCGAACCTTGCACCAACCGATTGTTCCCTATTTTTGTAATTATAAAACTCTTTGATGGGGGGAAACTTTAATGTGAACCAGGCGCATAAGTTTTGGTTTACTCATGGAACTGGGGTTCATACTTACATTTTTTGACTTGCATATGAACTGGGGTCCATACTTAACATTTTTTGACTCACATGTAAACTAAACCTGTGACAACCTATTAATTCATTGTAGATTTTTTGCTTTCAACTAAGGCTTATATTTGATATTAAATCACTCAAGTGTTAATGTTGTTAAATTAGCCAAGCAAATCAAAATCATAAAGGAGATAGGATTTGTTGAATAAACTGCTCCCCCCACCCCTTAGCGTGTTTCTAAAAGACCCCCGTGTTGTACTGTGGAGAATTCCTAGAACATAGTACCAACCATGTGAAGCATCTTTCACAAAAGCATGTCAGGAATCAAAATTTCCATTAGCAAGAACTGTTTCTTTCCTAACTGATTTTTTAGGTCACCAATTTTTCTAGTCAAGTTGAATCTGAACAACTTGTCTTCATTGTTAACAAGATTTATTTGTTCACCTATCTGTGACCAGATGTTACCGTCATATTGTCAACTGTTAGTTTTCATATTTTTATACTACAAATTAATACATAATTTTAAAAGGTTTAAAACTTATTTTAATTTAACATTTTATAAAAATGAAATCAATTCTTGTAAAAATTCCTTATTTATCAAAAAAAATTTTTTCAAGACATTAGTGCCCATAATATTCATGAATGCAATTAAAAGCTTATCTAATTGAATAATGGCTTAGTTTTATTGGATTTTTTATTTTATGGATCAGAACAGATTTGTGTAACTGAAGGTTCTGTTTAACAAAAAAACTTATTTAAATTCTCTCAGAACTTGTCCTTATAACTAATATAAACACTAAGTCGCACAAAAAAAAAATTTCTTAAAATTTTATAAAATTAATGGGTATAACAGATGTAAAAAAAAAGATTTTACCAATTTTTTCTGGAAAAGAAAAATTTCTAAAATGCTTTCATTAATTTGTGAATAAGTCCTTAGTTTCATTAAAATCCAACAATCATTGGTCCTTTACAAGAATTTCAAAATCAGTCTCTTTTTTTTTTTTTTTTTTTTTTTTTTTACTGCAAGATGCTAAAATTTCTTAAACCTTTGCCATACACCCACTCATCCTTGAAAGATAAAAAGTGTTTATAGCAAAAATTTCAAACTTTCTAAAAAGGTATAAAAAAAAAATGTAATTTGATAATTCCTTTTGTTGTTGTTGCTGATAATATCATCATCATTATTATGAGAAAACTGTTATTAAGTTTGGGTTGGGATATTTTTTTTTTCATCATAGATTCATTTTTTCAAGTTTGTGGTGGTACATTTCCTATCTATCTGTCTGTCTCTTTTATATATATATATATATATATATATATATATATATATAAATTACTTAGTTTCTGGTCATAATAAGATTAGACCAGTGCACATTTGTATTAAAAAGTGTTCAATACAATTATATTGTAAAACTTTTGAATATTTACCATTAGTAAATGAGTTATTACATGACCTAGGTTTCTACCATGAGTGGTGTCTTCAGGCGATTTTCAGTAACTGATTTTACCGTTTTTTTGGGGTTTTTTTAAGAATGCTCTTGTAACAGTGTACTTTTTTTTTCTTTTTAATGCTCATGGGGCAGGGAATTTTTGAATACGCAATTTTTAAAATTACAAGGAATTATGACATTTCCATTCATGGTTGTATGAATCTAATAAGTATTTTTAGTATGGTTACACTTAGTCATAATTTCTGTTCTTTCATTCAATAGTTCGTTTTTGTTTGGGAATAGCATAACTTTTCTTCCTGGCACAGTCTACATATTTTGCCACCGTTGTAAGGCTTCGCTATTTTCACTATACTCTGTTATGTCTGGGTCTTTTACATATTTTGATTTTAATTTCCACACGTGGCTAGCCAATTTTGTACAGTTTTTTAAGTTTTCTATTTTGAATGTAGACTTGTGATTGAACCACCTGGTCTTAAAGGTGTCTTTGGTTGAATCCATATATATATATTTTATTTTGGCCATTTAAGTCATGTATCTTTGCCTTGTAAATGACTTCTTTTGTGTTGCAAAGTCCTTGAAGTGGACGTTTATTTTTGTCCCTGCAGTTGCATTCTTTATGAGTGGTTTTGTTTTGTACAATGCTGTCTAAATTTCTGATGTTTTGTTTTTTATGAAACTAAATTACTTGTGCAACTATAACTTAGCTTGATTGTTTCTGTTGAAAATTTTGTTTGCTTCTGATCCTTTTGGAAAGTGTCTATCAGTTTTAAAAATTTGTCCTATTTTTGTCTTTACCTCTAAATTAAATGGTGGGTTGAACCAGATAAGGTTTCATTTTCTTTTTTTTTTTTTGTTTGACTGTTTGGTTTAGAATTATATTGTAAAATGTTGTAAAATCAGTTATTGAAAATCGCCTGAAGACACCACCCATGGTAGAAACCTAGGTCGCATAATAACTTGTTTACAAAAGGAAAATACACACACACACACACACACACACACCAGGGTGTTAAAAAGTTCTCAGTCTGAGTCGCATCCAAAAACCTGACTTGATATTATTCCAGAAGGGTGTCTTGGATATTTGGCAGCTAGTGGGTCTAACAAAATGGTTAATTGGATGAAGTTTTGGAACTATTAGTACCAGAAAAATTAATGATAAATTTATATAAAAAGAACTGAATATTAACCAAACTTATAATCTTGGAAAATGTTGAAATCTAGACGATGATGATGGAAAGTGATGTAGAATTTTTAAAGGACAATTGTGTGTGTGTGTGTGTGCAAAGAAAATACTTTGACTATCAGACCTGAGTGCAGGGACTCTAACATTCTGTAACTGGCAGGGGCAGGGACTCTTTCTGGTCATTTAGTACAGTGTAAAAATACACCTTAAAATCGTTCATGATGAAAATGCATTTAGTGTAAATATAAAACCAACTACTCATTAGTAAATAACTGTCCATGGTAACTATTTTGTGAAAGGTCAACCATAAGTGACATAGAGGAGAAGAGAAAAAAAATTAAATAGCCTTTCTCACCCAGATAATGAGCAAAGTAAAAAACTCGTTTTACCCATAATGCAATTACAAAGGAATGCCATGTGAAATACAACAAATCTTTTACAACACAAATTCCCCCATGCCAAGATTCCAAGCAAGTAAAAACTAAACGCATTTGTAGATTTTATTAACGGCAAGAGTAGTAGACTGGAAAGTGCAATTAACTTACATAAAAGAAGGGAAAAAAATATTGGAGAATATGTTAGATAAATTTATCAGAACAATGTTGGATAATTGAATATCAAAATGAAATCTTCTATGTAATGCATTTTCATTATTTGCGTTGGCCAAGTGGATATGAGTGTTGGTTAGTTCCAGTGACTTTACCCAAAGAATTGTGAGTTCAACACCTGGCTACAGCAGTGGTGAACAAATAACTTAGAGAGTTGAGTTAAAAGGGAGATAACTACATGGCTATCAGAATGATATACACCAGTGATTGAAATAAAGGGTTCGGTTCAAAATTCCTAGCACCTGAAGAAGCGTACAACTGCGATAACGTCATAAACATGAGGACAACATTTCAAACAATGTAAATCTTATCTCAGAAGTAATGCATTTTGTCCTTTTAAAAGGGATTCTGACTAAAATAGTGTTTTATTATTGGAATTATATGTGAGAGTTGGATATAAAAGAAAGCATTGGTTATAATCCGGCACTAATGAGGAAACACTGAATATATAAGAATGGTAAATTCTTCAATTTCCCAACATTTCTGTTTTTGCTTTTATTGCCATTGGTTTCAATTGAATGGAGTGATTGCTAAAAACATCCCTCCTCTCCAAATTCACAGACAAATCTTACAGATACATGCTGGGATAGTTTTTTTTGTTTTTTTTTAACCATTGTAAATGGACACAATGAGGATCAAACTCACTACTAGTCTTAACTGATCTAGTGAGACAAGCTTGCTAACCATTATGCCACATCTCTGGGAATTGCCGTCAAGAACATCCCTGCTCCAAATTCAGACAAATTCTGCAGATGCATGCCGGAATTTCTAACTAATAAATAAAAATAGATCACTTCTTGGTTTCGTCCACCATATCTTTTGTTCTTTCTACAATCACTTGATAGAATCCCTTATGTGAGTGAACCCCATTCTTACTTTGTAGAATGTTTGCCTTATTACTGTTGCTTTGCCTTGCATCTACAGGGTGAGGCAAAAGTTGTTCACCCTGAGGGTCAATATGAATGCAGCAAAATGACAGTGGATATTCTCCAGCCACACAAATTAAATGAGTTTTGAAAAGGACATTTTGAACAGCGCTTATAATAATTAACTGATAATTAAAATTTTTAATGTGTAATGTATACTTTTAATAAATTATTCATATGGTACACGACTTTTCAATTGTATATTATTTGTTTAATATTAAATTACTGTTCTTTTTCTTTCTCTTCTTATTGTTTAATGAAAACTTTCTCAATTCCATTTCTTGAGCATTTTTGCTTATTACACTTAACAATGGCTAAGTTCTCCATAATTTCTGTTTATTATTTTAGTCTGATGAAGTACTTATAAAGAAAACATTTTACATAGAATTTTTGTCTATTTTTTTTCTTTAATTTACTATAAAAATTAATGACTTTTCCTTTTAATACTACCCGCTATCCCCAAAATAATTTTAAATCAGATTTTTAAAAAATTAAAGCCAGAAACAAAAAATAAGGATTTGTCAATTTCTCAGGAATTATGCAGATTAAATTTGTTAAAGACCTTTTTGTTCAATGAAGTTAAAACAGTTATATCTTTTAATCATTTCACCCTAAGCAAGGCAATAAAGCTACTAAGATGCAAAGAGTTATCAGGTATAAAATAATTTGAGAAAATAAAACATTAAGTTCAGAGAATAATTAAAGAACAAGAATTAAGATAACAAAATAATTGACATTGCATTTAAATTTTTGTAAAGTGAGAGACCAGAAGAATTTCACTTGAAAGAAGTGTGAGAGGAAGAAATTGTTAGCATAGAACTTACGGTTACACCTGTCCATTTCAACTGTGAAATGATGAGACCTACCTGCCAATCTAGTACTGTGTTTAAATTTGTAAAGATGAGGTACCAAACAGGATTTACATTATTTGGACGATTGTCCCTCATCTTTGTCGCCATTTGTAGAACGTCTCGACTGTTGTACGCTCCAGCCTTCTTCAGGTGCTAGGAATTTCGAACCAAACCCTTTATTACAATCACTGGGATATATCATTCTCATTCCTTGCATAAAGCTTTAATTGGAAGTCATGAGTTATCTCCCTCAAACCCTGCAAGTTACTTGTTCACCACTGCTATAGCCTAGTATTGAACTCACAACTCTAAGGGTCAAGTCACAGGAACTAACCAGTGTCTATATCCACTGGGCCAGGTATCCTTAAAGACACATGGCCCAGTGGAATAATGTAAATATTGTAAATACTACCTCATTTCAGAAATATAGACAAATGAGGTATCAAAGAAGAAAGCACGTCAGAACAATTGCCACGAAAATATTTATAGAATGGGCACGGAGAAGCTACATTATGGTGGTTGTAAAGTGAATGAAGCTAAGATGGTACAGAACTAATTTCAACTTGGGACCAACTTCAACTCTTCCAAGTTGAAATTCCCTGTTTAAACCAAATTCCAAGCCAAAATTCGAGTGAACTGTCCAGGATGCAAGCCAGGGCAATGATATAGGGAGGCCTTTGGGGGTAAAACTGGAGTGAACTGAAAGTGGAGTTGAAATTAGTTTATCCCAAGCCGAAATGTCAGGTCAGGACTGATAATGATGCAGATTCTTCTTTGGATTTTATTGTTTTATTAGATGAAGTATGAAGTTTTCCAAAAACTGAACTGCCATTCTTATTCCCTTTTTTCAATTCAAGTAAATCGATCTTGATTTATGATTTCCAGCAATGAGCGGCTTCAGTTACTTGTTAATCAATTTATTGATGCTTTAAAGCTAAGGTTACAAAACTGTTTAAATGTTTTATGATAAGGACATTGTTACTTGTCCTTTCAATTCCTGGATTGCTATGTAATGTGACAGTGAATGTTGGTCAATTTCCTAACAGATAAAAAAAAAATGGTGAAGCAGTATAGATTTGGCTCTACTGACAAATGGTTAGAATATCATGGATAAAGAATGTGACAAGTTTTAAGGAGAATAGAAACTACAAAAACTACTGCTAACAATTGGAAAGAGGCAGGTGAAATTTTGGGGGTGCATAAGAAAAGAAATCAGTCCAGTTAAGTACCATGCGTGAAGCACAATTGGGTGATCATGTCTCAAAAGAGACATGACTGACTGGGCAGAACATTATCCTGCAGTAGGTTGCCATTGCTTTCTATGGTAGACTAGTTACCAGCCAAGTCTATAGAACCCAATCTGTTCTATTATTTAACCCATAACTGGAGGGAGAAGATATGTATTATATAATTAAGTAGTAATTAGAAGGGGTTCAGTTTATTACTTCATAACAATAGAAAACCAATCCCCCGCTTTATGCCCAGTAGAAGCCTTAATCATGTTTCTAACTATTATATTCAGTTAATTGCCGAACATGATACACACTAGGACTCATGTTTCAAAAGAGGCATGACTTACTCAGCAGAAGATTATCCTGCAGTAGGTTGCCATTAATTTCTGCAGTAGACTGGTTGCCAACCAAGTCTATAAAACCCAATCTGTCCTATTATTTAACCCATAACTAGAGGGAAGAGATGGATTGATACCTTTCCCAAAGATATTTGTGCCTAAGTGAATGCAAGGAATTCAACTGGAATTCAAACTCAGCTTCCTGATTTGGCGTTTCAAGTCAATATCCATAGCACCACAGCGCACATTCAAAGAAAAGAAGACTTGGAGAATTTAACACACAGACAGAACATGACTAAGACAAAAATTGGAATGCAGTGAATAACTTATAAGTTCAAGCAAATGGATGGAATAAAAGTGTCATTAATGTGCAAGTATTTTTTGCTATCAAACAGACAGAATGTTGTAGAGTCATGATTTCATGTTTTCTCAAGGTTCAGGTGTATTTTTACATTTGGTTTAATATTTTAGTTGCTTTTTATCAAAACTTCAGTTGAATAGCCTCTGAGGAGTAAGTCAAGCCCCCGGGTGCCTCCTAACCAGGTACTTTGGTTGGATAGAGCTTGACATCTTAGGAAAGCAGTCCATCTATGGCAGGGGTTACCAAAGTTTATTTTTACAGTGGGTCAGATAAGAGAGTGACTAACCTGGACTGGATAACCATTTTGTTCAATAAAATACCCTGAATACACAAGAAAAAAAATGACAAGCATTTTCATTTATTGAAAAGTCATAAAAAAGGTTATATTAGCAATAAAATCACCCCCAGTATGCACATATTTGAATCTCACAAACTAAGCTTAAAAAAAAGTTTAGTGAGATTTGTGAAACTGGCTTTTGCCTTTTTTAAGATCAAATCAATATTTGCTTTGGAATTGCTGCATCCAACCAAGAGAATTGCTTTCAAACTTTCATCAGTCAACCTCATTACATGTACAGACTTTATATACTTTAGATTTGATAATGAGTTCTAAATATAGGACATAATTTGCTAAAGTCAATCATTTTTATATATGCCACTCTTCAAACTGGTTTAAACACAGCAGTACAAGTTAAAACATGATTGCTGCAGTAAACATGTAGTCGCATCTCTTAGAAACTTCAATGCAGATGCTTACAGAAAAAGTGCTCAGATATCAAAAAGACATTGAATTTTTTCATTGTAGTGATTTTTCCTAAAACATTACTTTTAGATATAATGCTCTATATTCTTTTGGATCTTGTTGGTATGGCTGAGGGGTGGGGTGCATATAGTGCCTATATCATTGCCCTGGCCTGCATCCTGGAGAGTTCACTCCAGTTTTACCCCCAAAGGCCTCCCTATATCATTGCCCTGGCCTGCATCCTGGAGAGTTCACTCAATTTTACCACCAAAGGCCTCCCTATATCATTGCCCTGGCCTGCATCCTGGAGAGTTCACTCCAGTTTTACCCACCCCCAAAGGCTGCCCTATATCATTGCCCTGGCCTGCATCCTGGAGAGTTCACTCCAGTTTTACCACCCCCAAAGGCCTCCCTATATCATTGCCCTTGGCCTGCATCCTGGAGAGTTCACTCCAGTTTTACCCACAAAGGCTGCCCTATATCATTGCCCTGGCCTGCATCCTGGAGAGTTCCCCCACCTCCAGGTTTTACCCCCAAAGGCCTCCCTATATCCCATTGCCCTGGCCCTGCATCCTGGAGAGTTCACTCCAGTTTTACCCCACAAAGGCCTGCCCTATATCATTGCCCTGGCCTGCATCCTGGAGAGTTCACTCCAGTTTTACCCCCAAAGGCCTCCCTATATCATTGCCCTGGCCTGCATCCTGGAGAGTTCACTCCAGTTTTACCCCCAAAGGCCTCCCTATATCATTGCCCTGGCCTGCCCCCCCCCCATCCTGGAGAGTTCACTCCAGTTTTACCCCCAAAAGGCCTCCCTATATCATTGCCCTGGCCTGCATCCTGGAGAGTTCACTCCAGTTTTACCCCCAAAGGCCTCCCTATATCATTGCCCTGGCCTGCATCCTGGAGAGTTCACTCCAGTTTTACCCCCAAAGGCCTCCCTATATCATTGCCCTGGCCTGCATCCTGGAGAGTTCACTCCAGTTTTACCCCCAAAGGCCTCCCTATATCATTGCCCTGGCCTGCATCCTGGAGAGTTCACTCGAATTTTACCACCAAAGGCTTACTACTTATCATAACATAAACAGATGCTTACTAATCAAAGTGAGTTTCTCAATTATTTTTAATCTGTGCTGTTTACCTACTGCCATGAAATTGCCATCCTTAAATAAAATTGCAATATACAACTAGATAATTAAAGAAAAAGTAAATACTCAAACAAATACTAAGTCTTTAGGGTCATAAAGAGCACCATGTGTAACATATCACTCAATAAGTCCTGGTGCCTAACATATAGATGGCACCACAAATAAAAAAAATCCATATGATTCTTATGAAGTACTAACCTTCAAATTGCACGTGACAAAATTTGGGCCTAATCGGATTATTAGTTTACAAAATAGTTATTTAATTGAAGCTACTGTTGCAAATTTTCAAAAGAATGGACAAGTTTGAATTTTGTATGTTAATAAAGCATTGCTTTCTGATGGGGAAAAATACTGTTCAAGCAAAGCAATGGCTTGATAAGTGCTATTCAGACTTTTCTCTGTCAGAAAAAACAGTTAACAGTATGCTGACTTTAAATGCAGTCGTACAGACACAATTGATGCTGAAAACTCAGGTCACCCAAAATTGGCAGTTGTCCTGCAAAACATCAACAAAATTCACAAACTCGTTTTGGCCAATTGTAAATTGAAGTTGCATGAGATAGCAGAGGAGTTAAATGTATCGGAAGGTGGTGTATTCACCATTTTGCATGAACATTTGTCAATGAGAAAGCTGTGTTAAAAGTGGGTGCACGTTTGTTCGCAGTCGATCAAAAACAACAACACCTCAACGATTCAGAGCATCATTTGCAACTGTTTTAACACAACAGGAAGTTTTTGCATAAATATGTGATAATGGATGAAACATGGATCCAGCACTTTACTCTGGAGTTAAATTAGCAGTCAGCTGAGTGGACAGCAGCAGATGAAAGTTGTCCAAAGCGACTAGATGCAAACATCAGCAGACAAGTTTTTGACCTCTGTATTTTGGGATGTGCAAGGTATTTATTCATCGATTACCTTGAGAAAGAAAGAACCATCAATAGCGAATATTATATCGCATTATTGGTGCATTTTGAAGGAAGAAAAAAATGGCAACAAATGAAGAAGAAAAAATTGATCGCAATGATGGCAAAACTATAAGAATTGCATCCTAGTCTCCAGATCTGGTCCCCAGTGATTACTGGTTGTTTACAGACCTCAAAAGAATGCTCCAGGGAAAGATTTGGCTCCAATGAAGAAAGGAAATCGGAAACAAAAGGTGTATTATGAGGCCAAAGACATTGTTCTACGAAAAAGTGTTGGAATCAGTGATTTTCTCTAGAAGGAGACTATGTTGATGAATAAAGTTGAATTTTGCCTAAAAGTTGTTGTTTTATTAGTTAGGACTGGGATTTATTAAGTGATGAATTCCAGTTGCCATAGTAGAAGTGATGTGTCTTAGGCAAAGATAGCCTGATGGAGTCCAACCCTCTGCAGGCTGGTTTAAATTGAGTTTTCCTTCTCCTAGACTAACTGCTAACTCTCTCCTGCTATTTTTTTTTTTTTAAGCATATCACAAGGTGCAAGGTGGTAACGCCACTGATGTGCAGGGGGCTATGTAATAGTGAAAAGATTGGAAAAGAGAAAACCGGAAACCACATCCTAAACAGGAAACAAGGGATGAGCCCCTTCACCTGTTCAATAGACGTGGGTGAAGTGTGAACCGGGCGATAGTTTAGTCTATCTACTCCAATTGAAAAAAAAAAGTGAGAAGATCGGAAAAGAGAAAATCGGAAACCGCATCCTAAACAGGAAACAAGAGTTGCACGGGAAACAACTCTTGAAGATTAACAGTTTACTCCTTTTGTAATTTTTCAACATCAGATGCCTGTATCAGTTAAGTGTCATGTGTGATACTGACTTTGGTCGATCATGTCCCGCAGTAGATTGCCATTGCTTTCTGCGATAGACTGGTTACCAGCCAAAACTATAGAACCCAATCTGTCCTATTATTTAACCCATAACCGAAGGGAAGAGACAGATTAATATTTTTCCCGAGGGTATTTGTGCGTAAGTGAATGCAAGGAATTCAACTGGAATTCTAACTCAGCACCCCGATCTCTCATTTTGAGTTGATATCCACTGCACCACAATGCACATGCAGTGACATTAATCATTACCGTTATATACTGCCACTGGAAAATATAATCTTATTTTTTGTGTTCTTGTCAGTTAAGTGCCATATGTGATACACACTTTGGTCGATCACGTCTCGAAAGAGACATGACTGACTGAGCAGAAGATTATCCCGCAGTAGTTTGCCATTGCTTTCTGCGGTAGACTGGTTGCCAGCCAAGGCTATAGAACCCAATATGTCCTGTTATTTAATCCATAACTGGAAGGAGAAGAGATAGATTATATTACATTATTATATTAAATATAATTAGTGGGGGATCAGTTTATTACTTCATGACAATAGAAAACCGGTCCCCCACTTTATGCCCATTAGAAATTTTAATTATATTTCCAACTATTATATGCATTCAGTCAGTTAAGGTTTCGCAGTAGGTTGCCATTGCTTTCTGCGGTAGACTGGTTGCCAGCCAAGGCTATAGAACCCAATATGTCCTGTTATTTAATCCATAACTGGAAGGAGAAGAGATAGATTATATTACATTATTATATTAAATATAATTAGTGGGGGATCAGTTTATTACTTCATGACAATAGAAAACCGGTCCCCCACTTTATGCCCATTAGAAATTTTAATTATATTTCCAACTATTATATGCATTCAGTCAGTTAAGGTTTCGCAGTAGGTTGCCATTGCTTTCTGCGGTAGACTGGTTGCCAGCCAAGGCTATAGAACCCAATATGTCCTGTTATTTAATCCATAACTGGAAGGAGAAGAGATAGATTATATTACATTATTATATTAAATATAATTAGTGGGGGATCAGTTTATTACTTCATGACAATAGAAAACCGGTCCCCCACTTTATGCCCATTAGAAATTTTAATTATATTTCCAACTATTATATGCATTCAGTCAGTTAAGTGCCATATGTGATATACAAAAGAGACATGCCTGACTAGGCAAAAGATTATCCCACAGTAGGTTGCCATTGCTTTCTGCGGTAGACTGGTTGCCAGCCAAGGCTATAGAACCCAATCTGTCTTATTATTTAACCCATAACTGGAGGGAAGAGATAGATTAATACCTTTCCCAAGGGTATTTGTGTGTAAGTAAATGCAAGGAATTCAACTGGAATTCGAACTTGGCTCTCCGACTCAATATCCACTGCACCACAACGTACATCCAGTTGTATTGTCTTATAACTGAATTCAAACTCGGTTTCCCAATTTGTCATTCTGAGTCAATATCCACTACACCACAAATAAATCTACCAAAAGAAAAATAGAAGAGAATGTAAATTCATTAAACAGTGGATTCCTTCGGCTCTGATATAAACCAAAGAATCATAAATTATGGCCATCCTTTGTTGGTGAGTTTGCAGTTGATATCCAAGAGATTTTGCCAATTTCTTTTCTCTGTGTGGTTTCTCTCAAAATAGCCATTTCTATGCAAAGTCCCTTATCTGATATGTGTTGATGAATCTACCGCATCATAGAGACAAGAATTGTCAGTTTTACATATGATTTGGACGTTATCATTATTATCTTCAAGTAGTAACAGTTCTAATATGCCATTTTGAAGATAAGTAAAATTAGTCCTATAATTTATTATTCTTTTCTGCATTTGATTATCAATGTTTCTTCCAGCCTTCTTTTATACCATATTCAAGCAGGTGCTGAAAATTTGTCAGCACAACCAACCTTTCTTTGTTTCTTTTTTATTAATGTCATAAAGGAATATCCTATCCTACCCTGGAATGGATATGGTCCAGTCTATAAAAGACTGTGACTAGAGCAAACTATAGAGCCATCGTCACTAGACGGAAGCATTCTTTACGAGACGGCCTGCATACGTCCTAGGCAGAGACGTTGTCTACTTGATTGTTATACCTGTTACTATTCGTTGGTGTTCTTGTACGTCTATTGGTTTATTGTACTGTGGTATAATAAATCCCTATTAATCTATCTTCAGTGTTAAGTATTATTCTTGCACTATTCTTTTCCCTGATTATCCCCTCATGGGATATATTAATTAATTTTTAGGTTTTTAAAATTTTTTTAGGTTTTTAAAATTTTTTTTAGGTTTTTAAAATTTTTTTAGGTTTTTAAAATTTTTTTAGGTTTTTAAAATTTTTTAATAATTTTCCAAGCACCTCATTGGCTTCCTCCTGGTTTGTTACATTTCCTGATTTTTACTATTATTTTACTCTTAAGTTAAGGCAAATGTGTTTTTGTGGTACAATGGATATTGGCTCAGAATGAGAAATCAGAGAGCTGAGTTTGAATTCCAGTTGAATTCATTGTACTCACTTATACGCAAATACCCTTGGGAAAGGTATGAATCCATCTCTTCACTTTCTAGCTATGGGCTAAATAAGCACAACAGATTAGATTCTGTAGCCTTGGTTGGCAACCAGTCTACTCCAGAAAGTAATAGCAACCTACTGCAGGAAAATTTTCTGTCTGGTTAGTCATGTCTCTTTTGAGACATGATCATCCAAACCTGTATCACGTATGGCACTGAGTTAAGGCAACTTAAGACTGTATTTTTTCAAATGTTAATTCAAATAAAGATATGCCCTGATTAACTAATGATTCAATTAACTACAATCTACTGGATTATTTCTCTCTAATCCATATCATTCAATGGCTCGGATTTCTGACTAGTTACAATTGGGAGATTAAAAAAAATTCTCTGACTACAAATAACTGACACTTTATTCTGAATATAAAATGTTTTAAATAGCACACTTATTGAGAATATTCATTATTTGACAACTCAGCCAGCTTGAGAAGTAGGCTGACTGGCTGATTGAACAATTCAAATAAAAGTTGAAGTATGAAGATAAACAATATGAGAGGGTGCTGAAAAATGTTCAGCCCGACCCACTTTCCAAAATCTGACTAAATGAACAAACATCAAAGTTTTTTTTTATTTTTGTCTTTTCTTGATTGGGTAGAAAACATATTCATATGATTTGTAAAAGTTTGCTGTAATTGTGTGACCTTTTTGTCAGAATTTTTTTTTTTTTTCGGTAACGCCACTGATGCACAGGGGGCTACGTAAGAGTGAAAAGATTGGGAAAGAGAAAGCCGAAAACCACATCCTAAACAGGGAACAAGGGATGAGCCCCTTCACCTGCTCAATAGACGTGGGTGGAGTGTGAACTGGGTGATAGTCCACCCTCGTCTATTGAGCAGGTAAGGAATTCTCATGACATTCTGAAAGCCTCCCCTCGAGGCAGGATTTTAATCTTGTTCAGTGCCATATGGGATACATGTTTGGGTGATCATGTCTCTTTTGATCCATGACTAACTAGGCAGGAGATTTTCCTGCAGTAGGTTGCCATTTCTTTCTGTGATAGACTATGGAACCCAATCTGTCCTGCTTTTCAACCAATAGCTGGAGAGAGAAGAGATGGATTAATACCTTTCCCAAGGGTATTTGTGTGTAAGTGAATGCAAGGAGTTCAACTGGAATTTGAACTCGGCTCTTTGATTTCTCATTCTGGGTCAATATCCATTGCACCACAATGCACATTACTTGTTCTTGTCAGTTAAGTGCCATACGTGATACATGCTTTGGGCAATCATGTCTTGAAAGAGACACGACTGACTGGGCAGAAGATTATCCCACAGTAGGTTGCAATTGCTTTCTGTGGTAGACTGGTTGTTATACGGTGTGACATAGCCAAACCATTCCATCTTCCAATACTTAATAGTGGTTCCTGTTGGTTCACGAAACTTTGTTTAAAAATCATCATCAGTCCCTCAACTACTTCAATAGTATTGAGGTGGGGGTTTAAAGTGGAAAAAAAAAAACAGACTACATTTCCCAGGGTGATCTGTTGGTGGTGGCTCTCAGAAATGTTTGCATTTTCATTTACATCCATCTTTGATGTCCTTGTACCAGCTTTGCAATCCCATCTCTGCTTGCTTCTATCTTCAACAGTGCCTTGCAGAGATTGTAATACTGTGTGACATAGCCAAATCATTCCATCTTCCCAAACTTAATAGTGGTTCCTGTTGGTTCACAAAACTTTCTAACTTTGCTTCATACAGTCATTAGTTTTATGCTTCTAGTAGATGTGGAGGCGTTTTCTCAAGTATTTTTTCTCGAATGTCCGAGTCCTTTTTCCTGTCTCATGTTCAAGTTCAAGTCTCATGCCTATAGATTGTATCCACAGGAATTAAAAATTGCTTTTTATACATATTTTTTCTTTATGTCATTATAATTTTGAAGAGTTGGCAGGGCTAATTGCGTCTCAACTGCATATATGTTACAAACTGCAAAAGAATGATTACAAATTTTAGAAGCGATTCATATTAAATTAAAACCACCAAGAGTTAATATATTTACTAATAATGTAGGAACATTCAATTTAAATTCTCAGATTACTACTATAGGGGGGGGGGTCCTGTTCACATATATCAATATTGGTCTTATTCTATACATGGCCAAAAACCCTCATATTTTATAAAAATTGAAAACCAACTGAAAATTGAATACACCCACAAGTGAATAAGAAACAAAAGCAAGTTTTCTGAGATATATATATATATATATATATATATATATACAACAATAAACAGTTGGAATCTATTATTATTCCACAAATACAATAATGATTTTTTCTGTGAAAGTAATGCATGCAAGAGGTTCTTTGTTCTTTGTTAAAAGGAATAAAATGAAAGTTTTCACATTAGTGTTCAAATCAACAGATGGTTTGGAAGATAGTAGTAATTGTTTTAGCACAGTCTTTGTATCTTTCTTTCTAAATAGTAATACAGAGCAAGTTGTAAAGGCAAGGTGAAAATGTATAAGTACTGTAGAGATCCTCACCATGATATCAGTATTGGCCTTATGCCACACATGGCCAAAAAACTCCATATTTTATAAAATTACAAAACAGAAAATAGAATAACCAAACAACATAAGAAACAAAAGCAAGTTTTCTGACAAATATATATATATATATATAAACAACAAATAACTGGAACTTATTATTCCACAAATACAATAGTGATTTTTCTGTAAAAGTAATGCATGCAAGAGGTTCTTTGTTAAAAGGAATAAAATGATAGTTTTCACATTAAAGTTTGTATTAACACATTTCAAATCAACAGATGGTTTGGAAGGTAGTAGTAATTGTTTTAGCCCAGAGTCTTTGTAACTTTCTTTCTAAATAGTAATACAGAGCGAGTCGTAAAGGCAAAGTGAAAAGGAAGAAGATAATTATAGAGAAAATGACTTTCAAAATTTCAGTGTGCTGCTGACTGTTGATGTCCATTTCTTGTGTCTGTTTGCAGGAAATGATACAAGAGTAGCTTAGAAAGAATGAATTGTCCTGACTCAACTTCTCTTCTATCTTCTCAAAGGTTGAAGGGCTTACAACCTATCACATTGAATACACAGGTTCTTGCTTGATCACCGAAGTTAAGCAACGTTAAGCCTGGTCAGTACTTAGATGGGTGACCGCTTGGAAATTCCAGATGCTGTAAGCGTTTGGTGACGGATGTGCATTGTGGTGCAGTGGATGTCGGCTCGGAAAGAGAAATCGGTGAGCTGAGGTTGAATTCCAGTTGAATACCCTGCATTCACTTAAGTACCCTTGGGAAAGGTATTAATCTGTCCCTTCTCTCCAGTTATGGGTTAAATAACAAGGGTAGGACTTTAGGACCCTGCTCTTAAAAACTAATCCCAATGAATCTTGATACTTGAAAAGAAAAATGTAAAAATAAAATAACCTTGCCCAAAATCATTGGTTATGACCTTAAATGATCCAATAAGGATTGAGAGGTCATTAAACAAACAAACAAAGGTTGAATTTAGCTCATATTTTTTCCAAGGATCAGACCAAAACTCCTGTTGATTATCTTGTCTTTTGATTGATCTAAAAATTAGATGTTTTATCTTTTGGTTTCTTAAGACATCCACATTAACCTTAGCCTAATTTTTTTTTATCATATCACCCCAAGCAAGGCGGTAACACCACTGAAGCGCAGGGGGCTACGTAGGAGTGAAAAGATTGGAAAAGAGAGAGCCGGAAACCACATCCTAAGCAGGAAACAAGGGATGAGCCTCTTCACCTGTTCAATAGACGTGGGTGGAGTGTGAACCGGGCGATAATGTCAGTTGAAAAATCTTTTGTCATTTATTAATTTAAATATGCAAGAAAATATTTGAATGGTTGTGGGTGTGTGCAGAAAGTTGGATTTTCTGAGCAATCAATTTGAAAATCTGACACTACATTCATGTCACATCATAATCTTTTAAATTCAGCATTGAAACATTGTGGTAGAGTAATTGCCTATGTTTTCCCATGGATCTGGGGAGGGCCTGTTTTAAAAAAGAAAAAAAAAAAGAAAAAAAACCTTCACAAGTTGAGAAGTACTACAAAAATACCAAATTTCTAAATCATCATCATCATCATTTATCCATCACACCCAGATGGTGCACAGGGCAGCAACATTTTGTTGCTGTTTCTGTAACAAACTGTTTTTTACAGGACAGGGTTGTTAGCCCTGCACCCAACCCCCAAACCTGGAGGACTGGTGGACCATTCTTAGTCCTTACGTTTACAGCACCTGGTATTCCCAAATGGTCATCCATTTAAGTACTGACCAGGCTTGATGTTGCTTAACTTCAGTGATCGGACGGGAACCGGTGCATTCAACACGATATAGCCGTTGACTAAATTTCTAAATAGGGTGGTGGTATTATGAAATTTTTCCAACATGCTATGGTATTCGTAACCTCTTGGATTTTTCCAGTGCCCCGGGGGTGGGATTAGGGGGAGGTCAGCTGATTAATATTCGTATAAGAATTATGATAATAAAACCAACAAAATTTGTAGTTAAATGTTGATCAATTTAGTGGAAAATAACCTTGTTTTTGCTTTTACATTTCTATTAATGGGAAAAGCAAGAATGGAAATAATTATTTAAAAAGTGTCATGAATTAATGTTAAGATAACATAAAATAATATGAAATTATGTAACGAATAATAATGGATTAACAAAGTTTTTGTCTATAATCCCGAGATGAGGTAGTATTTACAGTATTTACATTATTTGGACTATTGTCCTCATCTTTGTTGCCATTTGTACAACGTTTTGGCCATTGTACGCTCCGGCCTACTTCATGTACTAGGAATTTTGAACCGAACCCTTTATGACAAATACGATTCAGGTGTTAAGAATTTTCAACCAAAATTCCTAACACCTGAAGAAAGCCGGAGTGTACAACGGCCAAAATGTCGTATAAATGGCAACAAAGATGAGGACAATAGTACAAATAATGTAAATGCTATAACAAGGTTTTATTAGTATTTGACTTGGTACACTAAATGTACAAAACAACCAATGTTTTAGTTTTTGTTTTTATATATATGATTAACAGTTTAAAGTAAACTCATTTTTCCTACAACTGCAGGATTCTGTCTAATATCTTAAGTATAATTACTTTATTTCATTTTTACATTTTTTCTATGTTAAAATATATGCTGCTCATAAGTGATAAAAAGTTTTAAGTCAATATGAAAAAAAAAACTGACCTTGATATGACTTTAAATTGACATCTATAAAGCTTAGTCTTCTGAAACAAGTTAGTTACTCTCTAGACTGTCAAGATATTAGTGGCTTTTCATAGTAACTGGGATTCTTCACCAATACAGGAAAACCAAATACTTATGTTAAGTAATTTTTAATTTCTTATCCAATTTTTTAATTATGTTAGTCTAATGATACAACATAAACATCCTCAGTTGGTGAAAGTTATTTACTGCAAAACACGAGTTTTACTGAGTTAGGCAAAATTCCAAAACGGCTATCTTTTGAGGCATTTTATCAAAAGTGTAAAATAAGAAATTTATTTAAAATTATAATTTTTACAAAACTTTCAGTACAGCTTTGTATGTGTTCGTAGAATATGATTTTATAGAAAGAGCATGTCAGTTTTAGAAATATTTACTGTCCAGTCATAAAATTATGAAATACTTATTAAATGTAATTTTTTTTTTTTTTTTTTTTTTTTTTTTTTTTCAGACAAAAGTTTCAAACTAAAATATTTTTTTCTGGGATATTAATATCTGTTGAATCAAAATTAATGTATCAAGACTTATTAAACGAAATATGCTCCAACCATTTTAAAATGCAATAAAACAATGAAGAAGGATTAAGATAAACCATATCTAAAGGATTTGCTGATAAAATCAAACAACTTAAATTGACCCCTGGGGAAAAATTTTGTTGTTGAATAAAATTAACCGCATTACCTGAGTTTTCTGAAATTACTTTAATATCAGTTGATGATCAGTCTTCTAGCATTTTTGTAGATTTGGAAAATAAATTGCAACATCTTAATGATTCACTAGAAAAACAAACCAATTGTGAAGAAAGAAAAATAGGAAAAAAATTAAAAGAGCAGTATCAAAGAAAATTAAACTGATTTCAATTAAAATTTCTCATCGAGAATCTACCAAAAGATCTGTTGAAAGTGCAATTATTACACAAAAGAAAAATTTCAGCTTGTGAAAAGAAGTCCTAAAAAGTACAAATTTTGACAATACTTTCAAAAAGCTGGTGTATCCAAAGACTTCAACGTAAATGACAAGGCAAGCCACAAAAACTTGAAAATAAAAAAGGAATATTAACTCTACTAAATACAAGAAAATGTAGATTACCACAAGGAACAATTGTCCAAGGTGAGCTGTTTTATAAATGAAGAAGTCTATAATACCTTGAAAAAAAAAATGACTATAAGACAGTCTTAAAGAATAGATGAAGAGTTCAGTGTTTTGTATACTGAAATAGATATACCAATTAATTAAATAAAAAATTTCAAATAGAATTAGTTTTTCAGAATTTGCTGAGCTCAGACCAAAAAAATGTATCTGAATGGTACTAAAACATTGTGTTTTAACAATACATCAAAATATGAATCTGATGATTGTGGGAGCTCATCTTGGTCAGTCAGTCAGTTAAGTGCCCTCGAAAGAGACATGACTGACTGGGCAGGAGATTATCCCGCAGTAGGTTGCTATTGCTTTCTGCGGTAGACTGGTTGCCAGCCAAAGCTATACAACCCAATCTGTCCTATTATTTAACCCATAACTGGAGGGAAGAGATGGATTAATACCTTTCCCAAGGGTATTTGCGCATAAGTGAATGCAAGGAATTCAACTGGAATCACTGACTCAATATGGACAAAATCATTTAAGATTACCACCATTGCATAGCTGCTGTTACATGTAATGATGCAACATCTAACTGCTACTTGGGTTACTGTTCAACTTATAGCAGTTTGATGGAAGCTTTTGTTTTATATATAAAAGAAATTCCAAATGGTTTTGTTTTACGGCATATCAACCCAATCTTGGGTTATTTAACACCGAATCGAATTATTAAAAATCAAACATAAAGTTAAGACAATTTCAAGAAGTTTATATATTTAACAAATTAATATATATATAACAGATTTATATATTTAACACATTTTAAATTAATAAAATATTTTATAAAAGTGTACATATTTAATTTGGTCGTTCAGATTTTATTTTTACCACCAATCTGAAGCCAAATTCAGCCTATATACAGTGTGTGTGTATATATATATATATATATATATTACATATACAAGATTTGCAAATGCACATTCGATAGAACTAAGTTTTGGAATATATTTAATTTGGCTGTTTAGATTTTATGGCATACCAACCACCAATCTGAAGCCAAATTCAGCCTATATACAGTGTGTGTGTGTGTGTATATATATATATATATATATATATATATATATACAAGATCTGCAAATACACATTCGATAGAACTAAGTTTTGGAATATATAGCAAGTTGGTAGAAATATATATATATATCTATGTGTGTGTGAGAAAGTATTCAACCAGTCATATTTTTGAGTACATTCCAATTTCTTTTAAGAATTCGAGTATCCTTCTTGGTCTCGTTTCCATAAATAGATTTTTCAAACTACTTGTTTGGTAATACTTCTTTTGTACACTCCAAAAGTATATGTTTGACACTTTATCTTTTTGACAGCTGGTACATATTGGGGATTCTGTGCCCTCCAGTAAATGATGGTGCGTGATGGTGATTCTAAATAAAAAAAGTTTATTAGATGATCTATAGACAGCGGCTGTCAAACTGATAGAACCAAACTGCAAACTGTATCACACTCTACAGAATTTATTGAAACTGTATGTGCAGGTCTTGAAACCTTGAAAATTTGATTGTATAGTGTATTTAGTGTAACATGTCAGCAAAGATTTGTTAACCATTTAACATCATTTGTTGCATATTTTCATATTATTTTGTTATCTTAGCATTGATTCATGAGACTTTCATAAATAATTATTTTAATGTCACTTTTTCATATAAAAAATTTATTTATTGTAAAATAAAAATGTAAACAAAACCAAAAATAAGGTTGTTCATTTTCCACTGAATTGGTCAACATTTAACTGCATTTATCACAAATTCTGTTGGTTTTAGGATCATAGTTCTTATGTGAATATTAATCAGCATTCAAAGAACTTTCTACTATTTGACCGTCTTAGGAGATATGAAAATTTTAACATATAGTAGCAAATAGCAAAATCCGCCATTTTGAATTTGGCTTAATTCATTAAATTCTTGTAACCCAGGCCACAGTCAAGTCCACCACAAAATTTTGTACATAAAGGTAGACAAGTTTGTTGTCAAATAAAAAGTAATCTTTAATTTTTTTTTCTTTTTAAGAGAAGTTTGAGGTCAAAGGTCACAGTCAAATTATTTTATTTGACCTTTAAGCAAAAAAAAATATATAGATTGATTACTATTTAGATCTAGCCAAATACTTCAAAATGGTTTTATAATTTAACCTTTTAGGGTCATATCTCTGGAACTCTTTGACCTCAAAATGTAAAATAGGTACCATTCAATTTGTATCATGAACTGTATCAAATTTGAAAAAAAAAAATCTGTGTCAGTGATGGTCAGACCCTTGTTCATTTGACACTGAACAACTAAATAATAAGCTAATAATTAATCCAGGGGTAAAAAGTAGATTTCTTTTTTAAAAGGATTAAAGTACTTCATGCAATTTAATCAAATTCACAATTGAATCACGTCCAGTCAAGAGAAACACCTGCAGGCTTGCTTGGCCTATCTTTGGATTTACTTTGATTGCTATTGATTTACTATAAATATAACTTGACCTCCTGTCCTTAATCACTAGATATAATCCATTACTGTGCTGGTCATCAAATACAACACACCTGTTTAAGTTCGGAATATCATACCAGGGAGGCTATACTTTGGTGAAGGTGGCTTGCACTTAGTGCAATCAGTTTTGCTGGTTCCTTTCCGTCACCAGAATTCATATTGTCCAGTGGATTTCGTTAGTTATGTACCTGCCAAAAATATTCATCACGAGCCTATATTTACTTTTTACAGGCTGTAGCTTTATTGGTCTGGTTGAGATTTTGAGCATATTGTTTCTTCAATGTCAGATGATCTTGCTGAAAAAGGTATCAACAGAAAAAACTGTGCTTAGAAAATTTATCAGCAATTTAATTAAAGGTGAAGTGAAAAAAATCATGCAACATTAGGGGGCTGTTTTGTTTTTTTTTAATTAATACTTTTCTACACTTGAAGCAATAAAAAATCTTCTATTTGTTATGTAATGCTGGTGGTATTAATGTCTTAGTGATTAACTTTGAATGATTTTGTCTAATGTATGAGAAGACAATTGTTGAGGAAATGTTAGAAAATTACCAATAAATTTTAAATTTACTATATTCTTTTTTGGTAATGTCATGCATGGACATCTGTACTTGCAAAAATCAGCATATTTATATCTGTTGTAAAAAAAAACATTTTTAAAACATTGTGAGCTTTTGAATTGCAAGAAGTTTTTCTGTTTAGTAAATATAGTTTTTACTTAATATTGCTTGAACATTACAAATTAATACAGAATTAAAATTTAAAACTTTATAAATTATCCTAATGGGTTTTTTTTTTAAATGAAAACTATACTTGTAAAAATTCATTATTCATTGAAAAAGTATAAAAAAGAATAATAGCTAAGTTTAATAGTTTTTTGTTATTATTATACAATTCAGAACAGATTTCCTGCAATTGGAGGTCCTGTTGGAAAAAAAAAATTTAACTTCTCCCAGTTTGGGCGATCACACCGTGTGAGAGCTCGAAATGATAACAGAACCATATATTTAAATGCAATGTAATGTGTTATGACCAGATTTAAATGTGATTTTATTAAGTGTGGGTTGTTTGGATTTATGAACTGCGTTTGCTATTTTTGGTAACTGCTATTGTTGCCTAGCAAAGTTTTATGTCAACACAAGATAAAATCTTTGCTAATGGTAGATGTTTTTATGTTAACGTCCTTGTAACCTCTCTGAAGACGGCTCACGTGAGCCGAAAGCTTAGAACCAACTTAATAAAAAATTATCCAAATGGAGAATTTTTGTCTTTATTTTCAACTGAAATTAAAGTCATAATACGATGTTTAGAACGGCTCATGATTAAACATAATAGACATTCATTGTCTTTTATATTTAACAGTATATGTTTAGAATATATATATAAACTTTTATATTAAAATCTGACTAAATCGACCTTCTCACTTTAAATAATCATTAAAAAACACCCTAAAAATTTAACTTTTTGGCATTAAATAACTCAAAGAGGCGGATATACCATTAAGCAAAACTCAAAATCTGTGGGACAACAGTATCAGGGATTTAAAAAGTTATATTTACTTAAATATAGGATAATAAAATAGACCTTTTTATTAATTTTTTGCTAAGTATTTCTTTTAACTTCATTTGCTTCTATTCACAAATACTATGACCATAATTTCAGAGTCATTACTAAAAAAGTGCGAATCAAAAATAAAAATAGTCTCTTTGTGAGACTCAAACTCAATGCCTTGGGAATCCTCAATATGTGTGAAAGATGCTATACACTTTGAGCTTCATTCTTTACATAAAGCCTCGATTGGAAGTCATGAGTTATCTCCCTCTAACCCTGCAAGCTACTTGTTCACCATTGCTGTAGCCTGGTATTGAACTCACAACTCTAAGAGTCAAGTCAGAAACTAACCAATGTCTTTATCCACTGGGCCATGTGTCCTTAAGAATGATATACCCCTGTGATTGTAATAAAGAAATTCCATTCAAAATTCCTATCACCTGATGAAGGCTGGAGCGTACAATGGCTGAAACGTCGTACAAATGGCAACAAAGATGAGGACAATAGTCTGAATAATATAAATACTGTAAATACTACCTCATCTCAGAAATATAGACAAATAGAATGCTCTATTATTAAACGTCGTACAAATGGCAACAAAGATGAGGACAATAGTTTGAATAATGTAAATACTAACTCATCTCAGAAATATAGACAAATACTAGATGAATCGGTGCTATTCATTATGATTTTGTTTTTTTCCAGTCATGTTCTTCTTAATTTGAGTTGCTTTTCATAGAGTTTTAATGGGAGACCTAAAATTGTATCTATTTTCTTTGAAAAGTCTGTCTATATACGACAGCTGTGTTCCGTTTGAGCCAAGAGAAGCAACAATACAGTAAATTGACTCTGGTCATAACCTCTACGAATTGTAGAATAATGATTTAGTGAACAAAAAGTGATTAACTAGTTAACTTTATTTGCGTTGTATGAGGAAAATTTACATTACTTTCTTGATTCTTTTGTTTGTTACTGTTTTATCAGCAAGAGTTTGTTCAGCTAATCGGAGGACAACGGGGTTTACACTTAAATGTATTCTCTGACCTTAGCTCTATTTTTTTTTTTTTTTGTTAACCAGTTTAAATTTAAGGTTAAAAAAAATGCTTATTCAATGGGACAACATCTGTTAGATTGACTTTTTTCTTTTAACTGATTTGTAACAACCATTTGAAGTCCTTTTTCCTTTCTTTTTTTTTTTTTTAACACTATCAAGTTATACACTTTGCTCTTAAAAGTGAGACATTAGCTCTCTCTCTTTTTTTAATTTCATTCTTCATCTGCTATTTTTAAGAGGTACATCCAAAAATTGTTCTAAAAAACAAAAAATAGCACACCATGATAAAAAAAAGGTTCAAACTTGATAAAACAGTTTTATCATCAAAGCGTTTATAATTGTTATTATTATTATTATTATTATTAAGAAAATAAAATATTTTTTATTTTATTTTATTTATATTTTTTTATTAAATTTTTTAATTCTTTCTAGCATGTTAGAAATTTTGGTTAAAAATTATTTTTCTTGCATCAATGGATGAACCAAAGATTAGCATAGGAAATTTTCACTTTTTTTTTTTTTTTTTTTTTTTTTTTGGCATTAAAAACTCATTGTTTTGGAAATTTGTTCAAAAACAGATAATTTTCAGATTATAATGGAATTTTCAAGACTTGTTCACAAAATAATAATGTTATTTATTTATTTTACCCTCATGAAATTTTATGAAATTTTGATAAATCAAAATTTCAGCCTCTTCATATTTATATTGGTTAAAACCATGATTCTTTGGAGAATTTAAATTATCAATTTGCTTGTGCCAAAAAGAAACACGATTTATTGAAAATCTGCTCTGAATCATGTAAAATACAACAAAGCGATGACATTAATTTGGAAAAGTTTTTAAATTCGTTTTAATAAATAAGATATATTAAGGATACTATTGTCTTTTAAAAATATGCTAAAGCGATGATGATTAATTGAAAAATGTTTAGAATTGTTTTTATAAATAAGATATATTAAGGTTAACAATATTGTCTTTTAAAGAAAAATAAAGCGATGACATTAATTGGAAAAGCTTTTAATTGCTTTAATTAAAATAAGATATATTGGAGTGTTATTTATTATTCTTTAAATATAATAGTTACTATATTTAATTGAAAAGCTTTAATTGCTTTAATAAATAAGATATATTAAGGTTACTATTGTCTTTGCAAATATGCATGCAAAGCCAAGACAGATTAGAATTGGAAAGCTTTTAATTGCTTTAGGGAATAAGAGACAGATATTTATTGCTCAAAATGCAATAAAGTTATATATTTACTGAAGTGTTTTTAATTGGCTTTTTATAATAAAGACATATTAAGGATACTATTGTCTTTTAAAAATATGCAATAGTTGACAGACATTAATTGGGAAAGCTTTTAATTGCTTTTATAAATAAGATATATTAATAACATTATTATTCTTTAAAATATGCAATAAAGCGATGACATTAATTTGGAAAGCTTTTACAATTGGCTTTTTATAAATAAGATATATTAAGGTTACTATTGTCTTTTAAAATACAATAAAGCGATGACATTAATTGGAAAAGCTTTTAATTGCTTTAATAAATAAGATATATTAAGGTTACTATTGTCTTTTAAAATATGCAATAAAGCGATGACATTAATTGAAAAAGCGTTTAATGGCTTTTATAAATAAGATATATTAAGGTTACTATTGTCTTTTTAAAAATATGCAAATAAAGCGATGACATTAATTGGAAAGCTTTTACTGTTTTTATAAATAAGATATATTAAGGTTACTATTGTCTTTAAAATATGCAATAAAGGACATTAATTGGAAAAGCTTTTAATTGCTTTTAATAAATAAGATATATTAAGGCGTTTTCATTATTTTAAAATATGCAAATAAAGCGATGACATTAATTGGTGCTTTATAATTGCTTTAATAACAAGATATATTAAGGTTACTATTGTCTTTTAAAATATGCACAAAGCGATGACATTAATTGGAAAAGCTTTTAATTGCTTTAATAAATAAGACATATTAAGGTTACTATTGTCTTTTAAAATATGCAATAAAGCGATGACATTAATTGAAAGCTTTTTAATTGCTTAATAAATAAGATATATATGATATTATTGTCTTTTTAAAATATAATAAAGCATGATATTAATTTATGTAAGTTTTAATTGCTTTTAATAAATAAGATATATTATGATACTATTGTCTTTTAAAATATGCAATAAAGCGATGACATTACATCTGGTGCTGCCAATTGCTTTTATAAATAAGATATATTAAGGTTACTATTGTCTTTTAAAATATGCAATAAAGCGATGACATTAATTGGAAAAGCTTTTAATTGCTTTTATAAATAAGATATATTAAGGATACTATTGTCTTTTAAACATGCAATAAAGCGATGACATTAATTGGAAAAGCTTTTAATTGCTTTTATAACAAGATTATATTAAGGATACTATTGTCTTTTAAAAATATGCAATAAAGCGATGACATTAATTGGAAAAGCTTTTAATTGCTTTATAAATAAGATATATTAAGGTTACTATTGTCTTAAATTAATTTCTGTGCAAGAATTATCTTCTTTTAATTTTGATTAGAAAAGTTTAAGTTTAGATTTTTTTAAATTTTGTATTAATTTTAGCTTTTTAGATGAGAGTACAGGATTGCTATGTGATGTCAGTTCTTCAATATGGCAGTGAATGCTGGACAATATCATTGAAAATAAAGGAAAAACTTGAAGCAGCTGAAATGTGGTTCTACAGAAAGATGCTGTGAATATCATGGACTGGGCATATGAGCAATGATGAGGTTTTAGAAAGGATGAAAACGAAAAGGAAATTAATACTGAGCATCAGGAAGAGATAGCTAAAGTTCCTGGGACATGCAATGAGGAAGGAGGGCATGGAGAACTTGATACTAACAGGCCAGATAGAGGGAAAAGAGACAGAGGAAAGCAGTGGATAACATATTTGAAGGACCTGATCAAGTGGATGACAGAGTGAGGGTTGTGTGGTGTAACAGGAGAAAGCGTGCCAAGAGCCACCAGAGACAGATGTGGAAAGCCATGATCACCTGCGTCCTGAAAGGACAGAGCACATAGTTTTTACTTCTTCTTTTTCTTCTATGTTTACTAATCATGAATAGAAAAGCGTTGTAGAAATCATCATACACCAATATTTTAAAAATAATTTTCAACTGTTTTTGTAACATTATCAGAAAATATGAGTGATAACTATAGTAAATTTCAACGAACATTTCTAGAATTCAATAAAACATTAGATTACTGAGACAATTTTCTGAATTTTTTTTAAGATTACTGAGTACTTAAAAAATATTATAAAAAAAGGCACTTGTGTTATTTATTTCAATTAAGCTTTACAGATAAAGCCTCTGTAAAACAAGAATAGATCTGTCAAGATGTCAATAACAGTTGCTGTTGGGTTAAGAAAATGCATTTCTGTGATATATTATACTTTAAATCAGTTACTTTTCTGACACTTTATTTTGAGGAACATTGTTTTATTTTTGGAAGATTTTATACTAAAGAGAATTACATTAATAACTAAAAAGGTGCTAATCAACTATTTAAAAAAAAGAATTCTTCCATTAAACTAAAATTTGTTTTTAAAATACAGCAATTTATTCCGCCATTGTTCTCGCTCTCTCTTCTGCCATTGTTCTCTCTCTCTCTCTTCCGCCATTGTTCTCGCTCTCTCATCTGCCATTGTTCTCTCTCTCTCTTCCGCCATTGTTCTCACTCTCACTTTCTCTTCCGCCATTGTTCTCACTCTCACTTTCTCTTCCGCCATTGTTCTCACTCTCACTTTCTCTTCCGCCATTGTTCTCACTCTCACTTTCTCTTCCGCCATTGTTCTCACTCTCACTTTCTCTTCCGCCATTTCTCTCACTCTCACTTTCTCTTCCGCCATTTCTCTCACTCTCACTTTCTCCTTAATATATCTTATTTATTAAAGCAATTAAAAGCTTTTCCAATTAATGTCATCGCTTTATTGCATATTTTATGATTCAGAGCAGATTTTCAATAAATCGTGTTTCTTTTTGGCACAAGCAAATTGATAATTTAAATTCTCCAAAGAATCATGGTTTTAACCAATATAAATATGAAGAGGCTGAAATTTTGATTTATCAAAATTTCATGAGGGTAAAATAAATAAATAACATTATTATTTTGTGAACAAGTCTTGAGAGAGAGAGAGCGAGAGAAATGGCGAGAGAGAGCGAGAGAAATCGAGAGAGAGAGCGAGAGAAATGGCGGAAGAGAGAGAGAGCGAGAGAAATGGCGGAAGAGAGAGAGAGCGAGAGAAATGGCGAGAGAGAGCGAGAGAAATGGCGAGAGAGAGAGAGCGAGAGAAATGGCGGAAGAGAGAGAGAGCGAGAGAAATGGCGAAGAGAGAGAGAGCGAGAGAAATGGCGGAAGAGAAAGTGAGAGCGCCCTCTCTCTCTCTTCCGCCATTTCTCTCGCTCTCTCTCTCTCTCTCTTCCACCATTTCTCTCTCTCTCTCTCTCTCTCTCTCTCTCTCTCTCTCTCTTCCGCCATTTCTCTCGCTCTCTCTCTCTCTTCTGCTTTCTCTCGCTCTCTCTCTCTCTCGTCTCTCTCGCTCTCTCTCTCTCTTCCGCCATTTCTCTCGCTCTCTCTCTCTTCCGCCATTTCTCTCGCTCTCTCTCTCTCTCCGCCTTTCTCTCGCTCTCTCTCTCTCTTCCGCCATTTCTCTCGCTCTCTCTCTCTCTCTTCCGCCATTTCTCTCGCTCTCTCTCTCTCTCTCTCTTCCGCCATTTCTCTCGCTCTCTCTCTCTCTCTCCTCCGCCATTTCTCTCGCTCTCTCTCTCTCTCCGCCATTTCTCTCGCTCTCTCTCTTTCTCTTTCTCTCGCTCTCTCTCTCTTCTCCATTTCTCTCGCTCTCTCTCTCTCTTCCGCCATTTCTCTCGCTCTCTCTCTCTCTTCCGCCATTTCTCTCGCCTCTCTCTCTCTTCCGCCATTTCTTTCTCTCTCTCTCTCTCTTCCGCCTTTCTCTCTCTCCCGCCATTGCTCCCGCCCTCTCTCTCTTTTCCCCGTCTTTCTTCTCTCTCTCCACTTTTTCTCCTTCTCCTTTGCTATCTTCTCCTCCTCCCCCTCCCCCTCCCCCTCTGATCTCTTTCAGCAGCATCACTTATCAGCACATAGATTAGATCCAGTCTTTATGTCTTTCACAAAGAATTGTTCTATGGGAAAAAATAGCTTAGTGAATTAAGGTGTTGGTTTGTGAATTTGGTATTATAGTAATTGTGAGTTCAATCTCTGGTCTGAACAGTGTGTATTTGTGAAACAGGGCCAGCAACACCTGAGCAGTGCTAGAAATAAGAACAAGGTGTGAGCACTATCATTGTTTAATGTCCGTTTTCATGCTACCATGGGTTGTGTGGCGTTTTCTTGATGGCTCCATAATTGAACCTTAATAAAGTATTGAAACAAGGTTTTTTTTTTTACAGCTGTATGCCCTTACTAACAACAACCAGTTTAGGAAACTGGGAACTCAGTGTTTTTATCAAGCCACCATCTCTAGGAAGATTACCTACCAAAGTTAGAGCCTACTCTATTCTACAATGATTAGTCAATAAATAAGGTGAATTTTTTGGTATACGGACATCTACGAGGGTCATTCAATAAATAAGGTGAATTTTTTGGTATAAGGACTTCTACGATGGTCATTCAATAAATAAGGTGAATTTTTTGGTATAAGGACTTCTACGAGGGTCATTCAATAAATAAGGTGAATTTTTTGGTATAAGGACTTCTACGATGGTCATTCAATAAATAAGGTGAATTTTTTGGTATAAGGACTTCTAATACAGATAGAAGCTTACTTTTTTTTTCTTTACTTCTTTTTCAAAGGGATTTAATTTTTTTGCAGATTGAAAAAAAACTTTGAGAGTTTTGCAGATTAACAAAAATGGCCAACCAAAAAGCATGCTCCAGGATTGAACAGAGGTTAGTTATCAAGTTTTTGGTTGCTGAAGGGTGCAAACCAATTGAAATTCATAGAATGTCAACTGTGTATGGTGCCACATGTTTCAGCCAAAAAAATGTCTACAACTGGCCTAAATTGTTTAAAGAAGGACAGAGCAGTGTTGAGGATGAAGACAGTCCTGGGAGGACTACAGATGTGAGGTCTCCTGAGGTGATCGAATCAGTCAATGACCTTATTCGTCTAACAGAAGGGTGACAGTGGATGACATTGCAAGGACTTTGAGCCCATCTGTTAGGACAGCACACAAACTGGTCCATGATGACCTTGCCTACTTGGTCAGCTCACACAGCAGCCCAAAAGGTACAGACCATCAACGAGCTGGGCTGGGAGCTGCTCTCTCATCCCCCTTACAGCCCAGACCTTGCCTTTCAGGCTTTCACCTGTTTGGTCCCTTGAAAGTGTTCATGAGAGGCATGAAGTTTGAAAGTGACGATGAAGTCAAAAGTGCTGTGAGCGATTGGTTGAGACATCAGTGCAAAGATTTTTACGCTGAGGGAATACGGAAGCTTGTGCACAGATGGGAAAAGTGTGTGATACTGCTCGGAGATTATGTTGAAAAAATTTTTTAAAAAAAGTAACCTATCTTTATTAGAAGTTTTTATACCGAAAAATTCCCTTTTTTTATTAAATAAAAAAAAATTAAAAAGTAAGCTACTATCTGTATTAGAAGTCCGTATACCAAAAAATTCACCTTATTTATTGAATGACCATCGTAGAAGTCCGTATACCAAAAAATTCACCTTATTTATTGAATGACCATCGTAGAAGTCCGTATACCAAAAAATTCACCTTATTTATTGAATGACCATCGTAGAAGTCCTTATACCAAAAAATTCACCTTATTTATTGAATGACCATCGTAGAAGTCCTTATACCAAAAATTCACCTTATTTATTGAATGACCATCGTAGAAGTCCTTATACCAAAAAATTCACCTTATTTATTGAATGACCATCGTAAGTCCTTATACCAAAAAATTCACCTTATTTATTGAATGACCCTTGTACACATAGGTGTAGAGGTTTTATGTCAGTGACTTCCTTCTCTGATCCAAAGGTAAAGATTCTAGAAATGGGCAGTGGAATGAGACCAACCCCCTTCCCCACCTCTGGAGATTAAATAAAGGGTTGACTTCGCATTCCTGTATATTCGGCCAAAGAGAACAATGGCCAAAATATGACGACAATAAAACTGAAAACAAATGAAAGCAGTTTTAGAAATTGTTCATCTATTGATTTTTGTGAGCACTTGTATTTGTTTATATGAAATGGCACAGTATCCTGAATGACATTCCAAAATTAATGTTTACTACAAAATCACTGTCAACAAATGTAAGCTTTCCGCTTCAGTGTGTTTCACAAGTTTTTAATTGGGTTAGGGTCAGACAAACAAATTGAGTGTCATTCAAAACTATTATATTCACAAAATGTGATGGATTCTTGTTGTGTATAAAAATCTTCAGAAGTAGTGTATTCATAAAAAAAACATTAATCATATTTATCAGAAATGGTATATTCATAAAAAAATCTTCTATTCTTTATATTCGTCAGAAATGGTCTCTTTGTATTAACAATTGTTCTGGTTTTTATAATGTCAATTCATTGGAAGATTACAAAAGACACCTAGAGAAAGATAAATTATTCTGTAAGGATTTAATTATGAAATTGCTTGAAAAATGGCAGAAGCTAATGAAACAAAATGGTTAATATGCTGAACAATAAAATGTAAATGAACTTTTTTTTAGTTTCTTCAGCTGTAAACAGAATTACTAAATTAAGAACAATTTCTGTGAATTTTAGGAGTGTTTAATATTTTGTCAGTTATTCATATCAGTTGTAATTTCATCCAAGCTGTGCTATTTCACCAACCAATTTATCAATTGATGTGGGAAGCTTTATTGTTTGTTTTTTGTTTTTTAAACAAATTTTGACTTTTTTTTTCTCTATGAATCAGATCAGATGAAAATTTTGCTGAGGTAAAATAAATCCTCACAAATTTTCAGGCAAAACTGCATTGACTAAAATTTGTTTTTAAACATTTTTGCCTCCAGTCTATCCAACTGGTTTTGCAGGTTGTCATGACAGTGTCATATATGGGTATATATAATTAAAATCAAAATTCACCTTATTTATTGAAAGGAAAAAAAAAAACAGAAAAAAACTACATATATTACTTGTACTGAAAAATTCACCTTATTTATTGAGTGAAAAAAATTTTAAATTTTAAATTTTCTATCTGTATTAGAAGTCCTTATACTGAAAAATTCCACTTTTTACTGAATGACGAAAAAAGTCCAAAATAAGAACTATTTATGTTACTATACAAAAATTGCACAGAAAGTGAGAGATTTCCGCTAAAAAAAATCAACCTGGAATCCAATCCCAAAACATCATGTACAAATTATGATTTCAAGCTTTTTGCTATGAAGGTTGCTTTATAATAATTTATTCCACATTTGGTTATATTCATTTATTTTAAGCATATTTTTTTTTTTTTTAAATCATATCACCCCCCAAGCAAGGCATTCCACTGCCACTACAGCACAGGGGGTTACATAGAGCGATTGGATATAAGAAATGTCAGAAGGAGGATGATAGACGAGTAAGGAGGTACATAGGAAGAGTGTTTGAGAGAATGGATGCGAGTTAGTGTGTTAGGTGTCTATTGACCTTTTACATTTAAACTCCTGGAGGTTGTAGCCATCGAGGAAGCAAGTATGCGAAAGGGAATTCCACAGGCGGGAAGTGCGAGAAAAGAAGCTGTTGGAGTAGAAATTGCGGTTACATTTCATCAGTTTCACTGTAAAAGGGTGGGACTTAGTTGCTAATCTAGTATCTCTTGCAAATTCATGCCTAGGGGGCACCAGTGATCTAAATTCATCAGAGCAGAAGCCATGAAAGTATTTATAGAAGAGGCACAGGGAAGCCACGTCATGCTGGTGAGAGAGTGACTGCAGGCAGTCAGCCAAGTCGGTATCGATCACGTTACAGATTTTCTGTTGTATTTTGTCAAGAACCCCGAGGAGAATAGCAGGGGCACTCGACCAGATGTGGCAGCAGTATTCAATACATGGGCGGACGGTAGATTTATATATGTGCAGGATAGATTCAGGCGGAAAGAACTTTCAGGCCCTGCACAGGGAGCCAACTTTTATAGCAGCGGATTTAGCAATGGATTCGATATAGTCATTCCACTTGAGGTCCGCTGAGAGTGTCGGGCCAAGCAAGCGTAGTGTTTTACTCTCTGGGAGGCAAGCCTGTTCCATGCTAATGGGAGGGAGGTGCGGTTGTCTTTCATTTTTAAATGGATCAATATGTTTGTAATTACCTTTTGCTTGTCTAAACAGTATGACCAAAATTTGGGCTTATTTGTACGTATATTTCACCATATTTATAGTGTTAGCTACTGCTGCTGGATCTGGACAAATAATGAGGAACAAATATATATAAAAAATATATTATATTTTTATTTGTCACCAGTGATATTTGTGTGGAGCAGGTGGGCAGCCGGAGAGAGATCATGCACACAAAGGGGTTGTCAGGAGTCGGAAGCCGGCAAGTGTCTTCTCTGTCTCTTTATGCAAAAATTCTAGACTTTAAATATTCTTAGAACTCCCACACATTTGCTTTTTAGAGTTGTAACAAGTATCAAGTGATGGTGCTTCATCTTGCAATCAGCACCATCACAAGAAGTGTCAAAACAAAATAGCTACTTTTGTAGTGATATTATAACATATTTGTTATAAATTTTATATTTCTAAACATATACTATTAAATATAAGAGAGAATGAGTCATTCAATGCCAAAAAGTTAGATCTTTAGGGTGTTTTTTTTATGTTTATTTATAGTGAGAAGGTTGATTTAGTCAGATTTTAATGTAAAAGTTCATTTTTTTTTTTGTCTTATGGTTCCGTATTTTTGAAAAACAGTTTGTAGATCAGGTTTCATTGATGTGTTTTCTTAAAAAGGGTTATGTCGAGAGTTACATGTATTGCTAGTGTATACATATATATATTTTCTAAACATATACTGTTAAATATAAGAGACAATGAATGTCTATTATGTTTAATCATGAGCCGTTCTAAAAATCATATTATGGCTTTAATTTCAGGTGAAAATAAAGACAAAAATTCTCCAACGTTTGGATAATTTTTGATTATGCTGGTTTTAAGCTTTTGGCTCACATGAGCCATCTTCAGAGAGGTTACAAGGATGTTAACATAAAAACGTCCACCATCAGCGACGATTTTATCTTGTGTTGGCATAAAACATTGCTAAGCAACAATAACAGTTACCAAATAGCAAACACATTTCGTAAATTTGTAATGCGGTTCTATGATGCCACACTGCGTGAGAGTCTCTTATATTTAACAGTATATGTTTTGAAAATTATCTGCTGCTGCCTCGATACACTAAATATATATATATATATATATATATATATAAAGATTAATAACATTATTATCATGAAATCGATATGGTTATATTTATATGACAGAATTATTATTTTTGCCATGGGAATTAACATAAAAAATGTAACAATTCAGTTTATCTATTTAAAATACGCTCCTTAAATTTACAGACTTGTATTTGAAAATCTTCAGTCCTAACAAAATCTCAATTCGCAGTCATCATATCAGCTTGGCTTTTTTTTTTTTTGTAAACTTCACATTGTAATTCTTACTTCCTCTTTTAACATTAAAATATTTTTCTTCTCCCTCTTCCCCCAAATAATCCTTTTGTCTGGAGAAATTAACTCCATTTAGTTTTGTAAAAAACTTTAATCTGTAGAGTTGAATATTTATATATTCACCAAATAAATTACTACTGATGGATTTGTAAAAATTTGTCCAATTTATTTTCATTATAATACTATGTTACTTTCTAACATAGCTCTCATTGGATTAATGTCCTCTGTGGAATTATCCCTACCAATTATCAAGGATACTACCTATTTTTATATATATATATATATATATATATATATAAAGAAAAATTAAGGCAGACACGATATTTCATGGTAAATCTGAAGTGTAGGTCTATTTCAGGCGAACCATCATCAGCTTCTGTTTTTATTTTACATGAATTGGTGTAAAATCTTTTGTAAAATAAAGATGGAAGCTGATAATGATTCACCTGAAATAGGCATACACTTCTGATTTACCATGAAATAACATGTCTGCCTTAATTTTTCTTATATTTGCTCTATATGTATTTATATACATATATATTTAGAGCTCTCTTAGAGGGTTATCCTACCACTGTATGTACAGGATACTCCTTTGGATTCTTCTATACCCACACTACATGCTTATATATATATATATATATATATATATATATATATATATATATTATAGTTTAGAACATGTACAAATTACAAACTGCTATAAAGTGTACATTTTGTTTTGACATTAAAAGGATGGTTTACCTCTTTACCTTGCACGCACAAAAATTTACCAATATAAGGAAGTGAATCTTCCATTTCCTTCAAAAAGTAGCCTTTACTACCTGATGAGACATTGTACTTTCAATGTTAAAACAAAACGTACACTTTGTAGTAGTTTGTAATTTGTACGTGTTCTATACTATAATTTATAATAAACATTCATAGCTTTATTTCTATATAGAGCACTGTTTTAAATTAATATTTCAAACATTGTTAATATTTTCTTTTGTTCCTTATTCACTTATATATAGGCACCTCGGCGTAGTGCAATAGTTAGTAAGCTCGTCTCGCTAGAATCATAACTGAGTAGTGAGTTCGATCCTCATTGGGTACCCTCTACTTTTGGCCATGTGTCATGTCTAAGCTACACTTAGAAAATCACCTTCCTCCAGGTTTGGGGGTTGAGCACAGGGCTAACAGCCTTGCCCCATAAAAAACAGTTTGTTACAGAAACAGCAGAAACGCTGCCCTACACACCATTGGGTGTAACAGAAAAGTTTTATATTTATAAAAAAAAAACTCAACATGTCATTTCAATTGGTTAGAAATTATAATTTATTTCTATGAGCTAAATTAGCTCATTTCCTCAGACCTTACAATGTTCCTTCCATTTGGTACAAAAAATTTGCCAGAATAAGCATTTTCTTTAACTGAAGAGAAGGATAAAAATAAGGAAAAGAGGGTCAGGACTTAGGCATTGGCGTCAGATCTGTCTGGGATTTTCTGCACGCACACATTATATATATATATATATATATATATATATATATATTGTATGCGCACAGAAAATTTTTCTTGACAGAATCTATCTTGTATATTTACAAATCTACCATTTACCCATGCATTGAATACTGTTGCCATATCTGGTTGGATTCTCCTGCTGTACATCTTGTGGTTCTTGATAAAATCCAAAGAAGAATCTGCAATGTAATCAATCCTGACCTGGCATCTCAACTTCAGTCACTTTCTCACTGAAGTGACATGGCTTCCCTCTGTCTTTTCTTCAAGCATCTTCATGGCAACTGCTCTGACAAGTTTCTTTTTCCCTGGTGACTCAACTACGTGAATTGAAACATACTACTTGACTGGCAACTAGGTCCCACCTTTTTACTATTGAAATATCTAAACACAATTGCCATTTCTACTCTAACAGTTTGGCTTACACTTCCCACCTGTGGAACCCTCATCTATTTATTTGTTTCTTTGATAACTACAATATTCAAAAAATTAAATGCAATATCAATCACCATCTTCTGTCTTCTTGAGTCCTGTTCATCTTTTTGTCCTTTCCTCAATCCTTCCTCTTCTGTCTTTTCTCTCTCTTTCACTCTCTGTAATGTTCTGTGTACTAGTGGAATACCCACCTCACTTAGGGTGAAATGATTTAAAATCACACACACACACACACACACACACACTATTTTTTATGTATAGATCAGTCAGTCAGTTAAGTACCATATGTGAAACACTTGGATGATCATGTCTCTTTTGAGATATGACTAACTAGGTAGAAGATTTTCCTGCCCTAGGTTGCCATTTACTTCTACAGTAGATTTGTTGCCAGACAAGACTATAGAGCCCAATCTGTCCTGCTATTCAACTATAACTGGAGCGAGAAGAGATGAATTTGTGCCTTTTCCACAGGTATTTACACATAGGTGAATACTACAAATTCAACAGGGATTTAAACTCAGCTCTCTGATTTTTCATCCCGAGCTGATATCCATTGCACCACAGATAAGCTAAAATGGAGGAAATTGGTGTTAAGATTGTATTTGTTGGAGTTTAAGCAAAGAGTCTGTTGACATGGGGGGGGGGGCACAGCAGCTACAGGGAGAATAGGGAGAGAGAGAGACAATATATCAAAGAAATAACATTGCTTCATAAACCACAGAAAACTTTAGGAAGAAAATGCTCACAGGACTGACTTCAGGGAGAAAATGTCCACGGGACTGACATCAGGAAGAAAACGCCCACGGGACTGACTTAACAAAACACTTGTCTCTTCCCAACTGCTGACTACATCCCTCAGCTTTTATTGGCTGGAGGCATCTTAGAAAGACCCAGATCTTGACCAGTTGCTGAGATATCCATATCTAGCTAGACATGCCAAACTGTTTCATCTTGATGTAACTGGTGTTAACAAACATGTCAGCAATGTGATCTGAGGTCTCTTTTGCATCTGTACTGTACATTTACCACAGTTTTGTGCCAATGTGGAGAGGGTTTTCTTCCTTTGCCTTTAGACAATGTAAATGTTTGTGGTGGAGTGGATATCGGCTCGGAATGAGAAATCGGGGAGCCGAGTTCGAATTCCAGTTGAATTCACTTGTGCGCAAATACCCTTGGGAAAGGTATTAATCCATCTCTTCATTCCAGTTATGGGTGAAATAACAGGACAGATTGGGTTCTATAGCCTAGGCTGGCAACCAGTCTACCGCAGAAAGCAATGGCAACCTACTGTGGGATAATCTTCTGCCCAGTCAGTCATGTCTCTTTCGAGGCATGATCGCTCAAGCATGTATCACGTATAGCACTTAACTGACTGACAGTGAGCTGATATTTAATTTTTCTAATTATAAGGCTGATAGTAAAAAAAATAATAAATTTTAACCTAAAGGATTATAAATTTTATAAGAAAATAATTATGAGTTCAATCTTTGGGGTAGGTAGTACAGACTAAGACTTATTGGAAACAAAGTGAGCAATAACTGATCAAGTACTAAAAAATAAATAACAAGACAAAATATCTTTAGACATGAACAATTTACTTCTGTACATTAAAGAAAGGATTGAGTTTGAAATTCCCTGAATGTTGCTCAGATTGACATACCCCTGAAGAATGCCAGAGAATACAATGGCTGAAATGTTGTGACAGTAACCACATAGATAACATTCCATCTGTAAGTAACTATAAAAAACATGATAAAAATTTATAATAATGAACAGACAAAAAAAGATTGCTTCAAAGTTCAATCCTGAAATAACATTTTTAGCCTTGTAGCCACATCACATTGAAACACCAGTTCCTGTACAGTCACTAAAGTTAAGCAATGTCAAGACTGGTCAGTACCTAGATGGGTGACCGCTTGGAAATACCAGGTGCTGTAAGCTTGTATGTGCGAATAGCTTAATGGGATTACAGCCACTTCATATTGAAACACCGATTCATGTACAATCACCAAAATTAAACAATGTTGAGCCTAGTCAGTACCTAAATGGGTGACTACTTGGGAATACAAAGTGCTGTAAGCTTGGATGAGTGGGTGGTGTATTGGATAAAGGCACAGAATTGTTAATCTGAGAACTGAGTTCCAATTCCAGTTGGGTTCTTCATATTCACTTACACACAAATACCTTTAAGAAAAGTTATGAATCCACCTCCTCTCTCCTCATCTATTGGTTAATTAGTAAGGCTTGTATTGTTAAAACCATTCTTTTCTTCCCCAAAATATTCATACAAAAAAACTATTTAGATTTTGGTATTAAATAATCTATAGAGGTTGATATACTGTGAAACAAAGCGACTAACCAAATTTTAATTCCCTCAGGATTGCTTCCTTTCTATTTTTTTGTTTTTACTGAATTTATTTTCTAATCTTATACAGGTGGTATTAATTCCTGTCTCCTCAACTATTAAAATGCAAATATCCTTGGAAGAAGTATAAATCCTCCTCCTCCCAGCTATGGGTTAATTAGTAAGACTTGTATTACTAAAATCATTATCTCAAAAAAAAAAAAAGTTGATGTACAAAATATTTAGATTTCTACTTTCAGTTGGTTAAGTATCATACAGATACACACTCAGGCCATCATGTCTCGAAAGATACATGACTGACTGGGTAGAAGATTTTCCCACAGTCGGTTGCCATTAATTTCTGTAGTAGATTAGTTGCCAACCAAGGCTATAGAACCCGATCTGTCCTGCTATTTAATCCATGGCTGGAGGGAGAAGTGATGGATTAATACCTATCCCAAGGATATTTGCCTATAAGTGAATGCAACAAATTCAACCGGAACTCTGCTCTTAGATTTCTCGTTCTGAGCCAATATTCGCTGCACATCCAAATTTCCGCATTAAATAACCCATAGTGGTTGATATGCAGCTACACAAAAATACCAACTAAATCTAGATACTTCTAACATCTTAAGGTTAGGTGGGGGTGGGGAACAGAATTGAAGAATTTTATAAGGATAGTCAGTTGGAATTTCAGCTTCTCCACCTACTCGTCTTACTTGCTGAAAGTGTTGAAGATTTATTAAGCCAATAGATAAAAATGTCTACTTGACCGATGACTGTGCTTTATCCGCACCCTCAGTTTCATTGTTTGCATTCTAAACCACAAAACTCTCTTCATAGTTTTTGAAAAATAAGGCCTGGCTTTCTTCATTTTTTTTTTTTTCAATGGGAAAAGCAAAAAAACTTCCTATACATACCCAAGTGACAAGAACATTTTTTTTTGCATAAGCATTAGTCCATTTCATTCCTTATATTCATTGTCCATTGTTTTATAAACCCAAGTTTTTAGCAACGTTATTTAAATATCTACAAAAATAAGCATATTGTTGAGTGCCATGATCGCCAAAGCCCTGCAGAAACAAGGTGAAACATGCCAAGGTATTTTTTTTCTCGTAGCGAAATCTTTTTTTTGATGTTCATTTTCCATATCTACTATACTAAATCTATAATAACCGATCCATACACGAAGGTTTGTGCAATGTTTTTTTTTTATTTATACCAGCCTTGTGTAAAACGAAATATCATGTTCAAATGCCATATATTGAAAGGCGTTAGGAACTTTCGTTCCAGCCCAATATTCTTTGCACAGCTTTCACTAATTAAAATATACTGATACCAAAGAAAAGCATTCAACAGTAGTGATCAGTGTGAATCACATATTCTTTGCGACTTCAGAAAATAATTCGACAAAAAAGGACAAAAGAAAGAATATACGCATGACGTTTAATGAGAAAGATTTTTGGAATACCATAGGTAGACATTAGCAAATGAACACATGCCCAAATATAATACACAACATTCTTATTTCTTATTTTAATACAGTGTGTGTATACATATATATATTCTTTTCAAAAAAATAAAAAAGTAAAAAAAAAATTTTGTATTATGTCTACATGCTTACACATTGAAGAAGCTTAATAAAGAAACAGGGTTCCAACTTCCATCCCCCTTTGTAGGGAAAAACCATCATCTGATCTAATATTCTATACACTGTTCAGGCCATCGAAGCTTCACACTGAATGAGACGTGAACTCTTAAAAAGGTTAACTGAACCCTGCTGGCCTGTGAGACTCACTGTGGATGAGCTGATTCCCCTAAAAAGAAGGATACAGGTTCAATTTCTGCTGAAGAGCAAATTTTCTTCATTAAGTCTCTTGTATATTGTATGGTTCTTGTTAAAAATGATGGCATTATATGTAAATTGGATTATACCAAAGAATTTTCTGGCTTAACCCAGTCTTGGAATTAGTTGTATCGTATGTCTTCAACTTTTTGGCATGTTCTTGCTCTTGGGCAGTTCATGATTCTGTAATCAGGGATAATTGATCCCGGGGAATTCTAACCCTGTTGCAGCATTTCCCTAATTGCATGAAAGAGTGTTGGTGGATACTAATGTCAGCATGGAAGCTGGTAGTAATCATAGACAGGTTTTGTCCAGATATGTATGTATTGGGCCACTTACGTTAAATAAGCCTTGTCACATTCTACTATCATGTGGAAATGTTTAAATTGCCGATCAGTGTTGTACCTGTGTACAAATCTAAACTTATTTATAAATGGAACTTTGTCTGTGTGTGTATCCATTACCTATAGACTCCAAAACGGCTGAACCGATTTTCTTGAAAACATACACAGTTGTACTATAAGTGTCTGCGAGTGTTTTTAGCTAGGTTTTGTGTCAAGGTACCCCCAGTAAATATTGAAAATCAATTATCAAAAAAATCGGGTTATAGAAGGAGTGGTCCGATTTTAATCAAATTTGATACACTCATAGACAAAGACAAAAGAAATGATATTCAGAAGTTTCAAGGTTGCAGTTCTTACAATAGTGCAGAAAATTGATAATATATATACATATATAAATTGATACCAGGAAATCAAAATTTGACTTACATCCATTCATTTTTCTTTCAGTCTAAGGTTTCGCTTTAACTGAAAACAGCTATTGCTTTTTAGCCTTTCGTGCCAACATCCAAAAAGTCTGAGCTCCAGGACCATGGATTAGTTTTATTAAATTACACTTGAGCAACATCGGACTATACTGCTAGTGTTACATATATTCTGCATTTATATAAATATATATAACATAGTGATGATCCACGTATACTGTCTTAATAATATGTATAGGAAAAACTACTAAAATGTTGTAAGTTTAAAAATGTATTTTTTTGACAGTATTTATTTATTTCTATTATTATATTTGATATTTCAGACTGTCCTCAGCCTTTCATCAGAAACAAATGATTTTAAAATTTAAATTAGAAACGTATTTCGCGAGAGCATTTGTCGAGAGGTTTACATCACATGACGCAGAAAGCGACAGATTTTTAAAAATATTTGTAAACATAAACCAATCTTTAATAATACTTATAAATTTTGTTTTAGAGAAAATTTTTTAAGTTTATCTAAAAAATGTTTAACTATTGAAATATTTATAAAGATTCAAAACACCTAAGTCCCTATTTAACCCTAGCCTGTGTGTATTTAATTTTAAAATCCAGTATTTTTCTTTCTTTCTGCAAACTAAAATCGGAGTCTACAAACGCTGTCGCGAAATTTGTTTTGCAGACCACTGCTCATTACCCCCTTTAAAAAAAAAATTTTTTTTCCTTAAAAATTTGAAGACAACCAACTCTGAAAGGTCGAAAATAACCAACTTTGAAAGCAATTAAAAACTTGAAGACAACCAACTCTAAAAAATAATCAAAATCAGGATTTCAGCCCTTTTATCATGGTTCTTGCTGCAGAATTTGTTCTAACTTGGTAAAATTATAGTTTTTACTCTCAAACATTAGTAGATCTTCTCAGACGACTCATTTTCCCTGATATTGGAAATTGGTACCCCTGATATTCTATCGAATCTGATCAAAAACCAATATTCAGCCATCAATATGGCTAATTTTCTCCAATTTTACTCCCGATGGGTACGATAAGTTTTCATGGGTCTAATCAAAATCAGGTTTTCAGCCCTTTTATTTTGGTTTTTGCTTCAGGTTTTGCTCTAAGTAGGTATAATTGTAGTTCTTAGTCTCAGTCATGATACTATTTACTCAGAGGACTTATTTAGCCTTCAAAATTCAGTTTGCAATGGAAAACTTATTTGACATTGATACCGGAAATCAAAATTTGACTTACATTCATTCATTTTTCTTTCAATCTCCGGTTTCGCTTTGACTGGAAACAACTATTGCTTTTTTGTTCTTTTGTGCCAACGTCTAAAGAATCTGAGATCCAGAACCATGGATTAGTTTTAAAGCTTTCATGACACCCGAGCAACACCGCTAGTTAATAAATAAATGAAACATTAAAGAAAAAATATGCATATGGAAAATTAAATAAAAAGGCATGAGAAAAATAATGAATGAAAAAGAATGAAAAATTAAATAAAGAGGCATATAGAAAATAATGAATGAAAAATTAAAGAAAAAGAAAGAAAGGTATATAGAAAATAAATAAAGAAAGAAAGAGGCATATGGAAAATAATAAAGAAAGAAAAATTAATGCGAATGAATTTATGAAAGTTTCCTGACTTACACTTTGATATTTTCAATTCATACAAATTATTATTAATTCTATGTAAAATAAAAATGTTTGATATTAACAAATATTTTCTGCTGACATGAAAATCAAAGAATCCATTGCCAAGTCTACAGCTAGGAAAATTCTTTCACTGTCTTCTGCTAGACAATTTATTCTCACCAGAATTTATCTCACATATTCATAAGTCTACCATCATACTTGCTTTGAATATTACTGCCACATCTGGTTTGATTCTCCTGTTATTGATTTAGAAACTCTAAATAAAGTCTAAAGAATCTGCAATGTTATTGCTCCTGACCTGGCATCTTGGTTTTACTCCCTTTTCCCATTGCCGTAATGTAGCTTCCCTGGGCCTTTTCTATAAAGTAGATTAGGAATTTGAGCACAGTACTGCAAGGTGATTGAAAAGTAACTTCCTATTTTAGGTATGATAGACTCTCATCTAAGTAGAATTTTTTACAGGGCCAGAGAGTCCATCACACATAAAATACATCAAGTTTTTAATCACCCTGTAGATTTGTGGCAAGGTCTCCTCATTTTACAGTTGAATTGGCTAGGTGTAATCATACGCTCTTTGCTAACAGTTTCGTTTCTCTCGCTTGTGGAACTTCCTTCTGGCTTCTTACTTTCCAGTCAACTTTGACCCCCAAAATTTTAAATGCAATGTCAATTGTTATCTTCTGTCTCCTTAATTCTTGTTCTTTTATTGACCTCTCACTGCTTAATAGTTTATTTTTCTCATATTCTCTAACACTTAGTAACCTCGTATCTTAGTGGCTTTATTGCCTTGTTTGGAGTGAAATAATTAAAAAAGTAAAGTAATTTAGACATTAAAGAATGTTGGAGCAGAGTTTGGGAGTGATGGCAAAAAGATGAAATTTATTAAGATACTTGTATTTATAAACGGAATTTTTTTTTCTTTTGATAAATTCTTAGACGAGTTTTTATCCTCATATTTTTTTTTTTTTTAGAAACGACTTAAAATTATGTATATTTGTAGATATTTATTTATTTTTAAACGAATCGTGATTAGTTCTTAGTCAAGGGTTTTTTTTTTTTCTTTTTTTTAATAATGGCCATATGACAATTAAATTGCTTAATATATTTTAGGACGAGTTCATGTTCGGTTCGCCACTTTATGTAAATTGGCTCTGTCTGTCGCCAATCGAAGGCGTTTGTAAGACTTCGTACGGGGCCCAAACATTATAAATTTTTTTCCAGTGTCTGAAAACGCTTATTGAGGGTGGATCAGAAACTGATCATCTCTAGTCGGGTTGGCGCGGTGAGGGGGGGGTATGATGTTGAGAGACCCGAAACCCCCTAGTGATCCACGCAATGACATCACTGACGACACCCTCTAGCGCCCCCACTATGGTATGTAATGTTTTAACAAAAAAAAAAAAATGTATTTCGAACCACTAACCAACATAACATGAAATGTTATGAGTCAACTGTCAGTTGCTTTTTTGCAGACCAATTAATCTTGACTTTCTAACTGTTTTGTTAATTGATTCTTCCAAACCTACATTTTCTTTCTTATATTATTTCAACCAACATCAAACTTGCCACCATCTTTATATTTTAAAACCTTGACTAATTGTACTAAATGAACCATCCAGTTCTTTTAGTGTGTAAAACTTGCTACACCATATCAAACTTCCTGCTTGATAAACTCCATTCCAGTTTATATGTTGTAAAGTCATCCTCCTTTTTTCTTTCTTTTTTTAAGTCCTGCCAATGCAAGTGAACTTGAATTACTTAGTCGTGTTATCATATCCTTCTATGGCAACACCTAAAACAATCTTGACTGAAATTGAGAGCCAGACTACTATAATTTCAAATTTATAGAACTAATACATAAAACAGTATATTTTGAGGGAATTACTTGTGGTGCAGTGGATATCATCTCTGAACAAGAAATCGAAAAGCCGAGTCAAAATTATAGTTGAATTAATTTTGCTCACTCATGCACAAATACCCTTGGGAAAGGTATTAATCTATCACTTCTCCCTCCAGCTGTGGGTTAGATAACAGGGCAGATTGTGTTCTATAGCCTTGGTTGGCAGCTAGTCTACCACAGAAAGTAATGGCAACCTACTGCGGGGGAAAATCTTCTGCCTAGTCAGTCATGTCTCTTTTGAGACATGATTGCCCATGCGTGTATCCCATATGGCACTTAACTGACTTACATATACAATAAAAGAAGTAATATTTATAAATGATACAGAGTGCAAAGGACGAATAGTCACTCAAGGTAGAGAGAAGGTTACAAAGTAAAAGGCACAGATTATGGGGATATGTGGGGAAGGTAGTGATTAATTTAATAGATACATCCATTAAATCGCAAAAAAAAGACAACATAGTATGAATAAAAAGGTCCAAAACTTAATAAAAAACAAACTTTCTCCATCAAAATGTTTATAATATTATTAAGAGGAAAGATCAAAATAATTTTTATTTACTTTTTAAAATTTTGAATCCCTTCTAATATGTTCGAAATTTTGTCAGAAAATTTTGTTTTGATTTGAGTTAGCCTGGTAGAAAATGTTACGACTGTTTACAATGGATCTGTTATGTCGTGAGTAAGAATAAATAACTCAACAACAGGAATAGGTTAATTGTTGTATTCCGTGAAAATAGTATTTACAAAGGTTATTAGTATCCAATACAAGAATAAAGGTTAATCGTCCCAACCGTCTGTAAGACGTAGTATGAGCAATGGGTACTTCCGGGTCGTCACCGGAAGTCTACGACTGACTTGTTGATCGGCTGCTCGGCACACTCTCCTCCGTAGATGCCACCATTACTTTACATAGTAATGGAAGAGTCCATTATAGCCGAATAGGCGCGGCCGTCCCAACAGGGTCACATAATTTTACTTAACTCACTTTTTTATGGTGACAAACCCATTAATTTGGAAATTCTCGCAGAAATTAAATAATTGTTGGATTTTAATAAAACTTTCAGTACTCATTCACAAATGCATTAAATTATTTTTTTAAATTATTATTTTTTAAAAATCTTGATGAAAATCTTTTTTTTTTTAACTCTGTTACACCACCCTCCTACATAAATTCATGAAATTATAATAAATTTTAATTGGCTGCAAATTATTTTTTCATTAGTTAAACGCAGGACTCATTGGGGAATTTTATTTAAAATTTTACGACACTATCCAAAAACCCTAGACTTGAACAGTGAAAGATTGTAGTGATTGAGAAAGCATCTTTCAGAGTCAGTTCCACAAAGCAGCAGTTCCTAGAAAGACGCTTTTGGACTCTATCAAGCCTGGAAAGTGAAAACTGGGTAGCACTTGTCCATATATGGCATCACAGGTATAAAAATTTAAATACCTGGGAAATGTTCTAACAGAAGACAGAAAGTGTGACACGGAGATCTGAAGGTTAAATTGGCATTGTGAATGACGCATTCAAGAAACAAGAAACTTCCACTCGAAACAAAGAAGAGAGTACTAGATTGCTATGTGATGTCAGTTCTTCAATATGGCAGTCAATGCTGGACAATATCATCAAAGATGAAGGAAAAACTTAAAGCAACTGAAATATGGTTCTACAGAAGGATGCTGTGGATATCATGGACTGAACATGTGAGCAATGATGAGCTGTTGGAAAGAATGGAAATGAAAAGGAAATTAATATTGAGCATCAGGAAGAGACAACATTCCTTGGACATGCAATGAGGAAGGCGGGCTTGGAGAACCTAAAACCAACAGGCCAGATAGAGGGAAAAAGAGACAGAGGAAAGCAGCGGATAACATATTTGAATGGTCTAAGCAGGTGGATGACAGAACAGGGGTTGAGAGATGTTACAGGAGAAAGTGTGCTAAGTCACCAGGGATAGGGAGATGTGGAAGGCCATGATTGCCTACGTCCTGAAAGGACAAGGTACATAGAAGAAGACTGCATTTTCAACCTGATCTGGCTCTTCTAATAGTAGGGGATGGCAGGAGGAATCGGGTACTTACTTGAGTGGTACAGGGAACTAACCTTTTTTTTTTCTTTTTTTTTTTTTTCTTTTTTTTTAGTATTTTTAATGTAATATATTACCTTGAACAGTGGAAGTTATTGACAGGTACATCCAGTTGTGGTCAGCAAAAATCAAGGGTGATTGACAGATATATCCAGTCATAGATGACATCAAAGTGCAATGAAAAAAAGCAACAACTACCTTGAAAAGCAATTGACCGCCGGGTGTGAATGACCGATACGTCCAGACATAGATGACGTCAACAAAGCAACAACCCAAAAAAAGAAAAATGCATGGGAGTTAAAACTATATAAAGTCTAGAATTTTCTGCTGAAGAGAGAAAAATCTGTCTGGCTTCCGACTTCTGACGGCTCCTAGTGTGCACAACTCTCACCGGCTGCTCTCCTGTTCCACACAAGTGTCAACAACAAAAAGAATAAAAATATAAGATTATATTTTAATATATGTTCTTTGTTCAGATCAAGCAGCAGTATATAACATTAGGATTGGATTATATGTATAGTTCTACTTCAGTTCTGGGTTAGAGTTTAAATTTCAGTAAATGCTCGGGGCACAAGATCTGTCTTAGAGAACACCTGCTCATCATGATAAATACATCTGGCAGTGAAGCCTCTGATTGGGAGGTTGTGAGAAGCATAGAACCACCTCTTAATTTTTGTTCCCAGGTCCACCCTGACCCGGAGTGATAGCACCTGTTAGGGTCCCAGCTATGGGCAAATAGTTAATCCTCAAACTAGGGTCAAAACACTATGAAAGTATAAAAATAGATTTTCATGGAAATATATACATAAAAATAGACTTTTATAGAAAAATATACATTTTTGAATGAAAAATATTACCGATAACACATTTTTTAAGGAAAAAAATTCTCAGCAAAACATTTTTGAAAACTAGAAAACATTTTCAGTTTTCTAAAATAAAGAATAAAAACAAAAAAATTTTCATTAAAATCTGACTAAATCAACCTTTTCACGAAAACCAAACATTAAAAAAAAAACAACTTAAAACCTTACTTTTTTGACATTAAATAACTCACAGAGGTTGATATGCCATTAAACAAAACTCACTCACTCACACTCATCATGATAGATGAAAATTTAAGGTCCACTTGGTGGTGAGTGAACGTCACTAGTTTGGATTTCAGGGTATTGAATGTGACCAGTGACTTTTTCCTCCACCGAGCTGTTAGCACTAGGTCAGAGAAGAGATCAGCTGCCAGGCTTTGGTCATTGAGGGTTTTAGAGGTTTATCCATGTACTGTTGTAAGATTGGGGTATACTATTAGACAAATCATATTTTGTATGAGTGGCTTAAAAATGCATCTGTAAGATTTTTTTGCCTATTTCCACACACTCTATAATACACACATCCCTCATCCCCCACTTTTTTCTTTGCTATAGAAATCCTAATAAAACAGACATAATCTCATCATTTTTGAAGGGTACTATGCTAGCCTTAAACAATTTCAAGCTAAATGAATAAATAGGTTTCTGGTTCATCTAGGATGGTAAAACCTGATTTAAAAATACCTCTGATTAGGTTTCCTTTACTAGAGCATTGAAATATAGAACAAACATCCAATTTTTTAACATGACATTTATGCCACCACAAAGATAAACAAATTTGTTCAAGGTTGAAATAAATGAATCATATCTTTTATTTTTATGACGAATCAGTTCAATTTTTAAGTCTAAAGATACTAAACAAAATATAGTACTAATATCTACAAAGTTTTATTTTTTGTTTATTTTAATTTAAAAGAAATATTATGATTTGACTTTAACAGGCACTGGAGGTTCCCTTTATTGTAAAGTCATAGATAATAATAGTCATATTCTGTTTAAGCAACATCGAGCCTGATCAGTACTTAAATGGGTGACTGCTTAAGAATACCAGGTGTTGTACGCTTGGATGTGCAGATGGTGTAATGCGCTTATGGCCACTTCACTTTGAAACAAAGGTTTCTGTACAATCACTGAAGTTAAGCAATGTTGCTCCTGATCAGAACCAAGATAGGTGACTGCTTGGGAATACCAGATACTGTAAACTTAGATTTACAGGTAGTATAATGGATAACGAGAGATTGGGGTGCCGAGTTCGAATTCCAGTTGAATTCTTTGCATTCACTTACACGCAAGTAGCCTTGGGAAAGGTATTAATCCATCTCTTCCCTCCAGTTATGGGTTAAATAGTGAGACAGATTGGATTCTATAGCCTCTACTTCTTATGGATAGAAGTTGTAATAAAAAGGAAGATGAAAGAAATACTAGTGAAAAATGAATAATAATTGACAATGCTTCATCTAAGAAGGCTAACCAGCAGGTGTCATTCAAATTTAGCCATATAGCTATATTCTCTACTTCTACTTCTTATGGATGGGAGTTGCAATAAAAAGCAAGAGAAATGAAGATGAAAGAAATACTAGTGAAAAATGAATAATAATTGACAATGCTTCATCTAAGAAGGCTAACCAGCAGGAGTCATTTAAATTTAGCCATATAGCTATATTCTCTACTTCTACTTCTTATGGATGGGAGTTGCAATAAAAAAGCAAGAGAAATGAAGATGAAAGAAATACTAGTGAAAAATGAATAATAATTGACAATGCTTCATCTAAGAAGGCTAACCAGCAGGAGTCATTCAAATTTAGCCATATAGCTATATTCTCTGCTTCTACTTCTTATGGATGGGAGTTGCAATAAAAAGTAGAAATGAAGATGAAAGAAATACTAGTGAAAAATGAATAATTGCCAGCAATGCTTCATCTAAGAAGGCTAACCAGCAGGAGTCATTCAAATTTAGCCATATAGCTATATTCTATATGCTATGTAGTTGGGAGTTGCAATAAAAAGCAAGAGAAATGAAGATGAAAGAAATACTAGTGAAAAATGAATAATAATTGACAATGCTTCATCTAAGAAGGCTAACTGGCAGGTGTCATTCAAATTTAGCCATATAGCTATATTCTCTGCTTCTACTTCTTATGGATGGGAGTTGCAATAAAAAGCAAGAGAAATGAAGATGAAAGAAATACTAGTGAAAAATGAATAATAATTGACAATGCTTCATCTAAGAAGGCTAACCAGCAGGAGTCATTTAAATTTAGCCATATAGCTATATTCTCTACTTCTACTTCTTATGGATGGGAGTTGCAATAAAAAAGCAAGAGAAATGAAGATGAAAGAAATACTAGTGAAAAATGAATAATAATTGACAATGCTTCATCTAAGAAGGCTAACCAGCAGGAGTCATTCAAATTTAGCCATATAGCTATATTCTCTACTTCTACTTCTTATGGATGGGAGTTGCAATAAAAAGTAAGAGAAATGAAGATGAAAGAAATACTAGTGAAAAATGAATAATAATTGCCAATGCTTCATCTAAGAAGGCTAACCAGCAGGAGTCATTCAAATTTAGCCATATAGCTATATTCTCTACTTCTACTTCTTATGGATGGGAGTTGCAATAAAAAGCAAAGAGAAATGAAGATGAAAGAAATACTAGTGAAAAATGAATAATAATTGACAATGCTTCATCTAAGAAGGCTAACCAGCAGGAGTCATTCAAATTTAGCCATATAGCTATATTCTCTACTTCTACTTCTTATGGATGGGAGTTGCAATAAAAAGTAAGAGAAATGAAGATGAAAGAAATACTAGTGAAAAATGAATAATAATTGACAATGCTTCATCCAAGAAGGCAAACCAGCAGGAGTCATTCAAATTTAGCCATATAGCTATATTCTCTACTTCTACTTCTTATGGATGGGAGTTGCAATAAAAAGCAAGAGAAATGAAGATGAAAGAAATACTAGTGAAAAATGAATAATAATTGACAATGCTTCATCTAAGAAGGCTAACCAGCAGGAGTCATTCAAATTTAGCCATATAGCTATATTCTCTACTTCTACTTCTTATGGATGGGAGCTGCAATAAAAAGTAAGAGAAATGAAGATGAAAGAAATACTAGTGAAAAATGAATAATAATTGACAATGCTTCATCTGAGAAGGCTAACCAGCAGGAGTCATTCAAATTTAGCCATATAGCTATATTCTCTACTTCTACTTCTTATGGATGGGAGTTGCAATAAAAAGCAAGAGAAATGATGAAAGAAATACTAGTGAAAAATGAATAATAATTGACAATGCTTCATCTAAGAAGGCTAACCAGCAGGAGTCATTCAAATTTAGCCATATAGCTATATTCTCTACTTCTACTTCTTATGGATGGGAGCTGCAATAAAAAGTAAGAGAAATGAAGATGAAAGAAATACTAGTGAAAAATGAATAATAATTGACAATGCTTCATCTAAGAAGGCTAACCAGCAGGAGTCATTCAAATTTAGCCATATAGCTATATTCTCTACTTCTACTTCTTATGGATGGGAGTTGCAATAAAAAGCAAGAGAAATGAAGATGAAAGAAATACTAGTGAAAAATGAATAATAATTGACAATGCTTCATCTAAGAAGGCTAACCAGCAGGAGTCATTCAAATTTAGCCATATAGCTATATTCTCTACTTCTACTTCTTATGGATGGGAGTTGCAATAAAAAAGCAAGAGAAATGAAGATGAAAGAAATACTAGTGAAAAATGAATAATAATTGACAATGCTTCATCTAAGAAGGCTAACCAGCAGGAGTCATTCAAATTTAGCCATATAGCTATATTCTCTACTTCTACTTCTTATGGATGGGAGTTGCAATAAAAAGCAAGAGAAATGAAGATGAAAGAAATACTAGTGAAAAATGAATAATAATTGACAATGCTTCATCTAAGAAGGCTAACCAGCAGGAGTCATTCAAATTTAGCCATATAGCTATATTCTCTACTTCTACTTCTTATGGATGGGAGTTGCAATAAAAAGTAAGAGAAATGAAGATGAAAGAAATACTAGTGAAAAATGAATAATAATTGACAATGCTTCATCCAGAAGGCAAACCAGCAGGAGTCATTCAAATTTAGCCATATAGCTATATTCTCTACTTCTACTTCTTATGGATGGGAGTTGCAATAAAAAGCAAGAGAAATGAAGATGAAAGAAATACTAGTGAAAAATGAATAATAATTGACAATGCTTCATCTAAGAAGGCTAACCAGCAGGAGTCATTCAAATTTAGCCATATAGCTATATTCTCTACTTCTACTTCTTATGGATGGGAGCTGCAATAAAAAGTAAAAGAGAAATGAAGATGAAAGAAATACTAGTGAAAAATGAATAATAATTGACAATGCTTCATCTAAGAAGGCTAACCAGCAGGAGTCATTCAAATTTAGCCATATAGCTATATTCTCTACTTCTACTTCTTATGGATGGGAGTTGCAATAAAAAGCAAGAGAAATGAAGATGAAAAAAGATACTAGTGAAAAATGAATAATAATTGACAATGCTTCATCTAAGAAGCCTAACCAGCAGGAGTCATTCAAATTTAGCCATATAGCTATATTCTCTACTTCTACTTCTTATGGATGGGAGTTGCAATAAAAAGCAAGAGAAATGAAGATGAAAAAGATACTAGTGAAAAATGAATAATAATTGACAATGCTTCATCTAAGAAGGCTAACCAGCAGGAGTCAGTCAAATGTAGCCATATAGCTATATTCTCTACTTCTACTTCTTATGGATGGGAGTTGCAATAAAAAGCAAGAGAAATGAAGATGAAAAAGATACTAGTGAAAAATGAATAATAATTGACAATGCTTCATCTAAGAAGCCTAACCAGCAGGAGTCATTCAAATTTAGCCATATAGCTATATTCTCTACTTCTACTTCTTATGGATGGGAGTTGCAATAAAAAGCAAGAGAAATGAAGATGAAAGAAATACTAGTGAAAAATGAATAATAATTGACAATGCTTCATCTAAGAAGGCTAACCAGCAGGAGTCATTCAAATTTAGCCATATAGCTATATTCTCTACTTCTACTTCTTATGGATGGGAGTTGCAATAAAAGCAAGAGAAATGAAGATGAAAGAAATACTAGTGAAAAATGAATAATAATTGACAATGCTTCATCTAAGAAGGCTAACCAGCAGGAGTCATTCAAATTTAGCCATATAGCTATATTCTCTGCTTCTACTTCTTATGGATGGGAGTTGCAATAAAAAGCAAGAGAAATGAAGATGAAAAAGATACTAGTGAAAAATGAATAATAATTGACAATGCTTCATCTAAGAAGGCTAACCAGCAGGAGTCAGTCAAATTTAGCCATATAGCTATATTCTCTACTTCTACTTCTTATGGATGGGAGTTGCAATAAAAAGCAAAGAGAAATGAAGATGAAAGAAATACTAGTGAAAAATGAATAATAATTGCCAATGCTTCATCTAAGAAGGCTAACCAGCAGGAGTCAGTCAAATTTAGCCATATAGCTATATTCTCTACTTCTACTTCTTATGGATGGGAGTTGCAATAAAAAGCAAGAGAAATGAAGATGAAAAAGATACTAGTGAAAAATGAATAATAATTGACAATGCTTCATCTAGAAGCCTAACCAGCAGGAGTCATTCAAATTTAGCCATATAGCTATATTCTCTACTTCTACTTCTTATGGATGGGAGTTGCAATAAAAAGCAAGAGAAATGAAGATGAAAGAAATACTAGTGAAAAATGAATAATAATTGACAATGCTTCATCTAAGAAGGCTAACCAGCAGGAGTCATTCAAATTTAGCCATATAGCTATATTCTCTACTTCTACTTCTTATGGATGGGAGTTGCAATAAAAAGCAAGAGAAATGAAGATGAAAGAAATACTAGTGAAAAAATGAATAATAATTGACAATGCTTCATCTAAGAAGGCTAACCAGCAGGAGTCAGTCAAATGTAGCCATATAGCTATATTCTCTACTTCTACTTCTTATGGATGGGAGTTGCAATAAAAAGCAAGAGAAATGAAGATGAAAAAAAGATACTAGTGAAAAATGAATAATAATTGACAATGCTTCATCTAAGAAGGCTAACCAGCAGGAGTCAGTCAAATGTATCATATAGCTATATTCTCTACTTCTACTTCTTATGGATGGGAGTTGCAATAAAAGCAAGAGAAATGAAGATGAAAGAAATACTAGTGAAAAATGAATAAATAATTGACAATGCTTCATCTAAGAAGGCTAACCAGCAGGAGTCATTCAAATTTAGCCATATAGCTATATTCTCTACTTCTACACTTCTTATGGATGGGGAGTTGCAATAAAAAAAGCAAGAGAAATGAAATAGAAAGAAATACTAGTGAAAAATGAATAATAATTGACAATGCTTCATCTAAGAAGCCTAACCAGCAGGAGTCATTCAAATTTAGCCATATAGCTATATTTTTTTCTACTTCTACTTCTTATGGATGGGAGTTGCAATAAAAGCAAGAGAAATGAAGATGAAAGAAATACTAGTGAAAAATGAATAATAATTGCCAATGTTTCATCTAAGAAGGCTAACCAGCAGGAGTCATTCAAATTTAGCCATATAGCTATATTCTCTACTTCTACTTCTTATGGATGGGAGTTGCAATAAAAAGCAAGAGAAATGAAGATGAAAGAAATACTAGTGAAAAATGAATAATAATTGACAATGCTTCATCTAAGAAGCCTAACCAATAAAGTCATTCAAATTTAGCCATATAGCTATATTCTCTGCTTCTACTTCTTATGGATGAGAGTTGCAATAAAAAGCAAGAGAAATGAAGATGAAAGAAATACTAGTGAAAAATGAATAATAATTGACAATGCTTCATCTAAGAAGGCTAACCAGCAGGAGTCATTCAAATTTAGCCATATAGCTATATTCTCTACTTCTACTTCTTATGGATGGGAGTTGCAATAAAAAGCAAAGAGAAATGAAGATGAAAGAAATACTAGTGAAAAATGAATAATAATTGACAATGCTTCATCTAAGAAGCCTAACCAGCAGAAGTCATTCAAATTTAGCCATATAGCCATATTTCTACTTCTACTTCTTATGGATGGGAGTTGCAATAAAAAGCAAGAGAAATGAAGATGAAAGAAATACTAGTGAAAAATGAATAATAATTGACAATGCTTCATCTAAGAAGGCTAACCAGCAGGTCATTCAAATTTAGCCATATAGCTATATTCTCTACTTCTACTTCTTATGGATGGGAGTTGCAATAAAAAGCAAGAGAAATGAAGATGAAAGAAATACTAGTGAAAAATGAATAATAATTGACAATGCTTCATCTAAGAAGGCTAACCAACAGGAGTCATTCAAATTTAGCCATATAGCTATATTTTCTACTTCTACTTCTTATGGATGGGAGTTGCAATAAAAGCAAGAGAAATGAAGATGAAAGAAATACTAGTGAAAAATGAATAATAATTGCCAATGTTTCATCTAAGAAGGCTAACCAGCGGGAGTCATTCAAATTTAGCCATATAGCTATATTCTCTACTTCTACTTCTTATGGATGGGAGTTGCAATAAAAAGCAAGAGAAATGAAGATGAAAGAAATACTAGTGAAAAATGAATAATAATTGACAATGCTTCATCTAAGAAGCCTAACCAGCAGGAGTCATTCAAATTTAGCCATATAGCTATATTTTCTACTTCTACTTCTTATGGATGGGAGTTGCAATAAAAAGCAAGAGAAATGAAGATGAAAGAAATACTAGTGAAAAATGAATAATAATTGCCAATGTTTCATCTAAGAAGGCTAACCAGCAGGAGTCATTCAAATTTAGCCATATAGCTATATTCTCTACTTCTACTTCTTATGGATGGGAGTTGCAATAAAAAAGCAAGAGAAATGAAGATGAAAGAAATACTAGTGAAAAATGAATAATAATTGACAATGCTTCATCTAAGGCTAACCAGCAGGAGTCATTCAAATTTAGCCATATAGCTATATTCTCTACTTCTACTTCTTATGGATGGGAGCTGCAATAAAAAGCAAGAGAAATGAAGATGAAAGAAATACTCATGAAAAATGAATAATAATTGCCAATGCTTCATCTAAGAAGGCTAACCAGCAGGAGTCATTCAAATTTAGCCATATAGCTATATTTTCTACTTCTACTTCTTATGGATGGGAGTTGCAATAAAAAGCAAAAGAGAAATGAAGATGAAAGAAATACTAGTGAAAAATGAATAATAATTGCCAATGTTTCATCTAAGAAGGCTAACCAGCAGAGGTCATTCAAATTTAGCCATATAGCTATATTCTCTACTTCTACTTCTTATGGATGGGAGTTGCAATAAAAAGCAAGAGAAATGAAGATGAAAGAAATACTCATGAAAAATGAATAATAGTACCAATGCTTCATCTAAGAAGGCTAATATCCTTAGGAGGTCATTCAAATTTAGCCATATAGCTATATTTTCTACTTCTACTTCTTATGGATGGGAGTTGCAATAAAAAACAGAAATGAAGATGAAAGAAATACTAGTGAAAAATGAATAATAATTGCCAATGTTTCATCTAAGAAGGCTAACCAGCAGGAGTCATTCAAATTTAGCCATATAGCTATATTCTCTACTTCTACTTCTTATGGATGGGAGTTGCAATAAAAAGCAAGAGAAATGAAGATGAAAGAAATACTAGTGAAAAATGAATAATAATTGACAATGCTTCATCTAAGAAGGCTAACCAGCAGAGTCATTCAAATTTAGCCATAGCTATATTCTCTACTTCTACTTCTTATGGATGGGAGTTGCAATAAAAAGCAAGAGAAATGAAGATGAAAGAAATACTAGTGAAAAATGAATAATAATTGACAATGCTTCATCTAAGAAGGCTAACCAGCAGGTCATTCAAATTTAGCCATATAGCTATGTTCTCTACTTCTACTTCTTATGGATGGGAGTTGCAATAAAAAGCAAGAGAAATGAAGATGAAGAAATACTAGTGAAAAATGAATAATAATTGACAATGCTTCATCTGAAGGCTAACCAGCCAGGAGTCATTCAAATTTAGCCATATAGCTATATTCTCTACTTCTACTTCTTATGGATGGGAGTTGCAATAAAAAGCAAGAGAAATGAAGATGAAAGAAATACTCATGAAAAATGAATAATAATTGCCAATGCTTCATCTAAGAAGGCTAACCAGCAGGAGTCATTCAAATTTAGCCATATAGCTATATTTTCTACTTCTACTTCTTATGGATGGGAGTTGCAATAAAAAGCAAGAAATGAAGATGAAAGAAATACTAGTGAAAAATGAATAATAGTTACCAATGTTTCATCTAAGAAGGCTAACCAGCAGGAGTCATTCAAATTTAGCCATATAGCTATATTCTCTACTTCTACTTCTTATGGATGGGAGTTGCAATAAAAAGCAAGAGAAATGAAGATGAAAGAAATACTAGTGAAAAATGAATAATAATTGACAATGCTTCATCTAAGAAGGCTAACCAGCAGGAGTCATTCAAATTTAGCCATATAGCTATATTCTCTACTTCTACTTCTTATGGATGGGAGTTGCAATAAAAAGCAAGAGAAATGAAGATGAAAGAAATACTAGTGAAAAATGAATAATAATTGACAATGCTTCATCTAAGAAGCCTAACCAGCAGGAGTCATTCAAATTTAGCCATATAGCTATATTCTCTACTTCTACTTCTTATGGATGGGAGTTGCAATAAAAAGCAAGAGAAATGAAGATGAAAGGAAATACTATTTGAAAATGAATAATAAATTGACAATGCTTCATCTAAGAAAACTAACCAACTTAGAGTCATTCAAATTTAACCATATAGCTGTATTCTCTACTTCTACTTCTTATGGATGGGAGTTGCAATAAAAAGCAAGAGAAATGAAGATGAAAGAAATACTAGTAGAAAAATGAATAATAATTGACAATGCTTCATCTAAGAAGCCTAACCAGCAGGGAGTCATTCAAATTTAGCCATATAGCTATATTCTCTACTTCTACTTCTTATGGATGGGAGTTGCAATAAAAAGCAAAGAGGAAATGAAGATGAAAGAAATACTAGTGAAAAATGAATAATAATTGACAATACTTCATCTAAGAAGGCTAACCAGCAGGAGTCATTCAAATTTAGCCATATAGCTATATTCTCTACTTCTACTTCTTATGGATGGGAGTTGCAATAAAAAGCAAGAGAAATGAAGATGAAAGAAATACTAGTGAAAAATGAATAATAATTGCCAATGTTTCATCTAAGAAGGCTAACCAGCAGGAGTCATTCAAATTTAGCCATATAGCTATATTCTCTACTTCTACTTCTTATGGATGGGAGTTGCAATAAAAAGCAAGAGAAATGAAGATGAAAGAAATACTAGTGAAAAATGAATAATAATTGCCAATGTTTCATCTAAGAAGGCTAACCAGCAGGAGTCATTCAAATTTAGCCATATAGCTATATTCTCTACTTCTACTTCTTATGGATGGGAGTTGCAATAAAAAGCAAGAGAAATGAAGATGAAAGAAATACTAGTGAAAAATGAATAATAATTGACAATGCTTCATCTAAGAAGGCTAACCAGCAGGAGTCATTCAAATTTAGCCATATAGCTATATTCTCTACTTCTACTTCTTATGGATGGGAGTTGCAATAAAAAGCAAGAGAAATGAAGATGAAAGAAATACTAGTGAAAAATGAATAATAATTGCCAATGTTTCATCTAAGAAGGCTAACCAGCAGGAGTCATTCAAATTTAGCCATATAGCTATATTCTCTACTTCTACTTCTTATGGATGGGAGTTGCAATAAAAAGCAAGAGAAATGAAGATGAAAGAAATACTAGTGAAAAATGAATAATAATTGACAATACTTCATCTAAGAAGGCTAACCAGCAGGAGTCATTCAAATTTAGCCATATAGCTATATTCTCTACTTCTACTTCTTATGGATGGGAGTTGCAATAAAAAGCAAGAGAAATGAAGATGAAAGAAATACTAGTGAAAAATGAATAATAATTGCCAATGTTTCATCTAAGAAGGCTAACCAGCAGGAGTCATTCAAATTTAGCCATATAGCTATATTCTCTACTTCTACTTCTTATGGATGGGAGTTGCAATAAAAAGCAAGAGAAATGAAGATGAAAGAAATACTAGTGAAAAATGAATAATAATTGACAATGCTTCATCTAAGAAGGCTAACCAGCAGGAGTCATTCAAATTTAGCCATATAGCTATATTCTCTACTTCTACTTCTTATGGATGGGAGTTGCAATAAAAAGCAAGAGAAATGAAGATGAAAGAAATACTAGTGAAAAATGAATAATAATTGACAATGCTTCATCTAAGAAGCCTAACCAGCAGGAGTCATTCAAATTTAGCCATATAGCTATATTCTCTACTTCTACTTCTTATGGATGGGAGTTGCAATAAAAAGCAAGAGAAATGAAGATGAAAGAAATACTAGTGAAAAATGAATAATAATTGACAATGCTTCATCTAAGAAGCCTAACCAGCAGGAGTCATTCAAATTTAGCCATATAGCTATATTCTCTACTTCTACTTCTTATGGATGGGAGTTGCAATAAAAAGCAAGAGAAATGAAGATGAAAGAAATACTAGTGAAAAATGAATAATAATTGACAATACTTCATCTAAGAAGGCAAACCAGCAGGAGTCATTCAAATTTAGCCATATAGCCATATCATTCTCTACTTCTACTTCTTATGGATGGGAGTTGCAATAAAAAGCAAGAGAAATGAAGATGAAAGAAATACTAGTGAAAAATGAATAATAATTGACAATGCTTCATCTAAGAAGGCTAACCAGCAAAGAGTCATTCAAATTTAAAGCCATAGCTATTCTCTTCATTTTCATTTTTATGGATGAGTTACAACAAAAAGCAAGAGAAATGAAGATGAAAGAAATACTAGTGAAAAATGAATAATAATTGCCAATGTTTCATCTAAGAAGTGCCAAACCAGCAGGAGCTATTCAAATCTAGCCACATAGCCATATTCTACTTCTACTTTTTATGGATGGGAGTTGCAACAAAGCAAGAGAAATGAAGATGAAAGAAATACTAGTGAAAATGAATAATAATTGACAATGCTTCATCTAAAAAGGCTAACCAGAAAGAGTCAGTCACCACACATAGCCATATTCTCTACTTCTACTTTATGGATGGGAGTTGCAACAAAGTGGGAAGAGAAATGAAGATGAAAGAAATACTAGTGAAAAATGAATAATTGACAATGCTTCATCTAAGAAGGCCAATCAGCAGGAGTCATTCAAATTTAGCCATATAGCTATATTCTCTACTTACTTTATGGATGGGAGTTGCAATAAAAGCAAGAGAAATGAAGATGAAAGAAATACTAGTGAAAATGAATAATAATTGACAATGCTTCATTCATGAAGGCTAACCAGCAGGAGTCATTCAAATTTAGCCATATAGCTATATTCTCTACTTCTACTTCTTATGGATGGGAGCTGCAATAAAAAGCAAGAGAAATGAAGATGAAAGAAATACTTATGGAAAATGAATAACAATTGGACAACGGCTTCATCTAAAAAGGCTAACCAGCAGGAGTCACTAAATTCTAGCTGCACAAAGCCATATTCTCTACTTCTACTTCTTTATGGTGATGGGAGTTGCAATAAAAAGCAAGAGAAATGAAGATGAAAGAAATACTAGTGAAAAACGAATAATAATTGACAATGCTTCATCTAAGAAGGCTAACCAGCAGGAGTCATTCAAACTTAGCCACATAGCCATATTTCTACTTCTACTTCTTACAGATGTGAGTTGCAATAAAAAGCAAGAGAAATGAAGATGAAAGAAATACTAGTGAAATGAATACAAATTGACAATGCTTCATCTAAGAAGGCTAAATCAGCAGGAGTCATTCAAATTTAGCCATACAGCTATTCTCTACTTCTACTTCTACTTCTTATGGATGGGAGTTGCAATAAAAAGCAAGAGAAATGAAGATGAAAGAAATACTAGTGAAAAATGAACACACTGACAATGCTTCATCTAAGAAGGCTAACCAGCAGGAGTCATTCAAATTTAGCCACATAGCCATATTTCTACTTCTACTTCTTATGGATGGGAGCTGCAATAAAAAGCAAGAGAAATGAAGATGAAAGAAATACTAGTAAAAAATGAATAATGCATCATTTAAGAAATTCAAAACCATGACTTGATTGATGAATGATAAAATAGGATAAACTTAAATTGAACAAAAGTGAATTCATTTTTTTGAGTATTTATAAATAAAAGAAAGTAATTTCAGCTGAACATGAACATGGCTTCAATCAAAGTGTTTGCCATCTGCTGCCATTTCATTTTCAATAGAAAAGATCAAGTCTAAAACCTGCTGTTGCCAAGTCAATATATGTGGTCATTGGTTGTTCATTCTACTGGAGAAGGCAAGTTTTATATATTCCTAGAGGGGTCACTTGTGAACAAGGATAACAAACATGGTGGGATCTATATGTCTATACATGGGGGCTGTACATGCAACTTCTATCTCCGATTCTGTCAGGAGATCAGTCAATCAATCAGTTAAGTGTCATACATGATACACAATTGGGTGATTATGTCTCAAAATAGACATGACTGACTGGGCAGAATAATTTCCTGCAGAAGGTTGCCATTAATTTCTGTGGTAAGCTGGTTGCCGACCAAGGATATAGAACCCAATATGTTCTGCTATTTAACTCATAGCTGGAGGGAAAAATGGCGGATTTATACCTTTCCCAGAGGTATTTGCACGTAAGTGAATGCAATTTGAACTCGGTTCACAGAATTCTTGTTCCGAGCCGACTCAGACACTCAGATAAAAAAAAAAAGTTTTTTTTTTTTTTTTTTTTTTTTTTTTTTTTTGAGATTTATCAATTTAGCAACAGGAATCTAACCAAATATTAAAAGATGCATCAGCAAAATTCATTTTGGATTTTTTTTTTTAATGAAGTACTTTTTAGCCTCATTTAAGTTCTATATTAACAGTTCAATGATTAAATAAAATAAATCCTCCCACCGCACACACACACACACACACACACACACACACACACACATAAGGTTTGATCAATATATTTGGTTTGTTTTTTTTATGTATCTAGAATAGGTATCTCCACTAAACTGTTAAATAAACAGCCTAGTATAAATAAAAAGCCCCAAACTTAATAAAAATGAACTTTTTCCATTAAAATGTTTATATTATTATTAAGAGGAAAGATCAAAGTATTTTTAATTTGTTTTTTTAAGTTTTTTAATCCTTTGTAACACATTTGAAATTTTGGTAAAAAAAATTTCTTGTTTTGATTTTAGTTAACGGCTAACCAAATCATTACAAGGGTTTACAATGGAAAACGTAATAACTCAGTATTTTTCCAGTGACAAACACATTAATTTGGAAATTCTTGCAAAAATCAAATAATTATCAGATTTTAATAAAACTTTTATTCATTTGTGAATAAGTCCTGAAATTATTTTTGAAATTATTATTTTTAAAAAAATCTTGATAAAAATATTTTTTTATACCTGTTACCTCACCTCCCCATAAATTCATGAAATTTTAAGAAATTAAAATTTTTTGTGATAAATGGTTTTATTAGTTAAACGCAAGTCTCATTGGGGAATGTAAATCATCTATTATGTTTTTTTTAAATTTACCTCTATTTCCGAAGATCTGCTTTTAATAGTAAAATAAAAAAAGCAATATAACTATGACATTATTTAATTTGATAAGCTTTTAATTGCTTAAATAAATATTAAAAATTAAGGACATAGTCTGAAGAAAAAAAATTTTTTTTGATTAATAATGAAATTTTGAAAGAATTGTTTTCATTTTTATTTTTGTTTTTTAATTATAATAATTTATAAAGTTTCAAAAATACTTTTAAAATATAATACTTCAAAGATTTGTTGGGGATTAGTTTAAAACTTATTAAGTGAAGATTATATTTAGTCATAGAAAATTAAAAAGTTCTGCCTCCCTATTTTTAAAATTTTTTTTTTTTTTTTTTTTTTTTTTGCATTTGAAGTTTTTTTTTCTTAATGGAACATTTGAACAATTTCTACGTAATTTATGAAAAGAAGAAAATTACAAGAAACTCAACTCCAATACCTTGTCAGTCATTTTTAATGAAATTCATGTTTCTCAAATACATATGAATACACACAGTCAATATATATAAGCAACGTTGAGCCTGGTCAGTACTTAGGTGGGTGACCACTTGGGAATACCAGGTGCTGTTAGCGTTCACAGATGTGCATTGTGGTGCGGTGGATGTTGGCTTGGAGGGGGAAATCGGTGAGCCGAGTTCCAATTCCAGTCGAGCACACTGCATTCACTTGTGCACTAGTACCCTTGGGAAAGGTATTAATCCGTCTGTTCCCTCCAATTATGGGTTAAATAATTGAGGTCTGCTGTTCATGCGATCTGTGGCGGATTTCTGCACCAATTGTTTGTTATCAGCAGTTCCAAAAAGTGTGGATGGTGCTACACAAGCCTTCACCACTATAAACAAATCTTTGTGTGGATGTCTTACTAAGGTTAGACCCTCATACATGATGGGAGAGTCCATAATATATATATATATATATATATATATATATAAAAATTAATTCCTGGCTTGAAATTGGATCCAATTAATCTTAGCTTTTATTGTTTTTTTCTGGACAAGTATACCCTACCTCACCCCAGATAAATATACCACGTGTCCAAACTTGGAAACCAACAATTTCACCTCCCCAACACTTCAACTTTAAAAGTGACCCTCCCTCTTAGATCTACAATTTTCTTTCATCCTCCTCCTTTATTCATTTTTGATTATAATTATTTGTTTCACTCTAACCCTGAATTCTGAAACAGATGGAAGCTGATTTTGAAGTGTAACTTGCCATTGTTTCCTTCCCTGCAGGTGACACTGAGTCATGTGGAGGAGACAGCTGCTGTACAGATGATTAATTTCAATGTCATTTTATCATTTATAAATATGTACATACTTCTCTTTACCTGTCTCTTATCTCTCATATATATATATATATATATATATATATATCTAAACTTATTTATAAATGGAACTTTGTTTGTGTGTGTGTTCGTTACATATAGACTCCAAACTGATGAACCGATTTTCTTGAAAATTTACAGTTGTACTATAAGTGTCTGCAAGTGTTCTTAGCTAGGTTTTGTGTCAAGATACCCCCGATAAATATTGAAAATTGATAATTGAAAAAATCGGGTTATAGCAGGAGTGGTCTGATTTTGATCAAATTTGATACACTCATAGACAAAGATGTAAGAAACAATATTCAGAAGTTTCAAGGTTGCAGTTCTTAAGTGCAGTAAATCGATAATATACATATATAAATGGCAAGATGTTTGTTTGTGTGTGTGTGTCTGTTTATCTGCCTGTATGTCTGTATTTTTTTCAGCCCTTTTATTTTAGTTGTTGCTTCAGGTTTGGCTCTAAGTAGGTATAATTGTAGTTCTTAGTCTCAGCCATGATACCATTTACTCAGAGGACTTATTTAGCCTTCAAAATTCAGTTTAGGACGAAAAAAACTTATTTGATATCGATACCAGGAGATCAAAATTTGACTTACATCCATTCATTTTTTTTTTTTTTTAGTCTATGGTTTCACTTTAACTGGAAACAACTATTGCTTTTTAGTCTTTCATGCCAATGTCCAAAGAGTCTGAGCTCCAGGACCATGGATTAGTTTTAAAGCTTTCATTACACCCAAGCAGCACCAAGCTATACTGCTAGTCATTTATAAATATGTACATATTTCTCTCTCTCTTATCTCTCATATATATATATATATATATTGCAGGTTTAATCAGACAAAGTACAGATAAAATTTGTTTTAAACTTTATCTGTAGACCTGATAAAATTTGCTTTTAGTAATCCTTATTTTCATATTGTTTTGTTGCAATGAGTAAAATTGTTCATATATTTTACTCAGGTTAGCCAGCTTGTCACCTTTATGTAGTAAAATCTACAAAAAAATTTATTTGTATTTTATGCATAATAGAGTAACCTTCATAATTTTGTTGGGTTAGGCACATATTGTGCTGCCGAAGGAAAATGTAACCACTGATTTATTGGGGGTGGGTTGGTTAGGCACTAGGTAAATTTTTGTTTTGTTCCCCAAAAGCCTTTACCCTGTCAAAACTTTTTAAAACAGCCTTAATTCCGTGCAAATGTATATGCTGAACTCAAATCGATAATTGTTTATTGAAGAAACCTATCTTTTTCTCATGTTATCGACCAGAAATAAATCGGACTATATCTCATCCCTTTCCACCGTTCTCATATCTGATTCACCCCTGAATGAATTGAGGCATAGGATACTTATTTTGGCCTTTTTACTCCCTTTGAGCAATTAATCCACAATTTGTTTGGTTTTGGAACTCATTTTCAGCATAGTAATAGCAAAAAGGAAGTAAAAAGGCCGAAAAAGTGGAAAGCTATGCGTGAAATCAGCCTGCAGTGAATAACATTTTTGAACTGTGATTACGGGGTGAGATAAACAGCGACAAGAAGTACCATATTTTTCTGCTCGATAACATGTAAAAAGGTAGGTTTCTTCATAAACAATTATCGATTTGAGTTCAGCATATACATTTGCATGGAAATGGGGATGTTTTGGAAATTTTGAATGGGTAAAGGCCTTCGGGGAACAAAACAAAAATTTACTACTTATCTTGCCTATCTAGATGGCACATCCCTGGTTCTGCTACAACTATCATTGGTTGTTTTCAAGAACCTGAATTGAGATATGTTTTAACTCACAGCACAACACACTCTGAACCTTTATTCATGTTATAGGTTTAAAGATATAAGAGCAAATATGTAGGACAATTTCATATTCATTTGAGCCAAGCAAACTTTTTTCTTTTAATTCTGTGTCTGTTTAGAATGTAGGTGATCATGGCTTTCTCCAGATTCCATGAATTGCCAGGTCTTCTTACAAAAAGTAGTGAAGTGCTTTCTCTACAATTTTGAACTTTTTTTTTCTTAGACTGGCTTGCCTTCAAAGTTAGAGAGCTCGATCCACACTGCTATTTAAGCCACAATTGAATGGGGAAGAGATAGATCCATGCCTTTTTGAAGGGTGTTTATGTGAAAATGAATGTAACATCTTTAAATTACTTCTTAAGAAAAAAGTTTTTTTTTTAATCGTATCACCCCGAGCAAGGCGGTAACGCCACTGATGTGCAGGGGGCTACGTAATAGTGAAAAGATTTGAAAAAAGAAAGCCGGAAACCACATCCTAAACAGGGAACAAGGGATGAGCCTCTTAACCTGTTTAATAGACGTAGGTGGAGTGTGAACTGGGCGATAGATAGATCTATCTACTCCAATTAGATCTATAAAACAATTTTTGCCTTCATTGAAACCAAAGAGAAAAATTGCTGTTAAAAGATACATTTCGTATATGAAATGGTTGGCTGTTCATTTCCTTGCACACTTATTACATTATGCTGTTACAGTGGTGAAAATAAAAATTCATAAGGTCAATTTTGTTGATAAATTTTCTGTAAACCTCCAACAGAACAGAAAGTCGTTTTTTAGGATAAAATCTGGAATAATTATAGGATTTTATTTAAGAGCATTAAAAATCTGCAGCTCCCAAAACTTATCGGAAGAAGAAATATACCAAAAAAAACACTTTCAAAAACCTCCAATATCCTCATTATTTCAACCACAATGCTAAGGCATATAAAATATCCAACTGTAAAAAGATAATGGCATTATTAACGACAATAATAATAAACTAGATAAAAACAAATATATAATAATACCTACTAATTCCTTAGCATCTACTATCCGAGACAATTTATCTAATTTTAACAATATCAGAACAATTAGAACTGCATCTAAAACTATTATGACTATGATCAGAACCAAACATATTCATAACAAAAATAATTCTGAAATAGTTTTTTTTTTTTTTTTTAATCATATCACTGATGTGCAGGGGGCTACGTAAGAGTGAAAAGATTGGAAAAGAGAAATCTGGAGATCACATCCTAAGCATGGAACAAGGGATGAGCTTCTTCACCTGTTCAATAGACGTGGGTGGAGTGTGAACCGGGCGATAGTTTAGTCTATCTACTCCAATTGAAGAAAAAAGAAAAGAGTGAAAAGATTGGAAAAGAGAAAGCTGGAGACCACATCCTAAGCATGGAACAAGGGATGAGCCTCTTCACCTGTTCAATAGACGTGGGTGGAGTGTGAACTGGGCGATAGTTTAGTCTGTCTGCTCCAATTATAAAATAAATGTCACAATTACTCTTCACAATATATTGGGAAAATTATGAGCCAAAACGAATCTTATACACAACAATTTATCAAATACATAACTAGAAATAAATTCAACCGCAACTTTGGTTTAAAGAATGCTGCACTTTACTAAAAGAGAAAGTGACTTAGATAGAAAATTCTTGTGGATGCTGCTATTGAATATTATCAAAATGTAAATCTGCACCCTGGATATTTTTCAAATATCTCCATTCCCGAAAGAGTTATTTCTTTCTCAAGCTAAATACTTGACTATAAAAATGTTTAAAAAGAATTAAAATAAAACACTTAAATTCATAACTTCCTGTTACTTAAAATATATGATACTTAAATTTATCCCAAACTAAAATAATTTAAATATTAATTGCATAAAAAAAAAATCAACATCATTTACTCACTTTTGTTTATTAGGCATTGAATTATGTCGCTTAGCATCCTCCATAATTTACCCAGATTTTTCAGTTAACCTAATTAATATTTGCGATTGTTTCTTAAATTTGGACTTTTGGACTCCATTGAGTGAAAAGTGAAAATTGAGTAGTTCCCACACATATATGGTAGCCATACTATAGGTACCACCCACTAATTCACTGAAAAAACAGCATAGTATGAAGGAAAAAGGACCCTAGACATAATAAAAACAGTTGTTTTGTCAAAATGAATGGTTTTTATTAAGATAGATCAAAGTATTTTTTTAATTGGATTAAAAATCTTCTAAAAATGTTTGAAATTTTCCTAAAGAAAATTTTAAAATTTTTATTTTTATTTATATTTTATTTATTGTTATTTTGCATTAGTGGGTGACCAAATTTTTTAGCTGAGTTAGATAATGTAATATTAGAAAACTTTTTTTGTGTGTGAAAAAACATTAATTTGGAAATTCTTGCAAAAATCAAATAATTGTTGGATTTTAATGAAACTTTCAAGACTTACTCACAAATGAATGAAATTATTTTTGAAATTATTATCTTTCGCTCCCCTCTTCCATGGAATTTCATGAAATTAAATTCCATTTTGAAAATTTGTTTTATTAGTTTAACACAGGAATTCTTTGGGAATGTAAATCATCTGTTATTTTTTTTCCAAACTGATCCTTTTTTCTGAAAATCTAATAGTTTTATTGAATTGTTTTAGTTTACTATGACACTATGACATTATTTAATTAGATAAGGTTTTAATTGCTTTTGATCTAAATCTAAACTTATTTATAAATGGAACTTTATGTGTGTGTATGTTACCTATAGACTCCAAATGGCTGAACTGATTTTCTTGAAAATTTACACAGTTGTACTATAAGCGTCTGCGAATGTTCTCAGCTAAGTTTTGTGTCAAGGTACCACCAATAAATATTGATAATCGAAAAAAATTGTATTATAGAAGGAGTGGTCCAATTTTAATTAAATTTGATACACTCATAGACAAAGACATAAGAAACGATATTGAGAAGTTTCAAGGTTGCAGTTCTTACAATTGTGGAGAAAATTGATATATATATATATATATATATATATATATATATATATATATATAAGGCAAGATGTTTGTGTGTCTGTTTATCTGTCTGTATGTCCTTTATACAAATCCACAATTTTTATCCGATTCTCACCAAACTTCACACAAATATTCTTTAGGCTGAGTCTGAGCTCCAGGATCATGGATTCATTTTAAAGCTTTTATTACACCCAAGCAACGCCTGGCTATACTTCTAGTATATATATATATATATATATATATATATATATATCATAATCTGGAGAAACATTTTTTTCAATAAATAATGATAAATGAATGAATAAATAATGATAAATAATGAATTTTTATAAGAATTAGTCCCAGTTTTTCTTTTTTTTAATTATAATAATTTATAAAATTCAAAAACATTTGTAAAATTCTTCAGAGTCTTGTTATTAAGTGAAGACTATTGACCAATTGAAAAGCTTAATACGAATCTTCAAGCAAAAAGAATTTTTTTTGTACGTATGTAAGGAGGTTGTTTTTTTGGTTTTTTTTTAAGTCTATGACATTGTGTGTGAGACATTAAAAGTTCATGCATTTCACAGTTTTTTCTCTTACAGGAAAAAATTTGGACAATTATGTCAATTCTGATCAAGCATACTTAGCTTATCACCACATCTAGCTGTTATCACTCACTTCACACATCAAAAATATTTGCCTGCATGATTAAGAAATACTTTTATTCTAAATTTCATGCTATAAACAAGTAATCCTTATTTCAAATTAGATTAATTTAACTTTAAATTTGCTAATTTTCCAAAAGTAACATGTTACAAGCGTGTATTTTGCACGATTTTTAAAACCGAGAATCAACTTTTGTATGTAAACATGTCAATCTGTCAAAATAGAGAAAAATATAACTTTTGAAAATGCTCAAAAAGTTGAGATTCCAATCAATATAATTTCTATTTGAAATACTCCAGATTATTTTGCTTACTGGAAATAGTAAATTTAATCATTTAGCTTTCAATTAAAACTAAAATGAAAGCTTTTTTTGATTTTAAAAATTCACTTTGAAATTTAAGTATCAAAAATTGCGTGGAGGTCTCTACAGTATTTCATTTTCTGCCTGTCCATGTGATATTTGGGTCTCGCACAAGTAACCTGCAGTTCTTCTGGTAGGGTTGCATTCACAGGAGTTTGTACCTAACCTCTCTGGTGTGAGCTTACGTAACCAGCTGTTGGAAGGGTGACATTTTTACACATACGCACGCACACAGTATCTGTACATATTTGTATAAATGTAAAAATATGCCACCTCTGTCCCATAATAGTTGTTACATTTGCATGTACTCTTCATGTCATGAATGTACCAACAATTATGGGACAAATTTTGTATGTAATATTAATAGTGACCACAATAGAAATTAACCCCCCCCCCCCCCAACTCTTCATCTTCCAACCTTGTTTGACCTACCTGAAATCTTGGCTTTAAAACCGGGGGTGGGGGCTCAAATACTACTCAATGGAATCTGTAGGAACTGTTCACTAACATTAAGTTAGTCTGACACAAGGAAACATAAAAAACAGGAAAATTAATTTTCTGTCAGAGGAGTTATCATTATTTACACTCCTTACTAATATCCTCGTCTTTATTATTATCGCAATGTTAAGCAATGTACAGTGTGCTCTCAGGCCTTATTCAACAGAACAAAACTAATATATCTAGATATGAACATCTTCCAGCCATATCATATTGGAACACCAGTTTTGGTCCGATCACCAAAGTTAAGCATATTGAGCCTATTCCATACTTAGATGGGTGACTGCTTAGGAATACCAGGTGCTGTAAGCCCCTACCTACATTCATTGGGCCAGCATGATAGTGTAATGACACAGTTCTTTCCCTATGAATGGCAAAGATGAAAAGACCAAGGGAAGGTTAATGTCTAACAAAGCATTTTTACAAGGGAGTGTATTTTTGGAGCATTTAATTTCAATTTTCATCAATTTTGATATTTGGTTATTGCATTTGAAATGCTTTTATATACAAACTGTACTTTATTTTGAGATGAAGTATATCGAAAATTTCTTATCTCAAAACAAAATTCTTTATCTATAGATATTTATTTATGAACTTAGCTCACTGGTACCCCCTATATATAAATTTACTCGAGCCTCAAGATTAGAGACTAGGTCCCACTCTTTTAATGTGAAACCAATAAATTGTAAACGCAAATTCTATTTCATCAGCTTCTTTTCTCGCACTTCCTGCCTGTAGAATTCCTTTCCATTTACTTGCTTCCCCGACAGCTACAATCTCCAAGAATTTAAATATAAAGTCAATAGTCATCTCCTATCTCACTAACCTGCATCCTCTCTCTCATGCTCCTTTCTCCGTCCACTCCACTCTCATCAGTATTTTCATCCTTCTCTTACCCACTTCCTGACACCCGCTATAACCTGTCACTCTTTCTCTTAACTTTCCTCCTATGTAACCCTCTGCAAAACAGTGGCAGTCAAATGCCTTGCTTGGGGTGATATGATTATTAAAAAAAAAAAAGGTAGATAGATATATAGCCCGACAACTACAATCTCCAAGAATTTAAAGTCAATTGTCATCTCCTATCTCGCTGACTTGTGTCCTCTCTCTCATGTTCCTTTCTCCGTTCACTCCACTCTCATCAATATTCTCATCCTTCTCTTACTCACTTCCTGACACCCCCTATAACCTGTCACTCTTTCTCATAACTTTCCTCCTATGTAACCCTCTGCAAAACAGTGGCAGTCAAATGCCTTGCTTGGGGTGATATGATTATTAAAAAAACGAAATTTCTATACTATAATGTGGATATAAAGTGAGGGATCAATTGTACATTATAATCGACATAAAAATTGATCCCTCACTTTATGGCCATATTAATCTTTCTCTTACCCACTACCTGACACACCCTATAACCTGTCACTCTTTCTCTTAACTTCCCTCCTATGTAACGCCCTGCAAAACAGTGGCAGTAAAATGACTTGCTTGGAGCGATATGATTATTAAAAAAAAAATCTTTTTCTTGAAAGCTTCATTTTGGCATAAATCTTAAAAAGAAAAAAACCTTATGCCCAGTTCATGTCGGAAAATGCATTTGTACTCATTTTATTTATTTACTTATTTTTTTTTTTGAAGACATGACTTCCACAGCATGAGCCAGATCCAAACAGATATTAGAATTAATGTAATTGGTTTAAAATCTTTCAATTATTTACCAATTTTTGTTTTTATTTTCTTCTTTCAGTTTTTTCCCCAGTCGACTTCAACCTGTTGTTGGCATTTTCGCAAACACTATCTTCAGCACTTTGGTGAGAATGAAAATTTGCAAGAAACCCCAGCGGAAATATGACGTCAGTTCTCCAACAACAATTACCATCACATTACCAGGTACAGATCCACAGGATGCAGAAAGAAGAAGGTGAGAGAGAGAGTTTACCAAAACCACTAGAGCCACTCAATTCTTTTGTTTTCTAATCCATCTCTTTCCATATTTTTTCAGAAGTAATCACTGGAATGATAGATCTGAGAAAGAATAATCTATATTTCATGAATTGTAAAGCCCATAGTATCTTGTGTGTGTGTGTGTGTATCTAAACTTATTTATAAATGGAACTTTGTGTGTGTGTTCGTTACCTATAGACCGATTTTCTTGAAAATTTACACAGTTGTACTATAAGCATCTGCGAGTGTTTTTAGCTAGGTTTTGTGTCGAGGTACCCCCGATAAAATCAAAAATCGATAATAAAAAAAATCAGGTTATAGAAGGAGTGGTACAATTTTAATCAAATTTGATACACTCATAGATAAAGACAAAAGAAACGATATTCAGAAGTTTTAAGGTTGCAGTTCTTACAATAGTACAGAAAATTTTAGTACAAGAACTATTTTATCTTTTATGAGGCATATTGACAGAAGATAAACAATCTAATTCAAGTAATTTTATTTGATTTACTCAACAAATGATTTAACAAGGAAAAAATACTTGTTACAAAATAAATTTAGTATTTAGTATAATAGCCTTTCGCTTTGAAATAATTAAATAATTGCGACAATTTACCAACCGCACCTGGCATATATATATATATATATATATATATATATATATATATATATATACACACACACAAAGTACTGTGCAAAAGTATTAGGACAAGAGCTATTTTATCTTTTACGAGGAATATTTACAGAAAATAATTTAATTCAAGTAATTTTATTTGATTTACTCAACAAATGCTTTAACAAGAAAAAAAATACTTGTTACAAAATAAATTTAATATTTAATTTGGAAATTCTTGCAAAAATCAAATAATTGTTGGATTTTAATGAAACTTTCAAGACTTACTCACAAATGAATGAAATTATTTTTGAAATTATTATCTTTCGCTCCCCTCTTCCATGGAATTTCATGGAATTAAATTCCATTTTGAAAATTTGTTTTATTAGTTTAACACAGGAATTCTTTGGGAATGTAAATCATCTGTTATTTTTTTTCCAAACTGATCCTTTTTTCTGAAAATCTAATAGTTTTATTGAATTGTTTTAGTTTACTATGACACTATGACATTATTTAATTAGATAAGGTTTTAATTGCTTTTAATCTAAACTTATTTATAAATGGAACTTTGTGTGTGTGTCCGTTACCTATAGACTCCAAATGGCTGAACTGATTTTCTTGAAAATTTACACAGTTGTACTATAAGCGTCTGCGAATGTTCTCAGCTAGGTTTTGTGTCAAGGTACCGCCAATAAATATTGATAATCAAAAAAAATTGCATTATAGAAGGAGTGGTCCAATTTTAATTAAATTTGATACACTCATAGACAAAGACATAAGAAACGATATTCTGAAGTTTCAAGGTTGCAGTTCTTACAATAGTACAGAAAATTGATTTTATATATATATATATATATATACATAAAGGCAAGATGTTTGTGTGTGTGTCTGTTTATCTGCCTGTATGTCTGTATTTTTTTAGCCCTTTTATTTTAATTTTTGCTTCAGGTTTGGCTCTAAGTAAGTATAATTGTAGTTCTTAGTCTCAGCCATAATGCCATTTACTCGGGACTTATTTAGCCTTCAGAATTCAGTTTACGACGAAAAAGACTTATTTGATATCGATACCAGAAAATCAAAATTTGACTTACATCCATTCATTTTTCTTTCAGTCTATGGTTTCGCTTTAACTGGAAACAACTACTGTTTTTTTAGTCTTTCGTGCCAGTGTCCAAAGAGTCTGAGCTCCTGGACCATGAAGTAGTTTTAAAGCTTTCATTACACCCGAGCAACGCCGAGCTATACTGCTAGTATAGCATAATGATAAGCCACGTATACTGTCTTAGTATGTATAGGAAAAACTACTAAAAAGTTGTAAGTTAAAAATGTATTTTTTTTGACAATATTTATTTATTTCTATTATTATTATTACTATTATATATATATATATATATATATATATATATATATAATTTGATATTTCAGACCGGCCTCGGCCTTTCATCAGAAACAAATGATTTTAAAATTTAAACTAGAAGCGTCTCACGTAGAAAGAAAGAAAAATACTGGATTTTAAAATGAAATACATATAGGCTAGGGTTAAATAGGGACTTAGGTATTTTGAATTTTTATAAATATTTCAATAGTTAAACATTTTTTAGATACACTTAAAAAATTTTTCTTTAAAACAACATTTAAATTAAAAGTATTATTACAGTTAGATTTACGTTTAAAAATATTCAGACACTGTTGCTTTCTGCATCACGTGACGGACACTCCTCGCGACGGACGCTTCTAGTTTAAATTTTAAAATCATTTGTTTCTGATGAAAGGACGAGGCCGGTCTGAAATATCAAATATATATATATATATATATATATATATATAATAATAGAAATAAATAAATACTGTCAAAAAATATACATTTTTAGTTTTTCCTATATATATTTTATTTTTTTTTTTTTTTTTTTTTATTAATCATCTCACCCCAAGCAAGGCATTCCACTGCCACTATTGCGCATGGGCCTATATAGGGGAAGGTAAAGAGAAGGAGTGGTTAGACATAGGGAATGTCAGGAGGAAGGTGACAGATGAGTAAGGATAGCGAGGATGAGGGTTGGGCAGATGGGAAGAGTGTTTGATAGAATGGGAGCAGGTTAATGTGTTAGGAGGTGTCTATTGACCTTACATTTAAACTCCTGGAGATTGTAGCCGTCGAGGAAGCTATCGTGTGGAAGAGAATTCCACAGTCGGGAAGTGAAACATATACTAAACATATATTTTCTAAACATATACTGTCAAATATAAGAGACAATGAATGTCTATTATGTTTAATCATGAGCCGTTCTGAACATCATATTTTGGCTTTAATTTCAGATGAAAAGAAAGACAAAAATTCTCCAAAATTTGGATAATTTTTCATTAAGATGATTCAAAGCTTTCAACTTACATGAGCCATCTTAACAAGGACATTAATATAAAAACATCCACTATCAGCAATGATTTTATCTTGTGTTGATATAAAACTTTGCTAAGCAACAATGACAGTAATCAAAAATAGCAAATGCACTTCATAAATTTGTAATGCGGCTCTGACATCACACCGCATGAGAGCTTGAAATGATAACAGAACCATATGTTTAAATGTAATGTGTTATGACCAGATTTAAATGTGATTTTATTAAGCGTGGGTTGTTTGGATTTAATGTAGATGGCCTCCAATATCTGAAAGTTCTTTTTACTGTGTGTATGAGTGAGTATTATTGTATTGTTAGCTAAAATCTGTCTGATGTTACCTACATGACTCTGTTTTTTTTTTTTTTAAGAAATGTTGTTTAATTGTACTCTGATGGGAGAGCGTGGTTGTAGTAAAACCAATATATGTAGTGGGTTTATTATTAGTACCAGAGATACAATCTATGAACGGGCATGATGTTGAATGTCTTTATGTTAATGTCATGATGTGTGCAAATCTATGGCTGGGAAGTAAAAAAAAAAATAAAAAATCTCTTTGTGTAGAATGTGATTTTTGTAACTTAGTTTCTCTCTCCCCCACTCTAATAATTATCGTTTATTTTTCTTTATTCAGTCCTAAAAAAAATAAAACAATATTCTTGTTTTCTTTTCTCCTTTTCTCTTTTCAACATTAAATTTCTTCGTTGCTCTTTAGCATGACACAAGGTCAACACGTTTCACTGCTTCATGGACAATTACGGTCTCTTTTTCCAATAGAGTTGGTTACTGAGGATGAAACTACTGCTATGTTCACTTTTGCAGTTCTCGAACTTTCAGTTGATTATCTTAGCCTGACACAAGGCCATCACATTACGCTTTATCTTGGTTAGCTGCGTCACTCTGCAACCATAAACCCGGTTGCTGAGTCAGGGGTTGCTATTTTATAATTTATATTTATAATTCTCGAGCTCTTGGCTGAGACATATATATATATATATATAGCCTAACACAAGGCTATCACATTGCGCTGCATCTCTCTTTAATATTGGATTCAGTTATGGACGCTAGCAATTATATTTTAATCTTCGTATCTGTTGGAGGTGACTTTCTTAGCATGTTTGTTGGGGTTCTCATAAAATGTTTATTCTATTTTTTCTAATCTTCACGAAAATTCATCTGAGGGTTAAGCAAGGAATATTTCATCTCATGATTCAACTTTACTTGATGAGGCTTTCAGTTATGTGCCATACGTGATACACGCTTGGGCGATCATGTCTCAAAAGAGACATGACTGACTGGGCAGAAGATTATCCCACAGTAGGTTGTCATTGCTTTCTGTGGTAGACTGGTTACCAACTCGAAACTAGAGAACCCAATCTGTCCTGTTATTTCACTCATAACTGGAAGAAGAGATAGATTATATTACATTATTATATTAATTAGTATTGTGTGTGTAGGGGTGAGGGGATTGGAGGGGAGAGGGCCGGAAACCACATCCTAAACAGGGAACATGGGATGAGAATGACAATATTACACTATATATAAAATTATTACAATTTATCACTATAAATATATATATATATATATAATTGCAATTTGTTTAGGATATGGTTTCCGGCTTTCTCTTTCCCAATCTATTCACTCTTGCGTGGCCCCCTGCACATCGGTGGTTTTGGCACCTTGCTCGGGGTGATATGATTGAAAAAACAAAAGAAAAAAAATGTGTGTGTGTGTGTGTATATATATATGTATTGCTTATATATAAATATTTAATTGTTTAGATATAAATATGAACATGTAATATATATAGGTATATAATTATTTAATCATTTAGATATAATATATATATAATTTAATTTTTTGTACATTCTGATATATTTACATTAGATATCCGGTTCACACTCCACCCACGTCTATTGAACAGGTGTAGAGGCTCATCCCTTGTTCCCTGTTTAGGATGTGGTTTCCGGTTTTTGTCTTTCCAATCTTTTACTCTTTTCCATTCTTTTACACTTTTTTTTTTTCTCAATTGGAGTAGATAGACTAAACTATCGCCTGGTTCACACTCCATCCACGTCTATTGAACAAGTGTAGAAGCTCATCCCTTGTTTCCTGTTTAGGATGTGGTTTCCGGCTTTCTCTTTCCCAATCTATTCACTCTTACGTAGCCCCCTGCACATCAGTGGCTTTAGCGCCTTGCTCGGGGTGATATGATTTTAAAAAAAAAAATCTCAATTTTACATTGCGACATGGAAATTTCTATGTTTCGAGATAGGTTCTCATCATCAGGCAATGCTGGTGTGGTTGTGCAGATGATTTACATTTAAATGACAAATTCTTTTGGTTTGCTGTGAATGTATGCGGGTGTTTTTTGTGTGGCTAATCAGAATGGAGATTCACTCTTGGGTTTGACCCGGAAGAATTCTTTGTGCTGACAGAATGAAGGCTGTGATCAAAGCAAAAGGCTATTATAGTAAATATTAAATTTATTTTGTATCAAGTATTTTTTCTTGTTAAAGCATTTGTTGAGAAAATCATATAAAATTACTTTAATTAAATTGTTTATTTTCTGTCAATATGCCTCATAAAAGATAAAATAGCTCTTGTTCTAATACTTTTGCACAGTCCTGTGTGTGTGTGTATATATATATATATATATATATATATATATATATATATGCCAGGTGCGATTGGTAGATTGTCGCAATTATTTAATTATTTCAAAACGAAAGGCTATTATACTAAATATTAAATTTATTTTGTGACAAGTATTTTTTCTTGTTAAAGCATTTGTTGAGTAAATCAAATAAAATTACTTGAATTAGATTGTTTATCTTCTGTCAATATGCCTCATAAAAGATAAAATAGCTCTTGTCTTAATACTTTTGCACAGTATATATATATATATATACACACACACACACACACACACATATATTGATTGGTTTGTTTGTTTGTCCGTTTGTGGGTATCTATATAGTTGTGTATATGTGTATCTATCTCTCTTCTCTGTTCCATATTTGAATCCCTTTATAATAATCTAAACCTAATGCTTAGTTAAATTTAAAATTCATGTTCTCTAACATTAATTCGTAATTAAATTTTTTAAATAAATTTTGATTTTTATTGTAAAGTTAAATTAATAATCAGTTAGTAATACTGATCTGTATTTTAATCAAACATTAACATTAATGCTCCAATAAATTGTTTTTAGTGTCTGTCGATATGTTCTTCAAATTAGAAATTAGTTGTATTTTGATTGGTTATCACAGACTATGTAACATTGTGGATGTTTGGCAAGATTTGAACCTTTTAAAACTCTTCAACTTGAAATCAGCATGATCACTTGATAAAAACACAGGAAGTGTCGAAACAAAATAGCTACTTTTGTAGTGATATAATAACATATACAAGTTTTGAATAAATAAATCTTTAGGAAGGGGTGGTACTTGTTGATGTCTGGCTGTCATCAAGCTAAACAGCTTCAAGGAGCCAAGTATGTGAAGGCTGGATGAGGCTGGTGGACGAGGCTGGTGGATCAATGATGCTAAGTCCATTATCACATTACCCCAACCCATTAGTAATTTTTTTTCAAATAACAGAAACAAAATCTCAGTAAAAAAGATTAAAAGAAATATTAAAATAGATAAAAAATGTAATATAAATTAATACAGAAGACATTTAAAACATATATACAATACTGTGCAAAAGTATTAGGACAAGAACTATTTTATCTTTTATGAGGCATATTGACAGAAGATAATCTAATTAAAGTAATTTTATTTGATTTACTCAACAAATGCTTTAACAAGAAAAAAATACTTGATACAAAATAAATTTAATATTTAGTATAATAGCCTTTCGCTTTGAAATAATAAAATAATTGCGACAATTTACCAACCGCACCTGGCATATATATATATATATATACACACACACACACACACAGTACTGTGCAAAAGTATTAGGACAAGAGCTATTTTCTCTTTTATGAGGCGTATTGACAGAAGATAAACAATTTAATTAAAGTAATTTTATTTGATTTACTCAACAAATGCTTTAACAAGAAAAAAATACTTGTTACAAAATAAATTTAATATTTACTATAATAGCCTTTTGCTTTGATCACAGCCTTCATTCTGTCAGGCATTGACATCACAAGCTTCTTCAATGTATGTAATGGTATCTCCTGCCAAGCAGCTTGTATTTATATATCTGGGCAGCCATCTTTCATTTCAACTTGTTTCATTAAAAATGACTGATAAAGAAGTTTTTATTAATTTTTGAAAATTTTTAAGTTATTAAGTTTTAAAATTAATAATTTTCGAAAATTATGGAACACTTTTAGTTCCATTATCTCTAGCAAAAAAAGAAACAAGAATTCTGGAAAAATTAAATCAAAAATTAATAAAATCTTCCTTGTTGGTCATTTTTAATGAAACGTTTATAAAAAAACATACAAACTGTTTGTCACTTTAACCGAGCATGTTCATGCCGGCTTCAAAGTTTCATGAGGCCATCATTATGATGTTTTCATTCATCAGGGCGAGTTCTTATCAACACTTTTATCTCCCTCTTGATATGAAGCACTTAACGATAAAAAAACCTGCTTGCCAAAACATATTTTATCAGTAAAACCACTGAAAAAACAACCTTGGCACCAAACATTATCACACACACACACACACACACACACATATATATATATATAATCTAAACTTATTTATAAATGAAACTTTGTGTGTGTGTATCCGTCGTTACCTATAGACTCCGAAATGGCTGAACCGATTTTCTTGAAAATTTACACAGTTGCACTATAAGCGTCTGCGAGTGTTCTTAGCTAGGTTTTGTGTCGAGGTACCCCCGATAAATATCAATAATCGAAAAAATCGGGTTATAGGAGTGGTTCGATTTTAATCAAATTTGATACACTCATAGACAAAGACACAAGAAACAATATTCAGAAGTTTCAAGGTTGCAGTTCTTACAATAATGCAGAAAATCAATTTTTATATATATATAATTATATATATATAAGGCAAGATGTTTGTGTGTGTGTCTGTTTATCTGCCTGTATGTCTGTATTTTTTCAGCCCCTTTATTTTAGTTTTTGCTTCGGGTTTGGCTCTAAGTAGGTATAATTGTAGTTCTTCGTCTCAGCCATGATACCATTTACTCAGAGGACTTATTTAGCCTTCAAAATTCAGTTTACGACGAAAATATCTTATTTGATATTGATAGCAGGAAATCAAAATTTGACTTACATCCATTCATTTTTCTTTCAGTCTATGGTTTCGCTTTAACTGGAAACAACTATTGCTTTTTAGTCTTTCGTGCCAACGTCCAAAAAGTCTGAGCTCCGGGACCATGCCTTAGTTTTCAAGCTTTCATTACACCTGAGCAACGCCGGGCTATACTGCTAGTGTATATATATATATATATATATATATATATATATATATATATATATAGATTGATTGTTTAATTACTTAGTTTTGGGTCACAATAAAATTAGACCAGTGCACATTTGTATTAAAAAGTGTTCAATACAATTATATTGTAGAACTTTTGAATATTTTCCATTTGTAAATGAGTTATTACATGACCTAGGTTTCTATCATGAGTGGTGTCTTCAGGCGATTTTCAATAACTGATTTTACCGTTTTTTAAGAATGTTCACGTAACATAATTTCTTGTAATTTCAAAAATTGTGCATTCAAAAATTCCCTGACACGTGAGCATTAAAAAAAACACTGTTGCGTGAGTATCCTTAAAAAAGAAAAAAATATGGTAAACGGTAAAATCAGTTATTGAAAATCGCCTGAAGACACCACTCATGGTAGAAACCTAGGTTGCATAATAACTCATTTACAAATGGAAAATATATATATATATAGATATATATATATATATATATTAGTCATCCACATACAAGCCCGTTTCGCTGTATCACAGCTCATCAGTGTGGCTAGACACATCCACTTGCCTCTGGCCGGGATCGAAACTCGACTGATTTGGTGTCAGTCAGTCTCTACTCCCTAAGTCATCGGCGCATGGGGTCAGAGAAGGGAAATTTTAACGTCTTATATGTAAGCAGTGTATACAGATGCCAGTCACCGAGAGAAAATTCATTTCTGAAGAGTCACGCATTATAGCCGAAGTGGAAACTGTTTTTAAAATTTTCTTCTCCAGAGAGCTCAATCATATAGTAGTAGTAAAAAATCCAGGAGAAGATTGGTAAATAATGCCAAAGGATCCTTGTAATATTAGGTCAAATTTTTAAACTGATCTAACAGAGAGTGCGATGTAAATTTGCAGAGCAGATATTCATTTATTTCATATGTAAATTCAAATTTTACATTTGAGGAATAGCTGTTTCAGTACCTCGATAAAACATTTGGTGTGCTTGGGCTATTGTGACCGTCTGAGTTGGGTGTCAGGAAGAGCATCTGACCTTGTAGAACCTTGCATCAAATCATTATAATAAATCCTTTATCAGGTAGAACAACCCTTTATTTGTATGAGATGAGTCTTGGTCTTGCTTCAGCAAAGACAAAAAAACACTGCTATGTATGGTTGCTTTTGTTGGATGTAAACCACTTCAATAAACATTAGTTTTTTGCATAATTGGATTTATGGAGTATTTTAGAACAGATTTTTTAAAGTGAGTGTCTGCTTACAAGTTTCAAGTGTTCATTACAATATAAATTTACAGAGTTTCCCAAAAATGGTCTTTGATTCAATTTAAACTTGATAAATACAGGTATATCTCAGGTTACGTCGTTTTGAGTGAAGTAGTTATTGATTATATGTTGTTTGTTAAAAAAAAAATAGAAAAATAAAAATCAAGCATCTTAGAGCAAACGACATTCACAAATAAAGAGTCTGCAATGTACTGTAAAGATCACCAAATTGTAAGCATCTACATTTAAAAGTATGTATATGCATGTATTCGTAGATTTAGATGACTTTTTTTTCTGTACAATATTAAAAACTAAAATTTACTTGTTTGTAAGCTTAAAATAGATTCTTATTGACCATATATTATTAAAAATGTATTTATAAATAAAATACAGAACTGGGAATGGCTATTTGTGGTTTAGCCTAGTGACAAGTAAATTTGGAGAAAGTCATTTTTTGACAAGTTACCTTTTCTGGAAAAAATTACTGATGTAAAGTGAGGTATACCTGTAATATTTTTAATTTGGGATCAAATAATTTTTATAGCGTATGCAATGTGTTTCTTGTTTTTTAGAAACACATAGTATTTCTCTGTAGTTTCATTTGTTAGATTAAGCTAAGCTTCCAAGAATAATTGACAGGAGTCCCCTCAGCAGCTTATTTTGAAACTACAATGCTTGTTAATGGTAATCCAGAACTACCAGTAAAAAAAAAAACAAAAAAAAAGCAACTGAAATAAACATGAAAGATATCCTAATTAATAATAATAATATATATATATATATATATAAAACCCAATGGTCATTTCTTTATAATGTACAAAACCTGTCAAGTTATGTTTTTAGCTTTCCTTAACAATATAAGATAATTTAGAACTAGTAAAAAAAAAAAAAAAAAAAGCAACTGAAATAAACATGAAAGGTATCCTAATTAATAATATATATATATATATTTTCTAAATTATCTTATATTGTTAAGGAAAGCTAAAAACATAATTTGACAGGTTTTGTACATTATAAAGAAATGACCATTGGGTTATATATATATATATATATAACCCAATGGTCATTTCTTTATAATGTACAAAACCTGTCAAATTATGTTTTTAGCTTTCCTTAACAATATAAGATAAAAGCTCAATTAAATTTGAGTCTGATGTGACAGCCAAAGTATATACGACCAAAAATGGTAAAACCTGATATTACCCATACTGGCCACAGCATATTTCCAAAATTAAAATGTCCGATAACGAACAAAAACAATAACTAACAATACTTCTTCTAAGAAATGAAAATAATTTATGTATTTATTTGTACGTAAACTTCACAATTTAATAATTTCTTTTTCCAGGCAATTAGCATTGAAGGCGCTAAATGAACGACTCAGCAAAGTGGACCAGCAACCAAAATGGCCGTCGCTTGTTGAAGAGGGAGAATTCCCTAAAGTCCCACCCTCAAGTCACTCACCAGGAAAAGAGGTGAAGCCAGAAGTAACAGCAGGTCGAGACAAATACCACCATGGGTCAGTAAAATTACCAATACCAGACTTTAAAGAAAACCTTAAACACTCAGGTGATTCTGCATCCTAGATCTGGCTGGCTGGCCAGGTGCCAGAGTTTCTCCAACAGCTCGGTCATCTGGTCAGTTGATTTATTGGGAGACAAGAAACAAAATTTCTTTAAGGAAACACTAAAAGTAAAACAAAAAAAAAACAAAAAAATTTAATTTGGTGGACATTGTCATGGCAACTGGATCAGCACTTGGAAAAGATGACAATGAAAAGAATTTTTTTTTTTCCTTTGAAAAGGGAGATTTGTTTCCCTTTTAATTTAAAAAAAAAAACAATAGGAAAGAAAAAAAATTGACCCTTTTTTTTTCTTGTCATCCAGTTTTCATTCCATTTTGTTTGATACATGTACAGAAGTCTCTATTTTCTTTTTTTTTTTTTTTTTTTTTTTTTTTTTCATCAACTTAGGGTACAGACAAAAAGGAATGGGAAACGAAAAATACCATCTTTTTGGTGACAATTAAATTTACCAGCATTGACTTCCCAACTACCATTCTTAATGCCATGGAAAAAATGTTTTCAGAGGGAACTTAACAACTGATCTGCTTTCCCGTTGACCAGGCATCATATTTGATACTATATATAAAGAATGGCCATCCAGTCAGGTGCCATCGAATCTATTTTCTTTGAAAAACTCGACTTTATCATAGGAGTAATTCCTATAGTTTGGTGAAAGTCAGCAACGATTACAGATTCTAAGGTTTTGTTGATTTTCTTTTTAAAAATAACTATTTGCCAACATATTAAATTACTTTTCTTTTTATAAGATCCTGGAATAAATGGTTGATTGGCCTCTATTGAAAACATATCCCTGTTAAATTTTCTTTTAATGACATTTGGCGAATGGTACCTGGTCAAAGAGGAATTCAGAATTTAAGTTCTGTGCTTCTAGAGAGCATCTTTTATTTCTCTTGGCATTAAATGATGGGACAGAAGCTGCCATTCTCAGGCTTTTTCTGGTTAAAAAAAAAAAAGGAATTAAAAAAAATGTTTTTTTTTTCCTTAGGAAAGAAATTAAACAAGAACTGGAACTGCTCATATGTGATTTGTTAAATTTACGAAAAGAAAAACTTTTTTTTTAATGCTGTTTATATAATGAAATTTATTGAAAAGTGAAATATACATTTCTGTATCATATATTTTCTGTGTGTGTGTGTGTGTGGAGTGGGGGGCTAAATTGGTGATGTCTGGGCTAAAAAACTGTGTGAATGGAAGAACCTCAAAGATTTGGCTAAGGCTCTTTCTGCTACTTTCACAGAGAAGAAAGCGAAATCTGATGATGGAACTTTTTGGGATGAGATTAATTAACATTATTTTTGTATGCTTTGATATTTGGACCAATTTGCTCATCTTGGTTGTTTAATGTTTCTACCATTGTACCCTCTGGCCTTCTTCAGGTGTCTGTCTTTGTGCTCAGTAACCTTTTAGAAATTTCAAAGTGAGCACTTTATTATTAAATTCACTGGGGTATATTGTTCTCATTCGGTGAAACAAACAATACAAAGGTAACTAAGCTCAAGTTATCTCCCCACCCCAAAAAAAAAAATGGAAAGAACAATCTGTCTTAACAAAATTGAATAAAGTGTTAAGTTCCAAATTCCAAATAAGACAGATGGATTATCATGAGATACTTTGTTATTTGGACAGGTTATTTTGGACAGTTTGGTTGTTATATTGACAACATGTCATCTATTATACCCTCCGATCTTCTTCAGGTGTCTTCATACAAAAGACTTAATAGTTTAGTTTTGGTTAATACATATCAGGTTCCCTAAATGTTCAATCCTTTGGTCTGGTAGTGCTGAAAAGTCATTTACTCTAGTTCAATGAAAGAAATGGACAAGACGCACAAAGGTGAATGAGGTAGATGAGTATTAACTAATACAAGTTATCTCTGCTAACTGATACGAATTATCTCCCGTAAGCATGGAAAGCGGAATGAGAACAACCTACACTCAAAGATTGAATAAAAAATTCCGAGAAGGTTAACCAGGTACAAAGACTGATTTCTGAAGTCCAGAGGCTACAATGTCCGAAACGCTGTGGCAAAAATAACCAAGACAAGCTGGTTGCTGCAAATCGTAAAGCATATGGAATCTGTCAATGCTATGAAATATTGCTGGCTCTCTTTGGGTGGTGATGTGAAGCCGTTTCAGCTGTGAAACTCTGCCAGGCGATCATCTAATGATGGAAACGCTGCAGTAGACCCTGCATTGTTTTCTGGGCAGTGTTTGTATATTATTAAATGTGTGGACATGTACAGTAGGACCTCGTAGGTAGGTTCCCTTGGAGGGTGACAACCGTGGATAATAGAGAACCATACATACTAGGTATATCAAAAAATGTTCACCGGGAAACTGACACTGTATTTTAAAATGAAAATATATTTGACATATTCACCAACTGTAAAATAAAAAAAAAATAATAATAATAATTATAAAATGAACTGTTTTTTTTTTTTTCTTTTTTTATAGTTTTTTCTCAAGGAACTGAAAAGTCAGAATTTTTTGGCCTTGAGGATGTCATTTAAATTGATTGTTTTTTTTCCTAAAACATTATTATTATTATTATTATTATTATTATTATTATTATTATTATTAAAGGCTTATGTTATGTCTGTCTTTTTTATTGATATTTTTCTATGTGAAAAAGATGTGGTTTAATGAAATCTTTCTGTTGTGGAGTAGTTTTCGCACTGAAGGTTATAATCGTGCTATGTCAGTTGCTAATCGACTTAGCATACCCAAAATGTTAGGAATTTGGTAATCTTCCACTGAAAGCTGACTCCTTAGTATTTGGCTAACTGCCGACTAATATCAACTGCTTATTAGTTCTACTGAACTCCAATAGAAGTGTAAAGAACTCCCAAGTACTTCTAAGAACTTCTCCCGTTAACTTCCTGTTAACTCTTATTAATATAGGAGGGAGAGTCCATTATCTGAGGAATAGGTGTGTTTCCCCATAACACTTTCAATGCAGAAATTGGGTAAACTGAGGATGTTGAGGTCCTACTGTGTGTGTGTAAAATATATATATATAACAATATAAAACAAAAATTTTGATATTTAAATCCGTTGAATAGCCATTTCTTCGAGGAAATCCTCGCTTCTGCAGCAATGGTGAAACAAAAATTTTATTTACTCAAATTCAAATGACAACAGATTAAAATCTGTTGTCATTTGAATTTTAAATTTGAGTACATAAAATTTTCGTTTTGCCATTGCTGAAGAAGCAAGGATTTCCTCAGAGAAATGGCTATTCAATGGATTTAAATATCGAAATTTTTGTTTTATTTTTATATTTGGCTCTGTAAATAGAATATAATATTTGCATCGAGCCCTCCACCTTGATCAATTTTAATATTAGTGAAATTAATATTAACTAGGATCGGGTTTTGGGGATTTACCTATGTGATCATCCTTTTGGAAAATTTAAAATATATATATATATATATATATATATATATATATATATATATATATATATATCTCTCTTTTATGCAGATTTCATTAAAAATTATGGACAGGTATTATTCTTAAGCTTTTTACATAATTTTTCATGTGATAATTTTTTTTCTTTTCAGAATATAAATTATATAAAAATATTCAAATGGACACACTACCACCCATTAGACAAGAAGATTTGTGTTGCATGTATCAGACCATAGTTCAATTTGATCTCATTTAAACACATGTTGAGACCTACCATCCTTAACACAAATATAATAAAATCATCCACATGCAAAAAAAGTCTAGAAATAATGGAAGCATTATTAATAAAAAAGAAAAATTCGAAACTTAACATCAACTATAAACACTGCAACAATGTGTTTACTGTATTCGGGATATAAAACACACTACACATACATAAATACTACAAATATTCAGTTACATGTAAAATAAAATTCATCTTTGATAATGGCTAAAAGTCTAACCAGAAACACTCGGGAAAACAAAACATTTGAACAATTTTTATATAATTTATGTTCTGAAATAAAATAAAAAAAAAAAACAAATAAAATCACATGTTAAATTACATAAAAAAAACTTAACCATCATACCTTGGCAGCCATTTTTAATGAAACCTCATTGCACATACACTACTGGCCATAATTATTAGGCCACCCCAGTTTTAAAAACAGATAATGTATTTCATACTATTGTTAGTATCTATTGACAAGTGGATAATTCTAAATGAAAATAGAACGCTTCTTTTGTTATTATTACTTTGCAAAATTTTACAAGGCAAATAGCGACAATTTACCCATCGCACCCTGTAGATTTTATATATATAAAATATATATTACACACTGTCAGCCATAATTATTAGGCATCCCCAGTTTTTTTTTTAAAGAAATGATGTATTTCATACTACTTTTCTAAATGAAAGTAGAATGGGTCTTTTGTTATTATTACTTTGCCAAATTTTTACAAGGCAAGGAAGCAAAGATGAACTTGTACGAATCACTTTAAATCTTTTTCATTCTTTCATTAATGAAACTGCAATATAGGTAATTATTAAATATTTATAAATTCATCTGATGCACATGTTATTGTGCAGTATTAACAAAAGAACCATTCTATTTTTATTTACAATTATCCACTTGGCAATAAATATTAAAAAATAGTATGAAATACATCATTTTTTTAAAACACTTGTGTGGCCTTAAAATTATGGATGGTAGTGTGTCAGCAAAAAGAGCAAACTAAAATGCCAAATACTGGTGAGGGATACTAGAATCAAGCAAGTACAAAAATTTAAATATCTAGGAAGTGTTTTAACAAGAGATGGAAAGTGCGACACAAAGATCTGAAGACAAATTGTCATGGTGAGGAACGTGTACCAGAAGCTGAATAAAGTACTAAGACACAGAAAAATTTCACTAGAAACAAAGAAGAGTGTTATATTGCTGTGTGATGTCAGTTCTTCAATATGGCAGTGAATGTTGGACAATATCATCAAAGTTCCTAAGTGTGGAACCCATACTTAAAAAAGTATAAACTAAAAAAAAAATGACTCCAGAAGGAGTCAACTCAAAAGGGGAGGTTTCATGTAGAAAGAAGTGTTTCAACCATTATGTTGTTGAATGATAACAAATAAAATTATAAGACTTGATTATTCCACTTGGAATCACGTGACCATGATAATCTAAACTTCTTTATAAATGGAACTTTGTGTGTGTGTATCTGTGTATCCGTTACCTATAGACTCCGAAATGGATGAACCGATTTTCTTGAAAATTTACACAGTTGTACCATAAGCGTCTGCGAGTGTTCTTAGCTAGGTTTTCTGTTGAGGTACCCCCGATAAATATTGAAAATCGATAATCGAAAAAATCGGGTTAAAGAAGGAGTGGTCAGATTTTAATCAAATTTGATACACTCATAGACAAAGACATAAGAAACAATATTCAGAAGTTTCAAGGTTGCAGTTCTTACAATAGTGCAGAAAATCGATTATATATATATATATATATATATATATATATATATATATATATATAAAAGGCAAGATGTTTGTGTGTGTGTCTGTTTATCTGTCTGTATGTCCTTTATACAAATCTACAATTTTTATCCGATTCTCACCAAACTTCACACAAATATTCTTTAGTCTGAGCTCCAGGACCATGGATTAGTTTTAAAGCTTTCATTACACCCGAGCAACGCTGGTTTATACTGCTAGTAACCTATATTAAGCACCAGACAGAAGTCTAGGTGAATCAATCAAGTAGATCAACTGGGTTGTGAATAGCAGCAGCAGCACTCGTACTAATTATAGCTGAGTATCAGAGTTCCATGTTCACAGTGTGTTATTACTATTTAATCTTTGAGTAGAGGACACTGCATATTATCAAGTGGAACCTCTTAATACAGTACTATTCATGAGATAAACAAATAACTATCTTGCAAATAGCAAGATACTGGAATATCACCTTGTAGTAATAACTATCACTACCAATCCACGATTAACTGAAGTCATATACCAAAACCCAAAACAATACGACCGTGTAATACCACAACGAATGTGCATCTGTAGTGCAGTGGATATTGACCCAGAACGATAAATCAGGGAGCCGAGTTTGAATTCCAGTTGAATTCCTTGCATTCACTTAGTTGCAAATACCCTTCCTTCCAGTTATGGGTTAAATAACAGGACAGATTGGGTTCTATAGCCTTGGCTGGCAACCAGTCTACCGCAGAAAGCAATGGCAACCTACTGCGGGATAATCTTCTGCCCAGTCAGTCATGTCTCTTTTGAGACATGATCGCCCAAGCGTGTATCACGTACGGCACTTAACTGACTGACTGAATATAATAGTTGGAAACTTAATTAAAACTGCTACTGGGCATAAAGTGGAGGCTCGGTTTTCTATTGTTATGCAGTAATAAACTGATCCCCCAGTAATTATACATAATATAATAATGTAATATAATCTATCTCTTCTCCTTACGGTTATGAATTAAATAATAGGACAGACTGGGTTCTATAGCCTTGGTTGGCAACCAGTCTACCGCAGAAAGCAATGGCAATCTACTGCGGAATAATCTTCTGTCCAGTCAGTCATGTCTTTTTCGATACATCATCGCCCAGCCCAAAGCGTGTATCATGTATGGCACTTAACTGAATACCACAACACATTAGTAATTTTTGAGGTCACAACCAGGTTACAACATATGAATGAATATGTTATGTGTATGTATGTGTATTTCAGAAGGGACATTTATTTATATAAAGATAATACAAAACTCTAATCTCTTTCAAACTTCTAACAAGAGATATCAGTTTCTCTTGCTAAATGGGGCAAGAAACAGCTTAATTTTAACACCTCAAAAATGAATCGGCTCTCTTTCAATCATCTTTGTAAACCTTTATTGGCCTTCCATCAGTATGGCTGATGCTAACCCCTGTAGAGTGACTTATTGCAACTTCTCAATAGAACAACTATATTGCATTACTTGCTAGGTCACCTGCTATGTTCACTGTGTCGGACCAGACAATTCAATCTTGCCAGAATCTATCTTATACATTTATAAGTCTGCCATTTGTCCATGCATTGAATATTGCATGGTCTCGTACTCCTAAATATTTAGAGTTTGTTGATAAAATCCAAAGAATCTGCAATATTATTTGTCCTGACCTGGCATCTCACTTTCAGTCATTTTCCTCACTAACAGAGCATAATTTCCCTGTGCTTTTTTTTTTTTTTCAATAAATATTTTCATAGCAATTATTCTGAGAAGCTTTCCTCTTTGGGACGTCAACTTTATGAATTTAAACAATATTGGATTGACTGAGCAAATTCTGGACAAAAAGGGTCCTTATTTCTTTTCTAAATATCTATTTTGGGCTAGAAGAACAGGCAACAACTATTTGTTGTGCCACAATAATGCGTTTACAATACAGAGAAGATGAAAAGGTTAAAGAAGAATTAAATAACATACCAAAGTTCTATGAAACGGCAGAGAAGTGAATAGTGCGTTTGGATACAGGGACCAACATGGAGAAATCTGAAGATCCCGCCAAAGGACAGTCTCACTCACATGGCCTTATCACGTTGCCGAGAGTGGATCAAAAATGGTTAGTCAGTTAAGTGCCATACGTGATATACGCTTGGGCGATCATGTCTCGAAAGAGACATGACTGACTGGGCAGAAGATTATCCCGCAGTAGGTTGCTATTGCTTTCTGCGGTAGACTGGTTGCCGACCAAGGCTATAGAACCCAATCTGTCCTATTATTTAACCCATAACTGGGGGAAGAGTCAGATTAACACCTTTCCTAAGGGTATTTGCACGTAAGTGAATGCAAGGAATTCCACTGGAATTTGAACTCGGCTCTCCGATTTCTCGTTCCAAGCCCATATCCACTGTCCTACAACGGTAAGGCGTGATAAAGGACAGGAAGTTACAACAAAAGGAAGCATAGTCTATGTTAGAAAGCACAAAAATGAAAGAGAAGAGAAAAATAAAATAGAATAACAGTAAAACAGCAACAAGAAAGACGTTGCAGTGAGACGAGAAGTAAAAGGTAAACAAACAAAAAAACGGTGTCCGAATGAATTTCTCCTGATGACGGAAGGTCTGAGTTACAAACGTGACAGTCGGAAAGTCATTAGGATGGCAATCTATGTCATACCATAGATGGCCAATGGAGGTGGTGGTTGGGTGAACGGTGTCCGAATGAATTTGTCTTTGATGACGGAGGGTCCGAGTTACAAACGTGACAGTCGGAAAGTCATTAGGATGGCATTCAATGTCATACCATAGATGGCCAATGGAGGTGGTGGTTGGGTGAACGGTGTCCGAATGAATTTGTCCTTGATGACGGTGGGTCCGAGTTACAAACGTGACAGGTTCTAACCATGTCTTCGGTTGTCTTGGTCATTTCTGATTTTATGAAAACTTTTGAGATAGTTAAGATTGCATACGGATTAACGTTTTGAGGATAAGGAGAGAAATAAAGGAGGCGGTGAAGGATATTTGTGTGTAAGCGAATGCAATGAATTCAACTGGAGTTTGAATTCCAGTTGAATCTGTTGCATTCACTTACACACTGCAAATCCCCTTGGAAAAGATGTTAGTTCATTGCTTCTCCCTCCAGCTATGGGTTAAATAGCAGAACAGATTGAATTGTATAGACTTGGCTGGCAACCAGTCTACCACGAAAAGTAATGGCAACCTGCTACAGAAAAATCTACCCAGTAAGTCATGTCTCTTTTGGGACTTGATCGCTGAAGTCTGTATCACATAAGAAGACCAACAAAAGGTGGCTGGGGTGCTACCATAGCAGCATTGAAGTTGGAGGGTCCTACTTTCAAGGAGATTAGAGTTTTGTATTGTTTCAAAACAAACAAATGTCTCTCCTGAAAATAGTTTTTCAAACTTCAGGCACCTGCTTTTTATAATGTCGGCCTTACAGATGTCAGTATTTGTAATATTGAAAAAGTAGATCCATATTTTTTGCAGGTTTTTGTAATCTGCAAAATATGGAGTAATTACCAAAAAAAAACAAGTTAACTTCTGTTTTTAACCATCACTCAGTCCATAAAACAAGTGGTAGATTTCCCTACATGTTTCTCTAATAACCCCTAATAGAACTGGTAAATTTTTGTTTTGTTCCCCGAAGGCCTTTACTCCTTCAAATCTTTTAAAACATCCTTATTTCCATGCAAATGTATATGCTGAACTCAAATTGATAATTGTTTATTGAAGAAACCTACCTTTTTTCATGTTATCGACCAGAAAAATATGGAACTTCTTGTCGCTGTTTATCTCACCCTCTCACCATGGTTCAAAAATGTTTTTCACTGCAGACTGAATTCACGCATAGTTTTCCGCTTTTTCAGTCTTTTTACTTCCTTTTTGCTATTACTACGCGGAAAATGAGTTCCAAAACCAAACAAATCGCAGATTAATTGCTCAAAGGGAGTAAATTGGCCGAAATAATTATCCTACGCATCATGTCATTCAGCAGTGAATCAGATATGAGAACGGTTGGAAGGAGTGAGATATAGTCCGATTTATTTCTGGTTGATAACATGAAAAAAAGGTAGGTTTCTTCAATAAACAATCATCGATTTGAGTTCAGCATATACATTTGCATGGAATTAATGATGTTTTGGAAAGATTTGAAGAGGTAAAGGCCTTTGGGAAAGAAAACAAAAACTTACCATAGAACTAACTCACTGCGAAAGCTCTGCTCTCTTAGAAACTCTGACGATGCGGTGGTTTCCATTATCTTCTTCCACTTCCACTCCACCCAAGAACCTCAAATCAGCAGAATCTTACTGCTACCAAAGAGCAGACTGGAACTCGTTCCATGATTTCCTCTTGGAACAAAGTTTTTAGTCTTCCCGTTAAAGACTGGGTGTCCAGGGTCATGCTTTCATCCCAGCCAGGAAGTTTTGATTTAAATCCTATTTGTTCCCCTGCTTCTCCCCCTGCTTGCTCAGCTGCCATTGCCCACCGGAATTACTTCTTCCGGCTTTATAAGAGCCATACGTCAGACCATAATGGGAGCCTGCTTGTCTTTCTGTCTGTGGAATTCCTTCCATATATTTTCTTCCCCGACAGCTACAATCTCCAAGAATTTAAATGTAAGGTCAATAGTCATCTCCTATCTCCTATCTCCTATCTCCTATCTCCTATCTCCTATCTCCTATCTCCTATCTCCTATCTCCTATCTCACCAACTTGCATCCTCTCTCTCTCTCATGCTCCTTTCTCCGTCCACTCCACTCTCATCAGTATTCTCGTCCTTCTCTTACCCACTTTCTGACACCCGCTATAACCTGTCCCTCTTTCTCATCACTTTCCTCCTATGTAACCCCCTGCACACTAGTGGCAGTAAAACTGCCTTGCTCGGGGTGAAATGATTAAAAAAAACAATTTAATATCAGAGAAATTACAAGAACAGCAGTGGTGAACAAGTAACTTGTAGAGTTAGAGGAAGATAACTCATGACTTCCAACCGACGCTTTACACAAGGAATGAGGATGATATACCCCAGTGATTGTTATAAAGGGTTCGGTTCGAAATTCCTAGCAACTGAAGAAGGCTGGAGCGTACAATGGCTGAAACGTAAAAATGGCAAAAAAGATGAGGACAATAATCTGAATAGTGTAAATATTTTTCCTCTTTCTAATCACTCTCCTCCTATGTAATCCCCTGCACACCAGTGGCAGTATAACTGCCTTGCTTGGGGTGAAATTATTAAAAAAAATATATATATATTTTTTTTTTTTTGTTTATAGACGTTTTATAATATTCAATTGGATGTGCATTGTGGGGCAGTGGATATCAACTCGGAATGACAAAACAGGGAGCCGAGTTCAAATTCCAGTTGAATTTCTTGCATTCACTTACACACAAATATCCTAGGGAAAAAGTACTACTTTGTCTCTTCCCTCCAGTTATGGGTTAAATAATAGGACAAATTGGTTGCTAGCCTTGTTATAGAACCCAATCTACCACAGAAAGCAATGGCAACCTACTGCAGGATAATCTTTTGCCCAGTCAGTCATGTCTCTTTTGAAACATGATCGCCCAAAGCATGTATCACATCTGACACTTAATTGACTGATTGAATACAATATTTGGAAACATAAAACTTGTACTAGGCATAAAGTGGGGGATTGTTTTTCTATTGTTATGAAGTAATAAACTGATCCCCCACTAATTACTACTTAATATAATACATATCTTCTCCCTCTAGCTATGAGTCAAATAACAGGACAAATTGGGTTCTATAGCCTTGGCTGACAGCCAGTCTACAGTGGAAAGCAATGGCAAACTACTGCGGGATAATCTTCTGCCCAGTCAATCATGTCTCATTCGAGACATGATCACCCAAGCGTGTATCACGTATGGCACTAAACTGACTGATACTTAAGTTGAATCTGTCTGAATTTCAAGATTAAAAGCGTAATCACCAACCCTTGTGAAAACCAGAAAATAAAACAAGTGTCATCACGTTTGCTTCCCTAACCATTAAGCGTAAGAATAAACGCAATAAGAGATTTTGATTGAGAAACAATTGAAACCAGGTGGAAGGCTTGAAAATTCCATTCTACTTCTATGTGCTGTGTCTCCTCAGGGCGTAGGTGATCATGGCTCTCCACATCTCCCTAATCCTTGTAGCTCTCAACAACCCTTCTTCAATAGAGTGTTTCATTAAGATGGATCAAAGGTAATAGTCAATAAAACCTTTATTATTGGTGAAATTTTAATAATTTCAATATTGGATCATGTTATTTGAGTCATGACAGTTATATGTGAAAAATAATATCGCCCAAATGTCCGCTAAGGCTTTGGCGGCACACCTCCACTCGATGGTCAAAATTTTGATAACATCTTTGCATAGTTGCTTCTCGATCTCACAATATGCCTTATCTCATCCTTCTACTGATGAATTCTTGTTGGCTTGTTGGCTTGTTGGCATAGACCTTACTTTTGAGATGACCCCAAAGAAAGAAATTTAGACACCAAGTCGCACGATCGTGGTGGCCAATTGAGGCCACTGTTTCGAGAAATGATGCGACCCAGGAACTTCTCTTGTTTGAACGTCCATTTTCGTAACACGTTCGATCGTTAGTCTTTCCATGGTTAAAATTGCCAAAGACAGAAGTCTTTAAAATGTATTTGTGCCAATCTTTACAAATGATTATTGAATATATTTTTACCCCGTTCATATTTGAACAGCGGCATGCTTAATGTGTGTGCTGACCCTCCCTTTTCCTCCTCCACAAAATACAGTATATGCCATAAGGACTCCCTCTTTTAGGGTGTTCCATTAAAACGGATCGAAATTAGTAGTAAATAGAACAGTGTTATCAGTAAATTTTTATTGATTTCAATATTGGATCATGTTATTGGAGTCGTGGTAATTATGTGTCAAAAAAAATATCACATTACCCAAATGTCACATCACCCAAATGTCACATTACCCAAATGTCACATCACCCAAATGTCACATTACCCAAATGTCACATCACCCAAATGTCACATTACCCAAATGTCACATCACCCAAATGTCACATTACCCAATTGTCAACCAACGCTTTAGCGGCACACCTTCACTTGGTCAAAATTTTTGATGACGTCTCTGCATAGTTGCTCCTCAATCCCACCAATATGCCTTATTTCATCCTTCAGATGTTAAAAGAAATCGGAATGTACTCAAAAATATGACTTGTCGAATACTATCTCACATGTACATAGATATATATATTTCTACCAACTTGCTATATATTCCAAAACTTAGTTCTACCGAATGTGGTGTAGGCGTCAAAGCTAAACTCGCAGCCGAGATTGAAAAAGACCTCCAATCCATATTGGACTGGGGTAAGAAATGGCTAGTAAATTTTAATGCTTCTAAAACGAAGCTACTGTCAATTAACCATCATCGACAATCTCACCTACCTCCCATTAGCATGGACCAGGCTTGCCTCCCAGAGAGTAAAACACTACGCCTCCTTGGTCTCACACTTTCAGCGGACCTCAAATGGAATGACTATATCGAATCCATTGCTAAATCCGCTGCTATGAAAGTCGGTTCTCTGTGTAGGGCCCGGAAGATTTTTCCGTCTAAATCTATCCTGCACATTTACAAATCTACCATCCGCCCGTGCATTGAATACTGTTGCCATATCTAGTCGGGTGCCCCTGCTGTTCTCCTCGGGCTTCTCGATAAGGTTCAGAGGAGGGTCTGTAATGTGATAGATACCGACTTGGCAGACCACCTGCAGTCTCTCTCCCACCAGCGAGACGTGGCTTCCCTGTGTCTCTTCTATAAATACTTTCACGGCTTCTGCTCCGATGAACTTAGATCACTGGTGCCCCCTAAATACGAATTTGCACGAGATACTAGATTAGCAACTAGATCCCACCCTTTTACAGTGAAACCAATAAAATGCAGCCGTAACTTCTACTCCAACAGTTTCTTTCCTCGCACTTCCCGACTGTGGAATTCTCTTCCAAACGATTGCTTCCCCGACGGCTACAATCTCCAGGAGTTTAAATGTAAGGTCAATACACACCTCCTAACACACTAACCTGCTCCCATTCTATCAAGCACTCTTCCCATCTGCCCGACCCTCATCCTCGCTATCCTTACTCATCTGTCACCTTTCTCCTGACATTCCCTATGTCTATCCACTCCTTCTCTTTACCTTCCCCTATGTAGCCCCATGCGCAATAGTGGCAGTGGAATGCCTTGCTTGGGGTGAGATGATTAAAAAAAAAAAAAAATGTGCGTTTGCAAATCTTGTATATGTAATATATATACATACAATGTATGTAGGCTGGATTTGGCTTCAGATTGGTAGTTGGTATGCCATAAAATCTAAACAGCCAAATTAAATATATACATTTTTATAAAATATTTTATTAATTTGAAATGTGTTAAATATATAAATTCGTTAAATGTATAAGTCTGTTATATATATTAATTTGTTAAATATACAAACTTCTTGAAATTGTTCTTAACTTTTTGTTCGATTTTTAATAATTCTATTTGGCATTAAATGACCCAAGCTGGGTTGATACACCATAAGACAAAACAAAACAAATCCTTCAGATGTTGAATGGGTGTTGGCTTGTTGGCATCGACCTTATTTTTGAGCTGACCCCAAAGGAAGAAATCTAAAGCTGTCAAGTCGTATGATCGTGGTGGCCAATTACCATCACTGTTTTAAGAGATGATGCAACCTGGGAACTTCTCATTCAATAAAGTCAAATACATTTCTGTTTGAATGCCATTTTTTTAATAGGCTTCCATAACTTTAACATGCTGTTCGATCATTAACTTTTCTATAGTTAAAATTGCCAGAAGCTTAAGTTGTTAAATCTGAATAAAAAATGGGGAAAAGAATTAATCTGTTCTCTCCCCAACTATGGGTTAAATATCAGAACAGATTGGGTTCTATAGCCTTGGTTAACAACCTGTCTACCGCATAAAGTAATGGCAACGTAAATCATCTGCCCAGTGAGTGTGTGTGTGTGTGTGTGTGTGTGTGTGTGTGTATATATATATATATATAACGCCCATAGCACAGAGGTAGAATCGCCGACTGACGCCAATTCAGTCGGGTTTCAATCCTGGGTAAAAAGCAATCGGATGTCTAACTGTACTGATGAGCTGTGATACAGCGAAACAGATCTGTCTACGGATGACTATCTATATCTATATCTATACACACTCACTGAGCAGATGATTTTTCTTGGCGATCCGTTTAGGAGAAACCTAGGTGGGTTCATCTGGCTCATTAGGTGCTATTTAGTTTGCTCTACCTTTGTATTGAGCACTTTCTGTTAGATGGTTACTCGTGTCGTTTTTTTTTTGGGGGGGGGGCTTCGTGCTGATTTCGGTTTGAACACTTTTGACTGACTTTCATGTCCTAAGCTCTTTCTTTTTTACAACCATTTTTTCCTTCGTTTGAAAGATTTCGAGATGAGTATAACTATACTTAATCACGTTTTTATATTTATATATATATATATATATATATATATATATATATATATATACACACATAGTGTGTATATATATATATATACACACATAGTGTGTATTTAGACAGCATTTTTTCATTGATGCATGTTTCAATAAATAATATAGACAAGTTTTGTCGATTTATTTTATGTAAATTTTTTCATATTGTCTGATAAGCTTAATAGCATTATCATTAAAGAAAGAAAATCACAGTAATGATACATAATTCATTTTATAATTCAATCTAATTATTGTTATTAGTCATTATTATTTGTCTGTGAATTGTTATATTATAATGTAATTGGCATCTTTGAACATGGCTTACATAAGCTGAAAGCTTACATTAGATTATAAAATAAATTAGGAATCAATGTTGTGATTTTCTTTCTTTAATGATAATGCTATTACTCTTATCAGACAATATGGAAAAAAAAATTACATAAAACAGACAAAACTTGTCTATATTATGTAACAAAATATGCATCAATATATATATATATATATATATACACACACACACACATATATATATATAAATGATAATGTCTGGAGAGATTGCCAAAGAGCTTTTTGTCCTAACCTCAGGTGTCACCTTTACAACTTAAGGACAGATGTTGTTTTGCAGGGAATTCACCAGCAATTATGTGTCATTCAATAAAACCAGTTGTAAGTGAATTTGAAGCTTGCTCACATAATCAACTGTGACCAAGTTGCTCCTGGTTAGTTAAAATCTTATTTATATATAAATAAATATACACACACACACACACACACACAATGTGTGATGATCAAAGAAAGGCATTCAAGATAAGGTGCTAGGAATTTTTATCACTTTGTTCTCATTCTATGTGTGATGCCTCTTCTGGATGCCATGTAGTTATCTCCCTAAGTTCACCACTGCTGTAGCCTGGTATTGAACTCACAACTCACTGGAACTACCCAACATCTTTATCCACTGGGCCATGTGTCCTCCAGGACACCAGAGCATAAATTTTTGAGACTTATAAACCTAATATCTCAGTAACCATTTTTTCCCCCTCATTTTTTCCCCCCCTCATCCTCATATTGCAAACTTTGAACTAACGATTTTTTCTAGCACTCCATATTAGTGGTTTCTATATTGTATTCATTTCATTGGCCGAGTGAGATTTTTTTTTGGTGGCCTAGCGTAAGTGCTGATTCCTAAAGTTTACATCGTTTCCAGTGGTGTTGTCTATCAATTATTTCACACTCCACCCGCGTCTATTGAACAGGTGAAGAGGCTCATCCCTTGTTCCCTGTTTAGGATGTAGTTTCCGGCTTTCTTTTTTCCAATCTTTTCACTCTTACGTAGCCCCCTGCACATCAGTAGCGTTACCACCTTGCTCGGGGTGATATGATTAAAAAAATAAATTTCAACTTCGTCCTGCAAGGGATGGTGTGATCCACTTTCTCTCTATATATGTGATCAGCTATGCCTGATTTCTTTTCTATCTCCTCTTGTGTTATGGCCTTGAAATCTTCTTGCAGCGTTACCTTAAGTGGGCAACCAGGTCCTCTTTTATATTTCTTTCCACAGAGACATGGAAGAGCGTACACACAGTCCTTAGTCATGTTCTCCTCTATTGGAGGTCTTAATCAGGAGAGGTATTTGCAAAGTGTAGGTCATCCTGATGTTATATGGAGCACAGTATTTTCTCCAATGACACCTTCAGGCAAACTGAGGTTGTTTTCTGAGAGTTATTGTTATTCTCATGCACACTCCCTTCCACGTTTATTGAATTACAATTACTTTCCCCCCAAATACTCTTGGGAAAGCTAATCCAACTTCAACCCCCCACCATGGATTAAATAGTGGAGTAGTAGTGCTTAATTTTTTAAATTACAGCAGTTTGAAATTGTTATGTACAGTCCAAACAATGTAAGAGGAGAAAAACTGGGTACTAATAACTTCAGTTTAAGAATGTTTTTTTTTTTTCTTTTTCTTTTTAAAAAAAAATCATATTGTTTGATATCAACCCTGCCATCTGTGAAAACACCACCTTTGATGACAGTAATTAATCTGCATATATTTACCATCTCTTATCATCGCAGAGAGGCAAAGAGAACAAGAAGTACAAATACCAGAAGGATACGACCACATCATTAACACAGGCTTGTACATGCAATATCCGCCCCTCATACATTGGACTTTGCAACTATAAGAAATACTGCTTTTAAATCTGGATAATTCGCAGCCTTCTAGGACTGCGATGCCAACAATTAGATAACTAAAAATGGTAACGACCATGAAAAAAAAACTGTATATTTTGAGGGTCATTGTTAGAAATTTACTCTGGCACAAAATAGCTATTCTCATGGTTAAGCTACTTCATCATTACAAGTGGAATATGGAGGAAATGTGGATGATTTGAATATGTGGATGTTTACAAGAGTTGTGGCTCTAAAGTTCTGATCAAGCCAAAAATCTCATCTGAATATTTGCCACTGAAATATTGATAGAATTGTAATAGGCTTGGGCACCTTGGCGTGGTGTAATGGTTAGCAAGCTAATCTCGCTAGAATCATTATAATCGAGTAGTGAGTTCGATTCTCACTGGGTACCCCTTAATTTTGGCCATGTGTTACGTCTAAGCTACGCTTAGAAAATCACCTTCCTCCAGGTTTGGGCACAGGGCTAATAACCCTGCCCCATAAAAAAACAGTTATAAAATCAGCAAAAACGCTGCCCTATATACCATTAGGTGTAAGGAAAAGTTTATTTATCTATTACGTAATAGGTTTGCAACATTGTGTATGCGAGGCAACAGGCTGCAGGGTGGAAGATAAGTTTTTTCTAACAGTAGTGGGTAAAGAGTTTTGAACTCTTGTCAAGGCTGGAAAGTGAGGATTTGAGCAGCTCCAGCTCAAAACTGGCAGTGAAACTTAATGTCATTGTTTTTCTGATTTTTTTTTTTTCTTTGCTGGGGGGTTCTAATCTGACTCTTGCCATGATAAAGCATGACAGTTGCTTTCTGGGGGTGGAAATTGGAGAGATTCAACCCTATGGCCAATGCAGAGGTGGGTCCTGGCTGTAAATGTCCAAACTGATAGCACGAAAAAATGGAGCACTCATCTGAATATTCACCAGGGAAATAGCAATAGGCTTTTGTCAGTGCATCTGTCAGAATGAAACTGCAAAATCGTGCAAGGTTTTCGCATTCTGCAAGCCATGTCCGACTATCATTCGACACGGGAATTGTTGACAATGATGATAGTGACGGCTTTGAGTTTGAATTCCGGTCATATTTGTTACGATTACTTTCCTCCAAATACTTCAACCCCCCCACTATGGATTAAATAGTGGTGCTTAATTTTTCCCTATAGCAGTTGAAAATTGAAATTGTATGAATGCAGTGGCCACCTCATTTATTGGAATGTGCCAAAAATCTGGCAACTTCAGCCCGACGATCAAGATCATCTTACCAGGATCACTCGTCTCTGCTAGGATACATGATGTCAATGAATGGTCGTAAATGCTTACAGTGCGGCGTACTGGTAGGGCTGGTCAGTTTTGGTATTGTGGCATTGCACTCAATTTAAAAGTCGAGATTTTACATGATAAATATGATGCAAAACAATTTTTTCAAAATCCTTGCCATTTTGTGCAGAAACAAGCTGAAAGATTAAGTTTAGGTTCAAAATCATAGCATTGCTATTTCATTGCAGTGATCAGTGAAATCCTTATAGAACTGCATTTTAAAATTGATAATTTACCCAAGCTTTACAAATTGTATCTGAACAAGATGCAAGGCATAAGCACAATGGTTATTAATTCATTGTGCTATCAAATAAAATCTTCATTTACTTCCAAGGGAAATTGTACTGAACAATTTATGATGTAATGTTATTCAGTTCAGTAGTTTTAGTGCAATTTTTCAATAAACAAAGTAAATTTTAAATATTTTGTCTTATAATTTGTGTCCAACAATATTATATTATATAAATATTATATTGTTATATACTTTTTTTTTATCTATTTTTCATTTTTATTAATTATGGTCTATCAAATGATCTAACAACTCTTTTTTTACTGAGTAACCCATTTTTTTTTTGTAGTCTTTGACAATTTTTTATACAATACCATGACTCGGTCGTCTCTCTCTTACCCTTTCTACAAAATCATCTATACTGTTTTCTTCTGTCATCCGTTTCATCTCATTGTGACCTCCTGTGCACCAGTGGCATTATTGCCTTGCTTAGGATGAAACAATTTAAAAAAAAAAAAAAAAAAAAAAATTTTAAAATTGCACATTTTGCTTGTGATTAATAATTAGAATTCTTGTTTGAATTCATTTTTCCATTCAATGAATTTAATACAAAAGATATCAACTTTATTTGGATTTATTCTTAAAATAGTCAAATTTTAAAGTCATTTTGTAAGCAAAAACCTGCTGAATTTAGGTTTTTCTGTACATATTTTCAAAGGTTTTTAAAACTTAATGCTCAAAAATTGGTAAAAACTATTCATCTAATTTTGGGTGACAGAACTTATCATATCAGACCCCAGTTTTTACACTGAGTGCAATGTTTTTCTAAAAAAAAAAAAACTAAAACATCAACCACCCCCCCTAGTGTATTCATCTAATTTGGATCTTGCAAAGATTCAACATGAAAATAACCAAATAGAATGGAAGAGTTTTTTAAGTTATAGGAAGCAAATAGAGACAGTTGTTCACAAAGTCTGTTCCACAAAATATTACTCTTGTTGCCGTGTGTGTGTGTGTGTATATATATATATATCTCAGAGAGAGTTTTCACTGAAGATGACTGACAAGGCACTCTTGTATATTTTTTTTGTGAGCGTACAAGAGCTTTCTTTTTGGGACATATAATCTATAAGATGTGCGTTGTGGTGCAGTGGATATCGACTTCGAACAAGAAATCAGGGAGCAGAGTTCGAACTCCAGTTGAATTTCTTGCATTCACTTACGCACAAATACCCTTGGGAAAGGTAGTAATCCATCTCTTCCCTTCAGTTATGGGTTAAATAACAGGACAGATTGGGTTCTATAGCCTTGGCTAGCAACCAGTCTACTGCAGAAAGCAATGGCAACCTACTGTGGGATAATCTTCTGCCTAGTCAGTCATGTCTCTTTCGAGACATGATCGCCCAAGTATGGCACTTAACTGACTGAATCTATACGAACTGCCCAAATGATCTTTGGGGCTGAACACTTTTAGCGACTATCAGCCATCATTACTGACGTTTTCATTTTTTTTTTTATAAGAAAGTGAAAGAACAGGTAGATGAAAACCCACTGCTCAAGCATTTATTTTTAGAAAGAATGCTCGACTACAGTAGAGGTTAATATTGTAATTTTGTTATTACAATGGTTTATAAAAGCATTATATCACTGCACAAAATTTTTCAGCACAATACTGTTGTTCTTCAGGTGCTAGGTATATTATGTTTTTAACATGACAAAGTAAAACAGTAATGGACAAATGACTACTGGAAATCCCCTCTTATTGTTTCCCAGCATGCACCTGGGGAACTGACTCCCTTGAATGGTCCAGGGGAGATAACTTTTGACTTTTTTTTTTTTTTTTTTTTTTTTAATGGTGATTCTAATATATTAGTCATCCATATACAAGCCTGTTTTGCTGTATCACAGCTTATCAGTGTGGCTAGACACCTCCACTTGCTTCTGGCTGGGATTGAAACTCGACCGATTTGGTGTCACTCGGAGTCGATACCCACTAAGCCATAGGCGCATGGAATCAGAGAAGGGAAATTTTAACATGTTGTATATAAGCAGTATATACACACGCCAGTCACTGAAAGAACTCTATTCATTTCTGAAGAGTCACGTTTATATAGCAGAAGTGGAAATTGTTTTTAAAATTTTCTTCTCCAGAGAGCTCAATCGTAACGAGAGCATAATATATTAGTCATCCACATACAAGCCTGTTTCGCTGTATCACAGTTCATCAGTGTGGCCAAACACACACATACACATGTCTATATATAAAATTAGTTTTTGTCATAATTAAATTAGACCAGTACACAGTTGTATTAAAAAGTGTTCAATATATTTATACTGTAGAATTTTTATGAATATTTTTCATTTAGAAATGAGTTATTTCCGCAAACTAGGTTTCAACCTTTCAATATCTTCAGGCGATTTAAAATAACTGATTTTATCATTTTTCAAACAGATGAACAGGGATTTTTTTACAAACACATGATTGGAATTTGTAAACAACTGAAAATTTTCAAAATTAGTGAGGATTTATTCAAGGATCTTAGAAAACTTTCATCTATGTTCGTCTGATCCTAGTCTGTAATTATAAGTGTGATCACATCTGGTCATAATTTATGATCTTACATTTAGTAATTTCTTTTTTGTTCTGGAAACAACATGATTGTAAACTTTTCCTCTTGGCACAATCTGCATACATCACCATCATTGTATGGTTTGGCTTTTTTCACTATACACCAAACTTATATCAGGGTCTTTTCCTTTTCGAATTTTAATTTCCACACATGGCTAGCCAGTTTGGTACAATTTTTGAGGTTTTCCAGTTGAAATGCAAATTTATGACATATATTTCTTTTCTTTTTTTTTTTTTTAAATCATATCACCCCGAGCAAGGCGGTAACGCCACTGATGTGCAGGGGGCTACATAGGAGTGAAAAGATTGGAAAAGAGAAAACCGGAAACCGCATCCTAAACAGGAAACAAGGGATGAGCCTCTTCATCTGTTCAATAGACGTGGGTGGAATGTGAACCGTCGATACAAGCAAGTTGTGGTAAATGATAGAGACAACATAGTCTTATATATTTTCTTTTGAATTTTTTCATATTTTCTGATTAGACTTTTTATTTCTGGACTGTATTGGTATAAAAATTGTCCTTGTACTTACAAACGTCATCGTTCATCAAAGGGGACTATATTACAATTTAAAAATCGAATATTACCTTGTCTTCTATTCTATCTGGCTATTTTCATGTTGAATCATTGCAAGATCCAAAGTAGATGAATACAGTAGGGGGGGGGTTGATGTTTTAGTTTTTTAAAGAAAAACATTGCACTCAGTGTAAAAACTGGGGTCTGATATGATAAGTTCTGTCACCCAAAATTAGATGAATAGTTTTTACCAATTTTTGAGCATTAAGTTTTAAAAACCTTTGAAAATATGTACAGAAAAACCTAAATTCAGCAGGTTTTTGCTTACAAAATGACTTTAAAATTTGACTATTTTAAGAATAAATCCAAATAAAGTTGATATCTTTTGTATTAAATTCATTGAATGGAAAATGAATTCAAACAAGAATTCTAATTATTAATTACAAGCAAAATGTGCAATTTTTTTGCAACATTTTAAAAGAAAATAAGTGTTGTGAAGAATTTTTTAAATCCAAAGGCAATAATAATGTAAGCAACATGCACACGTGAAGATATTGTGGTTTACATTATTCCTGCCTTTCACTCGACTTATCCCCCAACCCCTACTCCCCCCCACGTTGCAAAGACTCAAATTCATGATCAAACAACATGTCCCATTTTAATGTTTACTTGTAACAATTACCTGTGTTCCATTCAAATTTCCTTTGATTTCTTTTATTAACCAACAGTGACTGATTTACCAGGTATTTTAAAAGGTCGGATGAAGTTGGGTTAAGTATATTCTGACAAAATCATCGGTAATCAGGCAACAAATCACATCTCTGGCACCTCACAAGTTCCAATGATGGCAGATTCCACATCTCTGGCACCTCACAAGTTCCAATGATGGCAGATTCGTAATTGTTAACCAGTCTTCATTTTTGACATCTTATTATAAGCAATAGAAAAATTAATACTGCAGAAAAAGTAAAAATTCACATAACTAAGACATGTCTCATTATATCAGATTGATATTCATTTTTTTTTTTCTTTAAAAAAAAAAAAAAAAAAAAAAAAAAAAAAAAACTTATGTTGCACTCAGAACATACCACATCAGACCCCAGCTTTTGCACTGAAAACAAAAATTAAATTCATAGCTTTTACCAATTTTTGAGCATTTAGTTTTAAGGATCACCTAAAAAAAAAAAATTACAGAAATACTTAAATTCCTCAGGTTTTTGCTTACAAACTGACTTCAAAATTTCACTATTTCAAGAATAAATCCAAATAAAATTGATATCTTTTGTATTAGATACATTGAGTAGAAAATATATTCAAACCAGAAGTCTAATTATGAATAATCCCAAGCAAAATATACAATTTTTTTTAACTGTATTTGACAAATAAATTGATGTGTAAAAGAAAAAAAAAATTATACAAGATTATAAAAAAGGCTACTCAATGAATAACATTTGTTAAATCCTTTGTCAGATCAGAATTAATAAAAACAAAAAAATATATATATATATATATATATATATATATATATATATATATAAGTGTATATAACTCTATAATTCTGCTAGACAAATTATGACAAAATGTTTTAAATTTGCATTGTTAATTGAAAATTATACTAAAACCATTGCAGTGTATAACATATTACAATATAATATAGCTAAATTGTTAAGTATAATTTCCCTTTGAAGCAAATGAGGGTCTTATTTGATGACATAATGATTTAGTAATAATGTCCAGCATCTTGTCCAGATGGAATTTGTAAAGCTTGAGTTAATGATAAATTTTATAAGGCTTTCACTGATCATCTTCTATGTGCTTTTTCCCATCAAGGTGTAACCGAACATGGCCACAACGATTTAGTAATAATGTGCTTGTGCCTTTCATCTTGTCCGGATAGAATTTGCAAAGCTTGAGTAAATTATACATTTTATAAGGCAGTGCTGTAAGGATTTCACTGATCACCAGAATGAAACAATTTTGAACCTAAACTTTGTCATTAAGCTGGTTTCCTCAAAAAAACAAATGGTACTGCTTTTGGGGAAAAAATATTTTGTATTATTCATTTTGTGAAACCCCAACTTTTAAAATGCGTTCTAAAATCGATTTGCTTTAATGGACCACCCTAAATAACTGCCTGAAAAAAAAATCAAACTTTGTGTCAATTTCAAATACAACTTCATTAAGTCTGCTGTTGTATCAGTTTTTTTGTATCGTACAACAGCCTGGATTCAGATGAAAATGTTAGAATCAAAGCTGGATGGGATATACACCTACATACTCAGAGATGTGTGGAACATCTCATGGAAAATGCACCCCATATAGAACCAATTACACAGTAGTTATTTGGGTATATAACCAATTATACAGCAATACTTGCTGTATTAGGAATGATTTGCTAATGATGAATGCATTTTGCTGGACACTGTATGATGTCAAACACAACTAGCTAGTGAGTTACTGCTCTAGACAACAAGACGGTTATGCCTGGGTCAGTCAACCAGAGACAATAGATGTTGGCCAACTATGCTCAAATATTGGATGACCTCCCAAATTTGATACAGAATCATGAGATGCATAATATGTAGCAATACTGGGCAGCAAGTTCGACCAGATGATATTCTGGTAAATCCAGCATGATACGTTTCCAGAGGAATTTTAAGAAAATTGTATCTTCTTTAAAAGATAAAAGGTAAGGATTTATTGTGATGGCCATGGAGACATTCCAAAAACTGAGTAGTGTTAAGAGACAGCAAAATTTTGTTGGAAACAAAGAAATGAGTAATTGACTGTGATGTGATGTCTGTCCTACTGTATGGCTGCAAGAAATGTGGTTCTGCAGAAGGATGCTGAGGATACCATGGCCCAAATGTGTGAGAAACGACAAGATTTTGAAGGGAACGGAAACAAAAGGGAAACTTATGCTTAACATCAGGAAGAGACAGCTGAAGTTCCTGGGACACGTAATGAGGAAAGAGGGCTTGGAGAAACTGATACTCACAAGCCAGAAAAAGAGACAGGAAACGTATGACATACTTGATGGGCTTAAGCAAATAGATGGCAGGGCAGAAAATACCGAGACAAAAGGTATTAAGAGCTACAAAATATTGGAAGATGTGGATGTAACACCCCAACGGTCCGTCCGAACAATCTCTCCGGCGGCCGTTCTCCACGCTGTGATGTTGCCAGGAGTTTGTTGAAAATGTCGGCCGGACAGCTGGGGGTACAAGATTGACTATAAGTAACGAACTTCCACAAGTTGGATGAGTTGAAAAGGATGCTTTATTCGTTTAGAGTTAGCCTTGTTGGTTGGGGCAGGCGAATGTGACACACAGCTCTAACTCTAATTAATGGAGATCAACAAATCCAAACTGAACGAAACAAGACGAACGGAGATTCTTCCTTCAAGCTCGCACCCGGCTGAACTCCTTTCACTCTCTCAACTTGTCTTAACTGCTCTGACTCTGAAAAAATACCTGAATTTATTTAAAATTGACCGGAAACCCGGAAATCCTTTAGACCACCGGTGACAAACACCGGCGACTGTAAGTCTGAAATTTCAGTTATCTTTTTTTTATATCTTAATAAGGCTTCCGCCGGAAAAGGCTTAATGTGTGGTCAAGATACAGTAAAGGACAGCCTTTGACCGGGTCATTCGAAAAACACACCTAGTGAACTTTTCTGAACTTTATCTCTTTATCACGGAGTCAAACATGGAGGACAATTTTCCTCATAAAAGAAAAAGCGTTTTTTTCCTCTTCTTTTTCACTTTTGTTAGATATGTTTTTAAACTATTTTCTATTCTAATCTATTTTAATCTATTATAATAAAATACATATATGTCTAGTTATCGTGTCACATGGAGAGCCATGGTACATAAGAGAAACTCAACTTCTATAATTTTAGGCAGTTTGATGAAAAAATGTTTTGTATTGCTTTCTGAATTATCATGACAAATTCAAAATTAAATTAATTCAAACTATTACCATCATGTTGTGCCAGACCGGCCCTATTCTAAGATTTTTTTTTTGTGCGCAATTTGATGACAGTTAATTGAAAAATAATCTCTCGACTTTGTCACACTGTTGATGAATTGATATCAATATTAAATTCGAGTTCAACTTGTATTGACATGTTGGACAGACTTGGTTTGCTACTCATAAAAATTATAAAGAAGAGCTTCATTCATACAATCGTTCATAGAGGGACGTTTGCAAAGAAGTAATAATTAACAAGTACATCTTACAAACCAGATGCAAAGATAATGAATTCAATTCTTACTTGGGGCTCCTCTCGTATAGCCTTGTATGGGTTGTCACTCATGAAAGGACACATTTTGGTGGGGGGGTTGTTTAAAAAAAAGTAACCTCCTTTGTACGTTAAAAAAAAAAAAAAAAAAAAAAAAAAAAAAAAATCTTGACTTATGCCCGACTCTTATTTCGCGATCATTTTTCTTTCAATGTATTGTTACTTATAAGCCCAATGAAAAGGTGTTGATTTGGCTGTATAAAGTTATATATATATATATATATATATATATATATATATAAATTTCTTGATTTATTCCTGACTCTTTCTTTTCAGATAATTTTTAAAAATTATAAAAAAAAAAATACAAACAGCAAATTGCTGATAATCCCTGAAGAGTGTACAAACAGGTTCCTTCTATAAAACTCTGGAGTTGAAATGTTGAAGATAACATCAATGAGAGATTTACTTATTTATTTATATATATATATATATATAAGTAATTCGAGTTTTTATCAGCCCTCAACAGAATGCAGAAAGCACTGGATGGCCGTTTCGTCCTATATTTGGGACTCATCAGTAGAGCGCATCCACTACCAGAGATAGAAACCCAGACAGTTACGTTATTAAGCGAACATCATACCAACTGTACCACGGGCCCCGGTGACGAAGAGGTAACGAATAAAACTCGATATAGCGCATCTTATTCACATAATCCGTGGTGGAACTCTGCTGAGCTCCTTTTGCCTGTAGTACAGTTGGTATGACATTCGCTTAATAATGCAACTGTCTGGGTTTCCATTCCTGGTAGTGGATGCGCACTGCTGATGAGTCCCAAATATAAGACAAAATGGATGTCCAGTGCTTTCTGCATTCTGTTGAGACCTGATAAAAACTCGATGAATTACTTTTTTCAAATCCTCCTACAATTTCTTATATATATATATATATATATATATATATATATATACATACACACACAGACACACACAAGTTTCATTAAAGATGACTAGCAAGTTACTGCATTTGAGATTTTTATTTAATTTTTCTTGTGCCGGTATAAGTTTTTTTTCCTTTACTGGACATAAGGTGTGTAAAAATTGTCTGAATGTTTTGTATATCCAAGCACTTACAGCCACTCTCTTAGCTATTATGAAGGACAAACAAAAACTTATCCACCTTCTGTCCAGAAAAAAAAAAAAAAAAATTTACATGAACATGATATATATAAATTGTGTTAATGCTCTATCGTTCTCAAGCACTTTATGACAAAAAAACTGCTTGCCAAAAACACCTATCAGTAAATAACTGAGGGTGGGAAGCAATTTTAACATTAAGCACAATTATATATATATATATATATATATATATATATATATATATATATACACCCACTGGCCTGAATATTAGGAAAATATCTCCCAGTATTTAGTGAATCCAGTTGAATTTCTTGTGTTCACTTGCGCACAAATACCCTTGGGAAAAGTATTAATCTGTCACTTCCCTCCAGTTATGGGTTAAATAATAGGATAGATTGGATTCTATAGCCCGTTAACTATTTGCCCAGAGCTGGGACCCTAACAGGTGCTACCACTCCGGGCAGGGTGGATCTGAGAAAAACTAATTAAGAAGTGGTTCCATGCTCCTCCCAACCTCCCAATCAGAGGCCTTGCTGCCGGATGCAGTTTACCATCATGCCCAGGACCGGTGTCACATGAAAAGTGAAGGAAGTTGGAAAAGCAGCTTATATATATATATATATATATATATATATATATATAATTGTTTTCTTTACTCTGACCACCTGTAGTTAGATCTGTGTGCAAGTAAGAAATGTGGTCATAAATCTCTTGCGAACAGTCCAGCCAGCAACATAGTAACAAAAACAGGGACAGAAATCTAGGCTACTCCTCACAGCAGCAGAAACATACTTCCACTCACCAATCTGCCCAAAATCCAGACTGGCCACACCAGGGATTGGGGCAAGATTCATTAGCATAATAATAGCAGTTCTTGTACTACATAACAAGAAGGTAATCCTCAAATAAAAGGAGTCAGAAGACTGAATATGGCAAGGAATCGTCGAAAGTTTGTTGGCCCCGATTTCTATAAACTTTTTAGGCCTTTAAAAAAAAAAAAAAAAGAGATCAAGTTTTTTCTTCACCACAATGATATTATAGACTTTTCCGAACTCTCTTTTGTCAAGAATAAGACAAGTCCTGTTCACTATTTCTACCATTTTACTTCACGTCTGCCACAACACTTTCAAAAGAGGGCTGGACAACACCTAAATTTGGGAAATTATTTATATATATATATATATATATATATATATATATATATATAAAAGGCAATATGTGAGTCTGTGTATGACTGTTCCCTATGCACGCCTACATTTTTTAAGTTACGCCATTCAAACTTTCTAGTCTCTATATATAAAAGGCAATCTGTGAGTCTGTGTGTTACTGTTCCCTATGCACACCTACATTTTTTAAGCTACGCCATTCAAACTTTCTAGGGACACATATCTACAGGGAAGCCAGATCAACACATACTTTTTGAGTTTAAGTTCAGCAATTTTCCCTTTTTAAACTTTTTGGCCAATGGAGCCAATTGTTTACATTTGCTTTGTAAAACATCTAAGATCTAAGATAGTTGCTAAATTTCATCACAGAAATCAAATCTCATTAAAAAAAAAAAAAAAAAAAAAAAAAAGCCTTTATATTTAATTTTTATTTCGATGTTTTAAAAATTAAAAAAATGTGAATATTTTTATCTGTAATTTTGAAACAAAATATTTTTTTAAAAAAAATTGTTTTTTTCAAACAAAAACAAAATATGTAAAATAAAAAAAAAGTGCCAATGGTTAATTTAATTATCTAAGTCTTTCATACTTCAGGAAATAAAATTAAAAAAAAAAAAAAAAAACTTTTTTTTTTTCGCTAAATATTTCATGCAGGAAATCAAACGTCTGTAAATGATTTCCATCTACTCCTCTCATTGGCATCTTCTCCTACAACTAAAATGTTCCGAGTTGCATGGGCAACACCGAGCTATGATGTAATTATTATATTTTAAAAATATGGAATTTTATAATTATATTTTTAAAATATTAAAAAATTTTCTTATTATATATTAAAAATATGGAATTTTAGAAAAAGGTTGATGCTAAGGTTGGGAGATAACTGAACCCCAGACATTGGTTCACTCCATCCTGGCTGATCACAGGATTCCATATCAGCTGGAGGTTTGGGCAACTTGAAGAGTCTCCACATTACTGCTACTGGAATCCACATCATTTGCTAAGACCTCTTGACCAAGACCTTGTGGCAGCCATGAAAACCAAAACTTAGAAATTTAAAGTATTACAAACATCAGTCAAAAGAAAAACAGATCATGAGGTAGAAAGAACCCCTAAATGAAAACCTTGTGCCAGCTCAGAAGGTAGAAAATCTCAGAATTGATTGAAAGGTTAGATCAGCCGATCATAGACGTTGAACAAAAACAAAACTTACAAAATATAGATTAGATTAGACCAGAAGAACAACAGATAATCAGGCCTCCTGAAGGACAACCCTGTGCCAGCCTAGAAGATAGAAAAACTTAGGATAGATCAAAGGGCAGATCAGACAATCATAGAAGTTGAACCAGAAGAAAACTTAGAACTTAGATTTGATTAGACCAGAAGAACAGATCGTGAGGTAAAGGGACCTCCTGACCAAGACCATGTGCCAGCCCTGAAGACTAGAACATAGAAATTTAAATTACCACTAACACTGGCTGTAATTTCAAAAAAAGGGATCCCAGTGTCATTTGATTATAACTGTAGGGAGAAGGGTTAACACTGCTGTATAAAACAAATCATTGTTACATTTTTAACCCAAGTTAATTCTTTATACTAAAATATTCGGTGAACCTGAAGGAGACTACCACCACCTTTAAATCTTTTTTTTTTTTTTTAACTTTTTTCAGTGCAATCTTATCGATTACATCCTAAACTTTCCAATTGACAAAAAAAAAAAAAAATTGAAAAAAAAAAAAATTGAAAAAAAAATTGAAAAAATTTCAATATTTAAACAATTTTAGATGGGGGCTCATTTTTTCATACAACATTATAATAAATAGACCCTCCATTTTGGAATCACTTGCCAGTATGACATTACCACCACCTGTAAATTGATTATCAACTTTTTCATATTTTTGTTTTAGTGAAATCTAAACCCTAAACTTTCCGATTGACAAAAAAGTTTGTAAAAATTTCAACATTTAAACAATTTTGGGTGGGTGGCTCAGTTTTTCAAACAACCTTAAAGTAAATCGATTCTGTGCAATTAACTTTTTTGTTTGCGCATATTCAACAACTGAATCCTTTGCGAACTTTTTGAATAAAGCCATTCTTGGAGTTTCCAAGGAAGATGCCATCGTAAGAACTGAAGAAAACTTGAAAAAGACAAAAACAAGAGCAACAACTCATCCAAAAAAAAAAAAGAAAGAAAAGGGCGACCCCAACGTGAGCGATTCCAAAATGTAGGATCGATTTACTATAACGTTGTATGAGAAATTGAGCCCCCATTTAAATTTGTTTAAATATTGAAATTTTTCCAATTTTTTTTTTTTGGTAATTGGAAACTTTATGTAATAACCGATAAGACTGCGCTGAAAAAAGTAAAAATGAAAAACAACAAATTTAAAAGGCGGTGGTAGTCTCCTTCAGGTCTGCCAAAAATTCTTTTTGCATAGCTTCCAGCCATTAACATGTTCCCCACATCAGTTTATTTCATCAGCGATCTACTCGCCCTCTGAGATCAATAACACGTGGCAGAGGAAGGAAACAATGATTGTGAAGCAAATGAATATCAAGCCAGATCAAGTGGAATTAAGCACATTATCATAATACCAGCAAAATACCCAACAATGTGTTTAACAAGTTAGGAGTCAGCTAGATGCTAACCACAGCATTCAAAAGGAACCTGAAGACCAACACAGCAAAGAGCAGATTACATTTTTTTTAATTCGAAGTTATCCTTCTCTTGCTAAGTAAAATGCATAAAAATTTTATGAAATTGTTCTTTTAATACAAAAGAATAGAATAAGCAATTTTATTTAAATCAAGTTTTAAATGTCTATTTAAAATATATATATATATATATATATATGGCGATCTTGCGATTTTTTTCGTGTATATATATATATATATATATATATATATATATATATATATATATATACACAACCACAAAACCCTGCTTAAATTTAAAATATTTCTATGCATGACAACACCATAAATCTATTTTGTAAGCAACCCCCTCAAGAGGGATCTTCACTAACTATTTGCATGGAGGTAAACATAATTTCTGAAAGACCTTTTCTTTAGAAAATAAACTTTTCTGTACAGATTTTGATTCTAAGTTCATTATAACTCATAATATTATCCAGGAAAAATAAACATTTACATTGTTTGGATTGTTGTCCTCATCTTTATTGCCAGGTTTATGACGTTTCGGCTGATGTACGCTTTGTCTATTATAATTCTGAGATGAGGTAGTATTTACATTATTCGGACTGTTGTCCTCATCTTTATTGCCATGTTTATGACGTTTCGGCCTTTGTACACTTTGTCTATTATACTTCTGAGATGAGGTAGTATTTATATTATTCGGACTGTTGTCCTCATCTTTATTGCCATGTTTATGACGTTTCGGCCTTTGTACGCTTTGTCTATTATACTTCTGAGATGAGGTAGTATTTACATTATTTACATTGTTCGGACTGTTGTCCTCATCTTTATTGCCACATTCATCTTCAATATCTGTCTATATTTCTGAGATGAGGTATTTACATTATTTACATTGTTCGGATTGTTGTCCTCATCTTTATTGCCATGTTTATGACGTTTCGGCTGTTGTACACTCTGGCTCTCTTCAGTTGCTAGTAATTTCGGCCTGACCCTTTATTTCAATCACTGGGGTATATCATTCTCATTCCATGTGTGATGCCATCTAGTTATCTCCCTTTATTTCTTCACTACTGCTGTAGCCGCATATTGAACTCCCAACTCTTTGGGTAAAGTCATCGAAACTAACCAACGCTTATATCCACTGTCCTTGAGGAAATAAATTTCTGGAAATAGCTGAGAATTTCCATCTAATTTTACAAAACAACTATTTTTATATTTTTCAAAGTTGAGACAGTAAGATTAGAAATTGCTTACTCTAAGAAATAGACTGGGTATTGTCAGTATAACAGATGTTGTGCCTCAAGCAAGACTTAGACGGTTTGGCCATGTTGAGAGAATGGACAAAGAAAACTCAGTTAGCAATTGTAAGTTTATTGAGGTTGATCGACAAAGAGGGATAGGTAGACTACGTAAAACATCAACCCAGATTAGCAATGATGATTTTCGGAAGTTGAGACTGCATCCAGACTTTACGCAAAAGAGGACAGCCTGGGAAAGAACCATCAAGACATTCCCGTCGAATCCATGCTAGCATAGAAACGGATGTTAGACGACGATGATATCAGTTATGTTTTCTTGTAACATTAACCAATATTCTTTATTTTAATTCACAAAAGCAATTGGAGTAGAGAGACTAAACTATCGCCCGGTTCACACTCCACCCTCGTCTATTGAACAGGTGAAGAGGCTCATCCCTTGTTTCCTGTTTAGGATGCAGTTTCCGGTTTTCTCTTTTCCAATCTTTTCACTCCTATGTAGCCCCCTGCACATCAGTGGCGTTACCGTCTTGCTCGGGGTGATATTAAAAAAAAAATTATTTATACTTAGCAGGTTAATGAATTTTAACTTGTTGCTGGCACAAAAAAAAAAAAACCCATATGTTTTAGTATATTCGTTAGGATGTGCGTTATGGTGCAGTAGATATCGGCTTGGAACGAGAAATCGGGGAGCTGAGTTCAAATCCCAAGCATTCACTTACACGCAAATATCCTTGGGAAAGCTATTAATCCATCTCTTCTCTTCAGTTATGAGTTAAATAACAGAACAAATTGGGTTCTATAGCCTTGGCTGACAACCAATATACCACAAAGTAATGGCAACCTACTGCAGGTTAATCTTCTGCCCAGTCAGTCATGTCTCTTTTGAAACATAATCGCCCAAAGCATGTATCACGGATGGCACTTAACTAATAATAGTTAGAAACATGATTAAGGCTTCTACTGGGCATAAAGTGGGGGATCGGTTTTCTATTGTAATGAAGTAATAAAATGATCCCTCTCTAATTACTACTTAATAATATAATACATATTTTCTCCCTCTAGCTATGAGTCAAATAACAGGACAGATTGAGTTCTATAGCCTTTGTTGGCAACCAATCTACCGCAGAAAGTAATGGCAACCTATTGCAGGATAACCATCTGCCCAGTCAGACATGTCTCTTTTTGCGTGTTCTTATCACGTTGGGGTCAACACTTATTAGTGTTGAGTTGCGAACTGGCGATATTTCCAGTTACATGATACTAACAAATTTTTAAACAACAAATATTAACATGCTGCCGTAACACGTGTAGTAAAAAAAAAAAAAAAAAAAAAAAAAAGACAAGTAACATAGCAATAACAAATTGGCATTTAATAAAACACAAACAAGTAACAATACATTACGAATGTTTAAGTCCCAAACAAGAAGAATGCTCAAGTTGTCCAAATGGGTGAGAATATTTTTATCAAGACTAGATAAGAAACGACATACCGTTACGCCAGTAATTGCTCTTCATGGCTATCCCACTCCAGCCGGGAAGCGAACTGAACCCAGATGAAAAAAAAGAGTTCCTCAAAAAGGGGAGACAACTGTAGTTCCACTTAAGGGAAGATAACTATTGTCTCCTTACAAGTGTATTAAGTATGGCATTTAACTGATATGCATCAGGTAGAGGACATTAACAGCATTCAGAAACTTTCGACAACTATCAATTAGGGTTAGAGATTGCTTACTGGAAGACAAGAATTATTCAAATATTAAACAGGTTCTTTTATAACATTAATCAATATTTATTTTAATTAGCTAATTATCCTTAAATTTTAACTGCTGAACTGCACATAAGTCACACTTTCTTTGTGGTATATTAATCAGTGCTATGGTGCCCTATCTAGAGGAATGGACACTTCCTCTGTCATTAAATAATAACTTGTGTGACTTCTGGGAACACAGCTGTGACACAGCCTAATGATACTATTGTTATAGTTCCCTATCTATAGGAATGGACTCTTCCTCCTCCATATAGACTAACCTGAGTGACTTCTGAGGACACAGCTGAGCGTCAGTCTAGAGGCAATCGAGACAGTGTAACAAGACAGTTCGGACGCACACTTCTATATGCTGACTACTAACACTCGCATTTGTATATATATTCTGTTATTCTAATACACTGTCTGAACCCACCTTCTTGTTTCTGTGTCTTACATCCAGGTCCTAACAGGCCATAACAACTTAGTGACAAAGATTTCACCACAACAATCAGGTAGACAAGTCATGATTTTTTGGTTCGATAGGCTGAAACAGCAGGATTAGAAATTGCTTGCTGGAAGTTAAGACTCATTCAAACATGAAGTTAGTAATTCTTTATTTTCATCAGTTCTAGCTTTTTACAGTTAGATAGGACCCATGTGGCTACTTTCATGGGGTTGAATCATCCTTTGTTCATATTCCAAAGGTAAGTTGTATTCCACTCAAACAAATTTTTCCCCTAGTAAAATCTGTAAATGTTTTCTTGAACACCACAATTTTAACTCCTTTAAGGGGAAATTTTTATCTAACACCCTTCACATACCACCAGTTTCACTTTCACTCGTATCACACTGGATTCATCATAAACATTTTAATGGTAACTCCTACTTTTATTGGCCCTCGTGCCTTGTTTTAAGTGAACCATATTACAAAAAAAAAAAAAAAACTCACTTGTCAGGGATTTATTGTTTACAGTTAGGTAGGACCCACGTGGTTACTTCCATGGGGTTGAATCACCCTTATTTTGTTCATATTCCAAATGTAAAGTGTATGAATCGCCTATGCCCTGAAAGGACACGGCCCATAAAAAAAAGAAAAAAAGAAAAAAAAAAAGAAAAGAAAAAAAAAGAAAAGAAAAAGAAGAAAAAAAGGTGTATTCCACTCAAACATATTTTCCCCCTAATAACCACTACTTTGTGGAATAGACTCCTGTGTAAATGCTTTCTTGAACACCACAATTTTAACTTCTTTAAGTCAAGGGGAAATTTTTATCTAACATCCTTCACTTACCACCAGTTCCGCTTTCACTCGTATCACACTGGATTCATCATAAACATTTTAATGGTAACCTATACCTTTATTGGCACGAGAGCCAATAAAGGTAGTGGTTACCATACTACAAAAACAAAAAAAAATATTCAGTTATTAGGGATTTATTGTTTTGGTCCTAAATAAGATCTGGTCATCCATTTAATGTAATTTTGTTGTTGCTGAAAATAATGATGAGATGATTTCATGGCGGCTGAATAAGGATCAGGGGCCATGTTGTGGCTATTTGCTGGCTGCATATAATAATTTGGACATGTCCAGTAAGGATTGAAGTTCATAGGTGTCATAATTGGGTAACCCTGGGTCCATGTGTATGGATATGGATGTTGGGAATACATGAATGGATAACCATTAGGATAAACCATTTTTTGTTCTTCTGAAGATGAATTGGAGAAGAAAGAACTTCCCGAGACGGAACTTGACGTATTAGAATCAGCAAATTCCTCCGATTCACTAGAAGACGTGTCACTGAGACTGAGGGTTTTTTGCCTGGAAAGCTTTCGTGTGTGCTTCTGGTCTCCAGATGTTGGTGCCTTGTTTCTTAAAATCTCATCATTCCGATCTTTCTCAATGTTTCTTTTTTTGTCAATGTCTTTGTTGATAGAAATTCTATCCGTTTTCTTCTTCTTGGAGGGCTGAGAATTTGGGGGTTCTTTTTTATTTGCTGTTTGACATTGTGAATTTTCTGATTGCAGTTTTTCATCATTGACTTGATAAACTAAATATTCCGGCACAAAATATTCATCTTCTTCACAACGGAAAAGATGCCGGTAATTTTTTGTTTTCTTACTGTTGGACAGATCACCTTTCAAGTCTGTCTGTGAATTGTTTTCATTCTTATTTTCTTTCACCCCAGGGTCCTTGTTTTCTAAGAAACCTGAATATATTTCCAAAGATTCACGCTCGATATCAATGACTAATTTTTCTGACTCACGCAGCTCAACAAAATCGTCTTTGACATTATTATCACAAGAGGGATTAATCTGTCGATCAGGGTTATCATTTACCATCTCTAAAGATGCCGCTTGTGAAGAGACAATTTCTGATTTCACTTCCCCAATGCCACTCAACATTGTCCTGCAAACGTTCCTGTAATAAGCATCTAATAGTTTAGAAACTTCACCTTTCAGAGAGATCTCGGATGACGAAGGAAGCGGCAAGACAGATTGGAAGTTTTCACAATTTTGTTTCTCCTCTTTGCAAGTGAAGAGTTCGAACTCGGAGCAAAGATCGGAATAAGAACCGGGACTTGGAACTTGTTTGAATTGAGGCACTTCTGTCGGTTGCCATGGGGACACGGAAATCTGATTTACTAACGGAAAATCGTGGCAAGGCAAATGGGAAGGAGGAAATGTCTGTGAATCTGAAGAAGACTTTCTCATTTCATTTGAAACATCGGTGTTTTCCAACTTATGGAAATCAGGTATGGGCAATTTTTCAGAAACTATTTTGGACTTTTGAGAAAACGAGTCTGTTCCTAGAATTCTCAAATCATCATCACTTTTATCCTCAAGTTTCTGAGTTCCATGTTCTGCTGCTATGCATGGATTTTCGGAAGAGGTCATCTTAATGAAAGAGTCACTGATTTCTTGAGATGGTTTGTCAGACTTGGATTTTTGGTGATATCTTTTGTTTCCATTTCTACTATTTTCAGTAGATAAAGTTTCTGTGTGGACAATATCATCTAACGTGACACAAGGTTTCTGACATGGTGTACTGACCAGATCACTTGGAATGGGGTCTGCAAAAAGAAAAGTAAGAATATTAATTAAAAGTGCATGTTTATGAATTGAGGATTTAATATTATTCATTTTTCACTACTATTTCTTTCATCTTCATTTCTCTTGCTTTTTATTGCAACTCCCATCCATAAGAAGTAGAAGTAGAGAATATAGCTATATGGCTAAATTTGAATGACTCCTGCTGGTTAGCCTTTTTAGATGAAGATGGGTAGATTTATTCATTTTGATTTGTGACATTCATCAAAAATTTTATAGTCTATGTTATTTTGGATTTCTTTGAATACAAGTGATAAAGAAAAAGTAATTACTATCCCTGGGTGACCATATGGGGACTGGTCAGTCAAGAAATCACCTAAAAACAACGATTGGGAAACTAGTTGAAAGAGAAAGATTAATGACTGACAATTCTCTTTTCACCTCCGTATTCTGAAAGTTTGGATTCATCCCAAGGACAGTGTGCTGGTCCTTGAAGTGGGCTGGGGTTGGATTCTGAGAAAGTGGAAAAAGAAATGAGATTTTGGAGTAGTGATGCGAGATGAGACATGAAGGTCATTGGAGTTAGGGGAATGATTCCTCTAACCTTTCTCAAAAGGGGGGGGGGGCAATTCCTAAATTTGGAAATTTTACTTGAGGATGTGCATTGTGGTGCAGTAGATATCGGCTCAAATTGAGAAATTGGTAAGACGGATTCAAATTCCAGTTAAATTTGTTGCATTCATTTATGTGCAAATACCCTTGGGAAAGGTATTAATCCATCACTTCTCTAACTATAGGTTATATAACAGAACAGATTGGCTTCTATAGCCTTGCTTGGCAACCAGTCTACTGCAGAAAATATTGACAACCTACTGCAGAAAAATTTTCTGTTCAATCAGTCATGTCTCTTTCAAGACATGATTACCCAAGTCTGTATTTAGAAAACTTAACGCTAAGGGTGAAAAATAACCAATCCCCAGATCCTGGTCAATGCAGGACACCATATAAGCCGCAAATTTTCATAACTTAGAGCATTCCCACACAACTGCTACTGCAATCTGCATTGTTTGTCAAGACCTTATGACCAAGACCTTGTGCCAGCCATAAAGACCAAAAATCACTACAAACACAAAACATGAAGTGGGAAAGGTTAAAACCACTGTATACAACAAATCATATATAACCCAAATCATTTACATTTTTAACCCGAGTTAATTCTTTATTCCGAAGAATTCTTCTTTGTGTAGCTCCTATTCATTGACCTGTTCTTCACGTCATTTTACTTCACCAGTGACCGTCTCAACCTCTGAGATCAAAAACACAATGTTGCAGAGGAGGAGTGAAGGGTTGTGAAGCAGACAAATGCCAGCAAGATTGAGTGGAACTGTGCTCGTCAACATGATACCAGCAACACACTGGCAATGTATTAATGAGTGAGAAGTCGGTTAGATATTAACCACAGTGGTCTGAAGAAACCTGAAAACCAACGCCGGAGACACGAGCTTACAAGAGTTCTTTTCTTATCAGAACGATCAGAGTGAATTTCCTGAGCTGCTGTAATCACTATTAGACTCATCCGACTCTTTCCAAATCCTCTGCACTCTCTCCTCAGATTGACAACCAAATATTCTGAAATGCTTGTATTGAAGCTTCCAGCATGAATGCCAAGTAGTACAGCTTGCTGGTTCCAAATTTCTGGTGGAGTGGCGCTCATTTTCTCACAGATGGTTCCCAACTCACCCTACTGTGCAATTGACAAAAATCAAAAACCCATACCATGCTTGCACAAAATTAAAAATACAAAATGGCAACAATTCATTCATCACACCCTGTATATATGTCCGTCCTATCCAAATACATTTGAAAAATCTTTTCTATTAATTTATATTTCTTTTTTATTTAATCAAAATGTGTGTGCATTACCTATAGACTCCAAAACGGCTGAACCGATTTTCTTGAAAATTTACACAGTTGTACTATAAGCGTCTGCAAGTGTTCTTAGGTAGGTTTTGTGTTGCGATACCCCCGATAAATATTGAAAATAGATAATCGAAAAAAATCAGGTTATAGAAGGAGTGGTCTGATTTTAATCAAATCCGATACACTCATAGACAAAGACATAAGAAATGATATTCAAAAGTTTCAAGGTAGCAGTTCTTACAATAGTGCAGAAGATCGTTTATATATAAGGCAAGGTGTGTGTGTGTGTATCTGCCTGTATGTCTGTATTTTTTTCAGCCCTTTTAATTTAGTTTTTGCTTTGGGTTTGACTCTAAGTAGGTATAATTGTACTTCTTATCTAACCATCAAAATTCAGTTAACGATGAAAAAAAACTTATTTGATATCGATACCAGGAAATCAAAATTTGACTTACATCCATTTATTTTTCTTTCAGTCTACAGTTTTGCTTTAACTGGAAACAACTATTGCTTTTTAGTCTTTTGTGCCAACGTCCAAAGAGTCTGAGCTCCAGGACCATGGATTAGTTTAAAGCTTTCATTACACCCGAGCAACGCCGGGATATACTGCTAGTTATTTATATTTTTAAACAAAAAGACAATTTCTTGGCTTTAACAGATTTCAGCATTGAATAATCCTTTCAAACTAAATTAATGATTAACTTTTAAATGAAACGTAATAAAAAACATCAATTAGATATGTCTGTTCAATGAGTCATGTCTCTTTCGAGATGTGATCACCCATGCATGTGTCACATATGGCACTTAACAGACTGACTGAATATAATAGAAACATGATTAAGGCGTCTAATGGGTATAAAGTGGGGGGTCAGTTTTCTATTGTTATGAAGTAATAAACTGATCCCCCTCTAATTACTACTTAATAATACAATACATATCTTCTAGCTATGTATCAAATAACAGGACAGATTGGGTTTTATGGCCTTGGTTAGCAACTAGTCTACTGCAGAAAGTAATAGCAACCTTCTGCAGGAAAATGTTCTGTTCAGTGAGTCATGTCTCTTTTGAGACATGATCACCCATGCATGTGTCACATATAGCACTTAACTGACTGACTGAACCATTTGACAAAGTGAAGGTTTTGTGCAGCCAGATTTTAAACAAATGACATCCAGTGTTATAAAACGAATGTCTTTCACATTTTAGTCGGGTTCATTTTGACATTACTTTCGTTTTCTAAAAATTCTTAAAGAAACAACTCCCCCTGCCCAATTATAAACTAGATCTTTAGTGAACGGACAGGTTTCCGAGTAGTTCTTCAGTCTTGGCATGCTATATAAGGGATATTTTTCCAACACCACCAATATCTTGACCGAATCTTTGTGGATTTTACAAAGGGCTGTGTACCATGTCCTGCCTATGGTTAATCCATGTGGCTTTATGGCATCAACACTATTCTCATCAGAATCAGCGAGAACCTTGTAAAGAAGGTCCATAGGCCATGGGACTGGATCAATGAGTCTGAGGATTCTAAAGAGAGTTGGTGAGAGCTGCCATGTCTGACAGATAAAAAGAAAGACCAGAAAGAAACAGTATTGGAAGCCATAAGAGTCACCAACTTGTATTTTGTTGAAATGAGATTAAATGGCTTAACACAGGAAGGAATAGAAAATAGCTAATTTGGCAGAATGCCTGGAAAAGACATCTGCAATCTTCAGCTTTGAAATCAATGCCGAGAAGACAAAAGCTTTTGACTCTTAATACCAATGTCATTGGCATTAACATCAAAGTCAACTGCTGGGAGACGGAAGCAATTGATCAACGGTAAATCTACTATGAAACTTAAGCTTCAGAGCCCTTAATCCTAAAGGGATTCCTGCAGCAATTCTTTTAATGAGCAAATGTTTTTTCAATTATTTTTTTTTTTAAAGTATTATTAAATTAAGGCCATTTTAGTGAAAGAATCATAAACCACTCGGTTGAAGTAGCTAACATTCTCCTTATGCTGCAGGGACGGTCGGCCATCTCTGGTACAAGGCCACTTCAAAACATAGCCGACAATTCCGGCATTTAAAGATAGCAGAAGATCAATTGAAAGTTGGAAGAAAAGTGTTTTGTTTGTATGTTAAAGTAAAATTTTATTAACAGAACAGCATAACATAAAATCTGTAGGAAGTGAAATTACTATGTAAATGTTCAAAAAGAAAGTGTAGTATGAAGATAAAAGGAATCAAGTTGTAATTCCTAGTTGTTAGTAGCACATTCTTTTGTGTATCTGTAAAGATTAACTAGATAGTAATGAAGTCTGTGTTCCTTTTTTTTATGGCCAGCGAAAAAATGAAAAGGAAGTGAAGACTTCTAATACAGATAAAAGCTTACATTTTTAAATTTTTTTTTCCTTTAATTCTTTTCCAAAAAGGTTTAATTTTTTTGCAGATTGAAAAAAAAGTTTTGTAGATTAACAAAAGATGGCTGACCAAGAAGCATGCTCCAGGATTGAACAGAGGTCAGTTATCAAGTTTTTGGTTGCTGAAGGGTGCAAACCAGTTGAAATTCATAGGAGAATGTCAACTGTGTATGGTGCCACGTGTTTCAGCCAAAAAATGTTTACAACTGGGCTAAATTGTTTAAAGAAGGACTTAGCAGTGTTGAGGATGAAGACAGTCCTGGGAGGCCTACAGAAGTGAGGTGATCGAATCAGTCAATGATCTCATTCAGTCTGACAGAAGGGTAACAGTGGATAACACTGCAAGGACTTTGAGGCTATCTGTTGGGACAGCACACAAAACTGTCCATGATGACCTTGCCTACTCGAAGGTCAGCTGCAAGGCCCCCACAGAGCAGCCCAGATGATGCAGACCATCAACAAGCCGGGCTGTGAACTGTTCCCTCATCTCCCTTACAGCCCAGACCTTGCCTCCTCAGACTTTCACCTGTTTGGTCCCTTGAAAGCGTTCACAAGAGGGACAAATTTTTAAAGTGACAATGAAGTCAAAAGTGCTGTGAGCGACTGGCTGAGACATCAGTCCAAAGATTTTCATGCTGAGGGAATATGGAAGCTTGTGCACAAATGGGAAAAGTGTGTGACACTGCTGGGAGACTACGCTGAAAAATGAAAAACAAAAGTAAGCTTCTATCTGTATTAGAAGTCCTTATACCGAAAAATTCACCTTTTTTATTGAATGACCCTTGTAGATGTCCTTGTACCGAAAAATTCACCTTATTTATTGAATGACGGTGAGAATGGTGAAGAGGAAGAAGTAAGAGAACGTATGTGTGATGGAACTTTATGTCCGGGTCAGGCTTGAAGTTTTTTTGTCCCATCATAGCATGTCATCTCTAATTTCTGCTCCCATCTGACTGATTCCACCTTCTTTCCCTCTTTGTTTGATAGCAATTTAGTTTTTCACGTAGGCTTGTTAACTTTTCTCTCAGTTTTGCAAATGGCTTCCTTTCATTGTTTAGAAAATTAATTTAACATCGGATTGCGAAATTTGGCTTTGTCTTTTTCTTTCAGTATGGGGTCAGTTCTTTTCCTATCTGTCAAAATTAAATTTCACATTGATGTGGCTTCCCACTGTCTCTTCTACAAATATTTTCATGGCTTCTGCTCTGGTTAACTTAGGTCACAGGTGTCCCCTACAAAAATTTACTCAAGCAACCAGACTGGCAACAAGGTTACAGTTAAATCTACCAAATGCAGCTGACAATTCTACACCAGCAGCTTCTTTTCTCACACTTCTTGCCTGTGGAACTCCTTTCTGTATACTTGTTTTCCTGACAGCTACAATCTCTAGAAATTTAAATGCAATGTCAGTTCCCATCTCTCATCCACTTGACTACAGTCCTTCCCTCGTCCTTTTTAAATCATCTTGTGTATCTTTTTTTTTTCTTTTCTTTCTCACTACCATCCCAACTATACACACCGGTATTCCCATTCTTCTTTTGCCCCTTTTACTGACGCCCCCTGGAACTGGTTTGTCTGTTTGCTCTCTTCCTACTGAAACTTTTACTCTCTTATGTAGCCCCTTGCACATCAGTGGTGGTACCGCCTTGCTTGAGGTGAAATGAAAAAAAAAAAAAAAAAAAAAAAAAAATATATATATATATATATATATATTTTTTGTAATTTTGCTTTGGTCTGGTTTTTCCAAAATGTTTTCAGTCATTCTGATCCAATTTTGTGGGAGTGCCATTTTACTTTTCATGTTTCACTTAATTGTTGGATGATATAGGAGTTGTATTCTATAATACTCTAATACCAACTTCATATGGCCTGAAAAATTCACCTGCAATTAGTCAAATTTCAAAGCACCCAGCTCTATAGACTCGTTGAGTTTGCCAGAATCTATTTATAATCTACATCTTGTTGGTTGGATCCTCAAATCTATGATACCATGACTTTCGAATTAAGTGCAGTACTAGATTAGTGGCAAGGTCTCATTGTTTTTACAGTTGAAATGGGAAGGCGTGACAGGAGATTCTATAGTAAGTTTCTCCTATTGCTCCTTTTATTTGTAGAACTCTTTTGGTTTCTTTGCTTCCCAGTCAACGTTAATTTTCAAAATTTAAATGCAATGTCAAACATTATCTTCTTTCTTCTTAATTGTCATTTTATTATCCTCTCTTCTTAATAGTATTTTTCTCATATTCTTTAACATTTGGTTGATTTGTCGTTAAATCAGCCTAACGTATTTCTCTTATATCGAAATGATCAATACATTGGGACCTTTGTCCTATGAGACTTCTATTCAACATTAACTAGCCCCAAAAGACACTTGATATGTTGTTAAATAAGCCTAACCTATTTCTCTTATATCGGAATGATCAATTCATCGGGACCTTCATCTTAGGAAACGTCTATTCAACATTAATTAGCCACAAAAGACGCCCGATATGTTAAATCAGCCTAACGTATTTCTCTTATATCGAAATGATCAATACATTGGGACCTTTGTCCTATGAGACTTCTATTCAACATTAACTAGCGCCAAAAGACACTTGATATGTTGTTAAATCAGCCTAACCTATTTCTCTTATTTTTTGTATTTATCTGATATTTTAATGTTTGCATATAGAAGAAAGCAGCGTGAAGATGGTAAAAAGAAAAAAAAAACGGTCGCTACACTGGAGACAAGATCATGTGATCAGAATCTCATTTGTGGGGGAAAAAAAAATTATGGCAAAAAAAGATGTTCAGCAAAAGACTATTTTGAAAAAGAAAAAAAAAATTAAAGAACTCGCTCACCTGGCAGAGGATCTAGGATTGTGTTGCAAACTGCTTGAATTCTTTTTAACAGTTTAAGTCCAGCATCTCCAGGAACCAAAGAAATGGCAGCACCCTGACTGCCTGTAGAAAAGAATTTTAGAAATTATTTAATTTGCAATGTTTATTTGAATTGCGTATATTGGTTGGGATACATACAAATGTACATAAAAATACATGCATAAACAGTCTTATACAGGGTGTCCATAAAGTTCATGTGCACCTTAATAAATTTATAACTTTGTATTTGCAATAGAAATAATTTGTAAAAAGGATTAGAAAGAAGTAAATCTATATTTTTAAAGGTTTTATGGAAATTTTATTTAAGTTTCCACCTGTCCTCCATCATTAGCAATACAAAGGGTAATATGGTTTTGAAGTTCACAGAAAACATTTGCCAACTGATTTACGGTAATGCCTGAAATCACATTAGTTATTTTAGCTTTCAAATCTTCTAATGAATTGGGTTTGGTTTCATGCACAATTGTTTTCATATTAAAAAAAAAAATCCAATGGAGTCAAATCTGGAGAACGTGGAGGATAATAAAATGGTCCACCTCTTCAGATCCATCTGTTAGGAAATTTCTGATTTAGAAAGTGTCTAACACGCAGAGCAAAATGCCAAGGAGCACCATCTTGTTGAAACACTGGATTATCTTTCAAGTTTAATTGTTCAAGCTCACAGACTATTTCTATCACGAATAAAGTTATAAGTTTTTTAAAGTGCACACAGACTTTATGGATACCATGCACACACAGACACACACATATATATATATAAAATTATACTTTTGAACATGTACAAACTACTACAAAATTGTACATTTTGTTTCAATTTTGAAAAAAACAATGTCTTCTCCGGTAGTTGTTAATGATGGTAACAAACGTTTAAAAAAAACTTCCTTTTATTTTTTGGAAATCTTTTTGCATGAGGTAAGAGGATATTAAAAAGAAGGGAAAAAAAAAGAAAGAGCAGAAAAGATGAGAAAACAAAAAGAGAGGAAAGAGAAAGACACAGAGGAAATAAAAAAAAGCAAAGAGCAAAACAAGAGAGAAAGAACTGAGAGGAAAGAGCCAATGGAAATGGCTAAGAGAGAGAAATTGTAAATTTAGGCAGGAAGTAAATTGTAGACAGACATAGATATCAGTTACATGGTGTCTGGGCTTAACAAAGAGGAAAAGTGAGAAAATGTATAGAGAGAAGAAAGTCGAAACCTAGGTAGCAATATATATCTTGCTACCTAGGTTTCAACTATACCAGGCTCATCAGGAATTCCTGACAAGCAGTGAATATTTTGTTCTTTGACATATTGTTGGTTCTGCATATTCAGTATTTTTCTTTGTGCATTGAGCACTTTTTTTGAACAACCATCTCCTGGGCTAACCAGTACCCCTCTTATTGCTGAGTGTGTGTGTGTATGTGTGTGTGTGTATATATATATATATATATAGATATGTGTGTGTGTATATATATATATATATATATATATGAATAACAACAAAATGAAAACTAAGTCGATGCATTTCATCCTGATGGACTTCATCAAGGCAAATATAAGGATTTTATTTTGCAACAAGTATTTATTAGCAAAAGTAAAAAATGTTAGGTTTTTAAACTTAAGAGACATTTATAAATACTCATCAGGTTAGCTGAAAAGTCAAGGAAAATTATGGAGAATAATGTCTAATTATTCGCTCAGTGAACCTGGTATACTGAGAAAAATAATTTTATTTCACAAGAACGAAATCTACATTAGCAAGACAAAACTTTCTACATGTTAAATGGACCGACTGCATCATTTTCGAAATTAGATTTCAACTAATTTCACTTTTGCACCATCATAAAGTTGCTTCCTTGTGTCTATTCTATAAATATTTTCATGGTAATTGTTCGAATGAACTTTTCACTATGGTACCTAGATTTCATGTATTTAAATGCAGTACTAGATTGGCAACAAGGTCTCATCAATTTACAAGTGAGTTGCCTAGATGTAACTAAGTTTAATGCTAAGAGTTTCTGGTCTTGCACTTCTTGCATGTGGAACTCTTTTCCAGCTCCATTCTTTCCCACCAACTTTGATCTTTAATTTAAACGCAATGTTTCTCATTACCTTGTAACCCTATTTTCAGATGGCTGGTATAAATTTTAAGTGATTTTCAAGATGGGCAGAGATTTTCTCTAAAATTGGAGAATACAATTATTTTCGTTGGGTAAAGTAGCCGAAATGTTAACAAGTGGAAAATACAGATGTAGAGTACAATGAGTACAAAATTATTTTTGTTTGGTGAAGTAAGCGAAATTTATCAAAGCTAGTTAGTCAAAATATTTTCAATGGATTTTGACGATATGTGACCCTAGGTCAAAATACGGCCTTGAGAATTTCCTGTGTACTGATTACCAGAACAGTTGATAAGAGCAGGCAGACAATAACAGTGAGTGAGTTTTCCTCCCCTTCTCCCGGAAATTGAAATGTTAAATGATATTACTTACATGCCAAGATAGTAAGTCATATATGTATATAGGGATGGGAAAATAGAGACCCCATATCTAACTTTACCATTCCAGTCTGGGTGCTTGTTTAATAAAACCAGAGTGTAAAACAAAATTTTTTAGTTCAGGTTCTGTGTTTGAACTAAGAAGATAGAAAGAAATTTGGTTGGGGCCTGAGATATTGTAATAGACGGTCAGTCCAAATTCAACCAGCTAGAAGTTGAATAACCCATCATTCTGTGGGGACATAGAATATGAATATTACCATACTTCTGAAACACCAGCCAACTGATATTTCTTTCTTGTCACTTGATTTTGATTTGCTTGTAATCTTGTATTTATTTGATATATGAATATATATAAATATAATTGTGTAGATTTATATAATATATATAAATTTACATAGTGTCATTGCAGTCTTAAATCTGGTTTTCATTACATACAAATCTCTAGTGTGTCTGGGCCAATCTCATCAAGTGACAACTAGCAATCCTGCTTTGGCTAATCCAAGATCAACAACACAACATGGGCGGAATCGGCCAAAAGTCAGGAAGGTTGGCTGGACTCAGCCAGGGGTTGTGATATTATCTAACGTCTCCCTAATTGCTTTTTTTTATTGTCCTCACTCCATATTAATGTTTCTGTTAATTTTTTCAAATTCAGTAACCCCTTGTGACTCAGTGGCTTTACTGCCTTGATAAGACTAATTTTGATAAAAAAAATAAAAACATTATTTCTTTTAGTAAGGTTTACACACACACACACACACACACACACACAAAATAAAAAACTTGAAAAGTTAGTCTAATCAGAAAGGCATCCTTATAGGCTTCCAAAGCCATAAAATGCAAATTCAAACCTTATCTCCATAATGATTACTAAACTGTGGCAGTCGTGATTGGACAGAAAAACGCCGAGAATATCGTGAACGGAGCATGTGAACAAAGTTTTAAAGAAAATGAAAACTAAAAGGACAATTATGTATAAAATCAAATAAATTTCAGAAAGACAAACACTCACAGGACATATTGAGTTTTGTTTAATGGCATATTAACCGCTGTAGGTTATTTAATGTCAAAAATGTGGGGTTTCAAGGTACTTATTTTAATGTTCAGTTATAGTGAGAAGGTTGATTTAGTCAGATTTTAATGAAAATTTTTGTTTTTATTTCAGAAAACTGAAAATGTCTTTTAGTTTTGAATTCAAAAATGTTTGAGAATTTTTTTCCTTCAAAAATGTGTTATGGTAATATTTTTACTTCAAAAATGTATATTTTTCTATAAATATTTTTATACTTTCATAGTGTTTTGTCCCTGGTTTGGGGGGGGGGTAACTATTTGCCCATAGTTGGGACCCTAACAGGTGCTACCACTCCAGGTCAGGGTGGACCTCAGAACAACAGCAATTAAAAGGTGGTTCCATGCTCCTCACAACCTCCCAATCAGAAGCCTTGCTGCCAGATGCAGTTTACCGTCATGCCCAGGACCAGGATATACTGAGGTCAAGAAGCAAACAGACAAACTGAGTAACCTGCCTAAGGAGTTTGTACAAATGAATGGCAGAATCAGGACAAGGAGCATAAAAATGTTGCTTAGAGAACAAAAGGACAGGAAGCTGTGGAGATCTATGATCACCAATAAGGGGACACAGCATATAAATGAAAAAGAATGGTTGTAGAATGTAAAAACCTTGGTACTGTGATAAAGTGAAAGAACGTGATAAAAAAAAAATAAAACAACAATAATAACAAGAGTAGTCAAATATTGCAAACATCCGCCAAGGCAATGCTGACGCCATCTTAGCAATTAGCAAGCAATGATTATTAAAAGAAAATGTAATGACAAAGCAATCTAGGGGAGGTAATTCAGTATTTGGCATGTGAAAAGGATGGAAAAATATTAGTAAAAAACAAAACCAGAATCCCAGAAACTTTATCCTGTATCAAACTGAACCAAAAATCTAATCAGTTTGTACCAGTCATGAGACCAATTGTCCCTGAAAGTTTCATCCGAATCCATCCAGCTAGTCTGAGATATCTTGATCATAGACAAGCAGACAGACAAATGCAACCAAATACAATTCCTCAGTTTTAAGGTGAAGGTAAAAAAAGTAAAAAAAAAAGTAAAAAAAGAAAAAAAAAGTAAAAAAAAAAGTAAAAAAAAAAAGTAAAAAAAAAAAAGTAAAAAAAAAAAAAGTAAAAAAAAAAAAAGTAAAAAAAAAAAAAGTAAAAAAAAAAAAAGTAAAAAAAAAAAAAAAAAAAAAAAAAAAAAAAAAAAAAAAAAAAAAAAAAAGTAAAAAAAAAAAAGTAAAAAAAAAAAAAAGTAAAAAAAAAAAAGTAAAAAAAAAAAAAGTAAAAAAAAAAAAGTAAAAAAAAAAAAGTAAAAAAAAAAAGTAAAAAAAAAAAAGTAAAAAAAAAAAAATAAAAAAAAAAAGTAAAAAAAAAAAAGTAAAAAAAAAAATAAAAAAAAAGTAAAAAAAAAAGAAAAAAAAAAGTAAAAAAAAGTAAAAAAAAGTAAAAAAAAAAGTAAAAAAAAGTAAAAAAAAAGTAAAAAAAAAGTAAAAAAAAAGTAAAAAAAAAGAAAAAAAAATAAAAAAAAAGTAAAAAAAAGTAAAAAAAAGTAAAAAAAAAGTAAAAAAAAAGTAAAAAAAAAAGTAAAAAAAAAGTAAAAAAAAAGTAAAAAAAAGTAAAAAAAAAGTAAAAAAAAAGTAAAAAAAATAAAAAAAAAGTAAAAAAAAAGTAAAAAAAAGTAAAAAAAATAAAAAAATAAAAAAAATAAAAAATAAATAAATAAAAAAATTAACAAAGAACAAAAAATTAAAAGAAAATTGATACAAAAATGACAAAGGAAACATGAAAGAAAATAAAATTCCTGTTTTTATTATTTTTGATTATAATTGATGTTGCATTTAAACTCTTAGAGATTGTAGTTATAAAGGAAGCAAGTACACGGAAGGAAGTTCCACAGGTGGGAAGTGCAAGAAAAGAAACTGAAGGCGTAGAAGTGGAGGCTATATTTGACTGTTTTGATTGTAAAAGGGTGAGACCTAGTTACCAATCTAGTCGTTTGAGTAAATTCATGTAGAGGGGGCACCAGGGAGCTAAGCTCATCAGAGTAGAATCCATGAAAATATTTGTAGAAAAGACAGAGGGAAGCCACATCTTGATGATGAGAAAGTGACTGGAATTGAGCTGCCAGGTCAATTACATATCAGATTCTTCTTTGGATTTTGTCAAGAACCGCAACATGAATGCCAGATATGACAACAGTATTCAGTACATGAACAGATAGTCGATTTGTATATGTGCAAGATGGATTCAGATGTGAAAAACTTCCTCGTCTGACATGGTTCCAATCCCTACATTTTGTTGTTCTCTTTTTATTCTATTTTTTTTTTCTTTATAAAAAAAAAAAAAAAAAAAAAAAAAAAAAAGCATTTTCCTTAAAAGAAAGAACTGAAGAAATTTTTGGGGTGGGGGGGAATTTTCTAGCATTTTTCATGTTTTCCTTTTACTGGAGAATCAGACAGTTAAGTACCATACGTGATACACGTTTTAGGCTCGAAAGAGACATGACTGACTGGGCAGAAAATTATCCTGCAGTAGGTTGCCATTGCTTTCTACAGTAGATTGGTTGCCAACCAAGGCTATAGAACTGAATCTGCCTTGTTATTTAACCCATAACTGAAAGGAAGAGACAGATTAATACCTTTCCCAAGGGTATTTGCGCTTAAGTGAATGCAATGAATTAAACTGGAATTTGAACTCGGCTCCCCAATTTCTCGTTCCGAGCTGCTATCCACTGCACCACAATGCTCATCCACCTTTACACATGAGAGAAAGATAAAAACTAACATTTGTTTAGGTGGGGGTCTACTTAAGCGAAAACAAGAAAAGAAAAAGCTTTTCAAAATTCACAAAGATGAAAAAAAATTCATTTTACCGAATCTTCCAGCTCGACCAATGCGATGAAGGTAAACTCTTGGTTTTCTTGGTAAATCTAAATTTATTACCAAGTTGACATTTTCGGCATCAATCCCACGAGAAGTCTGCATGAAAAAACAAAAATATTCATTGGAAATAAACATTTTTCACCTTGTAAAGAGTTAAATCAGTCAAAAAAGCAACAGAGGTAAATTTTTATCCGAAATTTATTGGTCAATGCTATTTGGGAGACTATTATCCTCATCTTTGTTATATTCACATCTCATTCATCGTATGGTCCAGACTTCTTCAGGAGATAGATGTTGGAATTTTGAACTGAACCCTTATATAGTCTAGGGGTGGGGTTTGGGAGGGGTAGATCGTTCTAGATTTGATTTGGTTTGGTTTAAGTTTAACAACACATCAACCATTTTGGTCATTTAAGGGTCAGTCTTTGAATATTGGGATCACATTTTTTTTTCTGATATGGTTCTTTCTCATTCAAAAAAGCTTTTGCCGGTGACATTTCTCATTCAATAAAGCTTTTGCCGGTGACATTTCTCATTCAATAAAGCTTTTGCCGGTGACATTTCTCATTCAATAAAGCTTTTGCCGTGACATTTCTCATTCAATAAAGCTTTTGCCGGTGACATTTCTCATTCAATAAAGCTTTTGCCGGTGACATTTCTCATTCAATAAAGCTTTTGCCGGTGACATTTCTCATTCAATAAAGCTTTTGCCGGTGACATTTCTCATTCAATAAAGCTTTTGCCGGTGACATTTCTCATTCAATAAAGCTTTTGCCGGTGACATTTCTCATTCAATAAAGCTTTTGCCGGTGACATTTCTCATTCAATAAAGCTTTTGCCGGTGACATTTCTCATTCAATAAAGCTTTTGCCGGTGACATTTCTCATTCAATAAAGCTTTTGCCGGTGACATTTCTCATTCAATAAAGCTTTTGCCGGTGACATTTCTCATTCAATAAAGCTTTTGCCGGTGACATTTCTCATTCAATAATGCTTTTGCCGGTGACATTTCTCATTCAATAAAGCTTTTGCCGGTGACATTTCTCTCATTCAATAAAGCTTTGCCGGTGACATTTCTCATTCAATAAAGCTTTTGCCGGGTGACATTTCTCATTCAATAAAGCTTTTGCCGGTGACATTTCTCATTCAATAAAGCTTTTGCCGGTGACATTTCTCATTCAATAAAGCTTTTGCCGGTGACATTTCTCATTCAATAAAGCTTTGCCGTACATTTCTCATTCAATAAAGCTTTTGCCGGTGACATTTCTCATTCAATAAAGCTTTGCCGGTGACATTTCTCATTCAATAAAGCTTTTGCCGGTGACATTTCTCATTCAATAAAGCTTTTGCCGGTGACATTTCTCATTCAATAAAGCTTTTGCCGGTGACATTTCTCATTCAAGGAAGCTTTTGCCGGTGACATTTCTCATTCAGAATAAAGCTTTTGCCGGTGACATTTCTCATTCAATAAAGCTTTTGCCGGTGACATTTCTCATTCAATAAAGCTTTGCCGGTGACATTTCATTCAATAAAGCTTTTGCCGGTGACATTTCTCATTCAATAAAGCTTTTGCCGGTGACATTTATCATTCAATAAAGCTTTTGCCGGTGACATTTATCATTCAATAAAGCTTTTGCCGGTGACATTTATCATTCAATAAAGCTTTTGCCGGTGACATTTATCATTCAATAAAGCTTTTGCCGGTGACATTTATCATTCAATAAAGCTTTTGCCGGTGACATTTATCATTCAATAAAGCTTTTGCCGGGGGTGACATTTATCATTCAATAAAGCTTTTGCCGGTGACATTTATCATTCAATAAAGCTTTTGCCGGTGACATTTATCATTCAATAAAGCTTTTGCCGGTGACATTTATCATTCAATAAAGCTTTTGCCGGTGACATTTATCATTCAATAAAGCTTTTGCCGGTGACATTTATCATTCAATAAAGCTTTTGCCGGTGACATTTATCATTCAATAAAGCTTTTGCCGGTGACATTTATCATTCAATAAAGCTTTTGCCGGTGACATTTATCATTCAATAAAGCTTTTGCCGTGACATTTATCATTCAATAAAGCTTTTGCCGGTGACATTTATCATTCAATAAAGCTTTTGCCGGTGACATTTATCATTCAATAAAGCTTTGCCGGTGACATTTATCATTCAATAAAGCTTTTGCCGTGACAGTGAATATTCAATAAAGCTTTTGCCGGTGACATTTATCATTCAATAAAGCTTTTGCCGGTGACATTTATCATTCAATAAAGTTTGCCGGTGACATTTATCATTCAATAAAGCTTTTGCCGTGACATTTATCATTCAATAAAGCTGGCTGTGACATTTATCATTCAATAAAGCTTTTGCCGGTGACATTTATCATTCAATAAAGCTTTTGCCGGTGACATTTATCATTCAATAAAGCTTTTGCCGGTGACATTTATCATTCAATAAAGCTTTTGCCGGTGACATTTATCATTCAATAAAAGCTTTTGCCGGTGACATTTATCATTCAATAAAGCTTTTGCCGGTGACATTTATCATTCAATAAAGCTTTTGCCGGTGACATTTATCATTCAATAAAGCTTTTGCCGGTGACATTTATCATTCAATAAAGCTTTTGCCGGTGACATTTATCATTCAATAAAGCTTTTGCCGGTGACATTTATCATTCAATAAAGCTTTTGCCGGTGACATTTATCATTCAATAAAGCTTTTGCCGGTGACATTTATCATTCAATAAAGCTTTTGCCGGGGTGACATTTATCATTCAATAAAGCTTTTGCCGGTGACATTTATCATTCAATAAAGCTTTTGCCGGTGACATTTATCATTCAATAAAGCTTTTGCCGGTGACATTTATCATTCAATAAAGCTTTTGCCGCAGACATTTATCATTCAATAAAGCTTTTGCCGGTGACATTTATCATTCAATAAAGTCTTTTGCCGGTGACATTTATCATTCAATAAAGCTTTTGCCGGTGACATTTATCATTCAATAAAGCTTTTGCCGGTGACATTTATCATTCAATAAAGCTTTTGCCGGTGACATTTATCATTCAATAAACTTTTGCCGGTGACATTTATCATTCAATAAAGCTTTTGCCGGTGACATTTATCATTCAATAAAGCTTTTGCCGGTGACATTTATCATTCAATAAAGCTTTTGCCGGTGACATTTATCATTCAATAAAGCTTTTGCCGGTGACATTTATCATTCAATAAAGCTTTTGCCGGTGACATTTTATCATTCAATAAAGCTTTTGCCGGTGACATTTATCATTCAATAAAAGCTTTTGCCGGTGACATTTATCATTCAATAAAGCTTTTGCCGGTGACATTTATCATTCAATAAAGCTTTTGCCGTGACATTTATCATTCAATAAAGCTTTGCCGGTGACATTTATCATTCAATAAAGCTTTTGCTTCTGTGACATTTATCATTCAATAAAAGCTTTTGCCGGTGACATTTATCATTCAATAAAGCTTTTGCCGGTGACATTTATCATTCAATACAGCTTTTGCCGGTGACATTTATCATTCAATACAGCTTTTGCCGGTGACATTTATCATTCAATACAGCTTTTGCCGGTGACATTTATCATTCCATACAGCTTTTGCCGGTGACATTTATCATTCAATACAGCTTTTGCCGGTGACATTTATCATTCAATACAGCTTTTGCCGGTGACATTTATCATTCAATAAAGCTTTTGCCGGCGACATTTCTCATTCAATAAAGCTTTTGCCGGTGACATTTCTCATTCAATAAAGCTTTTGCCGGTGACATTTCTCATTCAATAAAGCTTTTGCCGGTGACATTTCTCATTCAATACAGCTTTTGCCGGTGACATTTCTCATTCAATACAGCTTTTGCCGGTGACATTTCTCATTCAATACAGCTTTTGCCGGTGACATTTCTCATTCAATAAAGCTTTTGTCGGTGACATTTTAGCTGGGACCCTAACAGGTACTACCACTCCGGGTCAGAGTGGACCTGGGAACAACAGCAATTAAGAGGTGGTTCCATGCTCCTCACAACCTCCCAATCAGAGACCTTGCTGCCGGATGAAGTTTAAGGTCATACCCAGGACCCAGATTGTTCTAGTTCCACATGCCTTGCCTTTTTTGGATATCTCAGTTTGTGTTAATTCCCTTTAGTAACTCAACTCTCCAAGTTCTTGTTCACTTATGCTGTAGCTAGGTATTAAACTCAAAACTCTTTGGGTCAAATGACTGGATTACTCCAACCAATGCTTTTATTTACTGGGCCATATGCTCCTAAGCGGATAAAATGTTCCTAAGTGGATAAAAATATTAGTGGACTAAATAAAGGATTCAATTCAAAATTCCAACAAAATCTGGAGCCTACAACATCCAAAATGTTGTGAACATGACCATACAGATGAGGACAACAGTTTGAACAATGTAAATAGTGTAAGTAATTACAATACCTCATTTCAAAAATATAGATTGATCCTGAAGAAGGCCGAAGCATACAATGGCAAAAAAGGTTGTGAATATGATAATAAAAATGAGGACAACAGTCTGAACAATGTAAATAGTTACAATACCTCATCTCAGAAATATAAACAGACTATCAACAGCATCTTTAGCCAATCAGATCCCCAAATTTCTCAGACAACAGTGGCATTGTGGTGATACCGACCGAGCAAAAGCGAGATGAGCCGGATGTTTGCTCTCTCACAACAAATAGGCAAATGAACAAAATTCGTCGCGCAGATGTTTCGGTTGAAAAATAATTATTAACCAAATATCAAATTTCCATTTCATGAGCCTTTTTATTTACCAGCCAATGGGAAGCCCGAAACCAAATACAGGCGTGAAATTCAAAACGAGCTTTTGATCCAAAAAGCGAATATAAAAACCCGAGACAAAAAGCATCATCAGACAGATATAGACAGAAGGACTGAGAGTAACCCAGTGCCTCCCCATGACTTAAGTTGAGCGGCTACTATGCTGACCTCTTGCCTTCTCCCTGTTTCAAAAGTACTTACTGACCTCAGGAGTGACCTCTTCAAAGACATTCCTCACAAACCAACTTACTGACTTATGGACCTTAAAAGTGGCAACTTTAAAATGGACATTCTTTACCTACAAGAAGCCTCCACACTCCTAAGCCTTTAATCTCTTTCAGCTCATTTTCCATGAACATTTTAACTTCCGTTGGACTTGTATTCAAGTATTCTTTTAATTGTAAAAACATTAATTGACATGCGTATATATATAAATGTTATTTTATATTCAAATTGCCTTTCTTGATTTTATAATCATTTTATGACTTATAGTGGTGTGACACGATGGCTAGATATATATGTATTTTGTTATAATAGATTAAAATAGAAAATAGATTAGAACAGAAAATAGTTTAGAGGGCATATCTAACAAAAGTGAAAAAGAAGAGGAAAAAAATAAAAAAAACGCCTTTTCTTTTTGAGGAAAATTGACTCAGTGATAAAGTTCAGCGAGTACGATGACCCGGTCAAAGGCTGTTCTTACTGTATCTTGACCTCACATTAAGCCTTTTCCGGCGGAAGCCTTATTAAGATAAACAAAAAAAAGATACCTGAGGTTTCAGACTTACAGTCGCCGGTGTTTGTCACCGGTGGTCTAAAGCATTTCCGGATTTCCGGATTCATATTAAATAAATAGAGCGAGTTAAGTTAAAGACGAGAGAAGTGAAAGGAGTCAGCCGGGTGCGAACTTGAAGTAAGGGTCTCCGTTCGTCTTGGTTCGTTCAGTTCGGGTTTGTTGATCTCCATTAGAGTTGGAACTGTGTGTCACATTCGCCTGCCCCAACAGACAAGGCTAACTCTAAACGAATAAAGCCTTCTTTTCCACTCATCCAAATCTTGGAAGTTCGTTCCTTACAGTCAATCTTGTACCCCCAGCTGTCCGGCCGACGGTTTCTACAAAAATCCGGCAACATCACAGCGTGGAGAACGGCCGCCGGAGGAAATTGTTCGGGACGGCCATTGGGGTATTACAGTGGGCCATCTTCCACAAGGCCAAATTCCGTAAACCTGCTACGGTATACAATTACCCTTCACTAGAATGGAATCCTACTACAACTAGAAAAAGAATAAATAAGATAAGAGATACCCGCTATAGCATCTAGTGAAGTAGCTTCTGTCAAGATTGAGAATGGAGGAAGAAACTTTTTTTTTTTTCTTTTTTTTTACTACTATTTATACAAATAAAATTAATTTCTCAAGCAACCATTGTAATATACCAGGGATGAGAAATTTATATCTCGTGATGGGATTAAGTGCAGGGAGAAATTTGTTCATGTCTTTTCCAAAGGTACGAGTGTAAATTAAACATAAACGGCCTTAGTCTAAACCTGGTTTGCTACTTTCAGTTATTTTTCTTTTTAATCATTTCACGTCAAAATGGCACGAAAACGCATGGGTAGGGTTACATTGAGCAAAAGCGAATGAGAAAACTGAGAATTGATAGGATTAAGGAAAGGATCAAAAGAAATCAGGTTTAAGAAAACAGAAGATTGTGCTTATCAGGGAAACGAGATCAGAAGAGAGTTCCACAGATGGGATATGGGTGAAAAGAAAATTTTTCGAGTAGAAGTGGTGGTTGCATCTAGCTAGTAAAATGGTGAGACCTAATTGCCAATCTAGTAATATGTTTATATTCATATAGTCGAAGAACTGAAGAGAACAGCTCATTAAAAGTTTAAACCCTTGCGATATTCAGAAAGGAAAGAGTTCAGAAGGGAGAAAGACTGAGGGGAAAACTTAATGGAGATATTAGAATAGAAGTGATGGTTACATCTATCTAGTCCAACAGCTAAACAGTGAGACCTAGTTGCCAATCTAGCAGTACATTTAAATTCACAAAGTCAAGGAACCAGGAGGAAAAAAGAAAAGGAAAAAACAAAAAAAAAAAAGAAAAGGAAAAAACAAAAAAAAAAAAGGAAAAAACAAAAAAAAAAACAAAAGGAAAAAACAAAAAAAAAAGAAAGGAAAAAACAAAAAAAAAAAAGAAAAGGAAAAAACAAAAAAAAAAAAAAGAAAAGGAAAAAAACAAAAAAAAAAAGAAAAGGAAAAACAAAAAAAAAAAGAAAAGGAAAAAACAAAAAAAAAAAAGAAAAGGAAAAAACAAAAAAAAAAAGAAAAGGAAAAAACAAAAAAAAAAAGAAAAGGAAAAAACAAAAAAAAAAAGAAAAGGAAAAAACAAAAAAAAAAAGAAAAGGAAAAAACAAAAAAAAAAAGAAAAGGAAAAAACAAAAAAAAAAAGAAAAGGAAAAAACAAAAAAAAAAAGAAAAGGAAAAAACAAAAAAAAAAAAAGAAAAGGAAAAAACAAAAAAAAAAAAGAAAAGGAAAAAACAAAAAAAAAAAAAGAAAAGGAAAAAACAAAAAAAAAAAAAGAAAAGGAAAAAACAAAAAAAAAAAGAAAAGGAAAAAACAAAAAAAAAAAAGAAAAGGAAAAAAACAAAAAAAAAAAGAAAAGGAAAAAACAAAAAAAAAAAAGAAAAGGAAAAAACAAAAAAAAAAAAGAAAAGGAAAAAAACAAAAAAAAAGAAAAGGAAAAAACAAAAAAAGAAAAGGAAAAAAAAAAAGGAAAAAAAAAACTTAGTACAATAATCAAGAAAATATTTGTAAAAAAGACAGAGAGAAGCTGTGTCACATCAGTGAGAAGTGACTGAATTTGAGACGCCTGGTCAAGATTGACCCTTCTTTGGATTTTGTCAAAAATCTCGAGATGCACAGTAAGAACACCTGACCAGATATGACAAGCAATATTCAATGTATGAACGAATCAGATTTATAAATGAGCAAGATGAATTCTGACAAGAAAAATTGTCTGGTATGACACAGGAAATCAACTTTTCTTGCAGTAGACGTAGCAACTGATTTTGTTATTCTGCTAGCAACCGCTTCCAAGGAAAGAATTCGTAAGACCGTTAATCTTTGAATCCAGCCATTTTCAACTTCTCCCCTATCGGATTACACACACACTCTCTCTCTCAACACACTCTGGTTTCTTTACGGGCTGCGACTCACCAACAAAAAGGCATGTTCGATAGAAATTTTATCAACTTTTTCAGTTATCGGCACGTAGTAAGTTTGAGTTTGTTTAATTTATTTGACTGAATTTGTATTTTATTCACTTATAATTGTTATTCATTTCTTTGTTACTAAATTATACTAAATTGCTCGGTTGTTTAAAGGTCGTTCGATACAGATAGTTTGAAATTTTTGTTATTCTGCTAGTGACCTCTTCCAAGGAAAGAATTCGTAAGACCGTTAATCTTTGAATTCAGCCATTTTCGACTTTAACTAAAACCTAGTAGTTTTATATATCCAAATGTATAAGGAACGAAGAAGATATTAACAGCGTTCAAAGCATTAGTTTGAAACAATGCTCAATGTAGAAGTAGATCTGAGTATTTATGATAAATCAGTCAGCAAATACTATTTTTTAAATAGCGTTAACTGCCTGATAAAACATCGCTCCTTCAATGTAGAAACAATAGACGACCCTCGTGTCGAGTTGAGAATCTTTTATTTGAAATATTGTTAAAGTAAGTCTTTTTTTCTTCTTTTTTTTCTGCCTAATTTTAAAATTCTAAGCTTTTCATGTTTAATTGGTTTTCTTTAATTCTTTTCTTTTGATTTTAGCAGAAATCTCTTGACTGGACTGTCACTCAAATTTTTTTTTTTCAATTGGAGTAGATAGATCTATCTATCACCCGGTTCACACTCCACCCATGTCTCATGAACAGGTTAAGAGGCTCATCCCTTGTTCCCTGTTTAGGATGTGGTTTCCGGCTTTCTCTTTTCCAATCTTTTCCCTATTATGTAGCCCCCTGCACATCAGTGGCGTTACCGCCTTGCTCGGGGTGATATGATTAAAAAAAAATTTTGATGTTAGTGGAAAACTTGAGTCCAAAAAGGTGAAGTTTTACTCTTCTGGAGTTCAGCATTGGCCGTGCTGATGGGAGGCAGAAAAGATTTTCTGTAGTGGTTAGATGAAAGCAGTTTTGTTATGGAGGCATTAAAATTTACAAGCCATTTCTTGCTCCAGTTACCCACTGATTGGAGGTCCTTTTCAGGAGTAGCTGCTAGGTGTACTTTGTCAGATCTATCAAATTTGCTAAAACAGGAGTAAATGGTTGTGTCATCTCAAATACCTGGTTGTGATCCGATGACATCATGGAGATCACTGAAGATCAGAAACAACAAAGGTTCAAGGACAGAGCCCTGAGGAGCTCCTGTATTAGTAAGAAAAAATCCAGAAGCAAACTCATTCAACATGATCTTCATTACTCAATTTGACAGAAATGATTGGATTAAGCCAAATATTTTTGACCCATAACACCATAGTTCTTGAGTTTGTATAGAAAGCCAGAATGCTAAATTCTGTTGAACATTGATTCCCAATATCCAGTGCTACAATTATTCCTCAAGGATACAAGGCCCAGTCAATATAGGCATTGGTTAATTCCTGTAACTTGACCCAAAGAATTGTGAGTTCAGTACCTGGCAACAGCAGAAGGTGAACAAATAACTTAGAGAGTTGAGTTAAAGGGAGAGAAATACATAGCATTTTTGAAATAACATCACGTATGACATGAGAATTATATACCCCAGTGATCAAAATAAAGGTCTGGTTCAAAATTCTTAGTGCTTGAAGAAGGCCAGAGCATACAATGGCTGAAACATCATGAATATGACAATAAAGATGAGGACAAGTCTGAACAGTGTAAATAAGACTTCATCTCAGAAGTATAGACAAATTCTATTGAATGCCTTCAAGATATCTCAGGTCACATCCTGAGCTTCCCCATTCTTATCTACATCTTGATAGACAAATACAGTGATAGCCAATATTATTAGACCTGGCAAAATGGAAGCCATATTGTTTGTCCAAAAAGAGGCCACACAAAGTAAATGCTTAAGCAATTTGGTATTATTTAGAGCCTGAGGTGCTTTTTCAAAAACAGGTTAGAAGCTAATAGAGCAATAATTTGAGGGGTCAGAGGGCTCCCCAGAGTTCTTAAAAACAGGAACTATATCGAAGGACTTCCAACAAGCTGGAAAATCGGAAGCAGCAAAGCATTCTCTCCATTATAATAAACACCGCTGCGCATTTATAAATTTCCCTCCTGTCATGCTCATAGAGAGGAAAACCATAGCAATGCAGCACTGGCTCAGTTCATTCTCTTTACTGCCAGTTAGTAAACTTTACTACCAGTTATAAAAGCTCTTGTCATGTGTTTGCTCTTAAACGGTGGATTATTTATTTTTTTGCAATAATTATGTCGTCGATTAGTGAGGAAAAAAAAAAAAAAAAAAAAAAAAAAAAAAAAATATATATATATATATATATATATATATATATATACACGCGAAAAAAACGAGCCGTTGTGCGAAACCACGGTAGGTCTTGGCGATCTTGCGATTTTTTCTGGTGTGTTTTTGCTCTATGTCACTGCCTCTGGTTAATCCTTTTTGGTTAGTTTTGTATCGAGCACTTTTCTTTCTTTGTGGTTCGTTCCGTTTGAGGGTTTTTTTCTTTGCTGTGAAGTACTGTATGTATTGTCGGTGCTCCGCAGTTTTCTTTTTTTTCCCCCCTCATTGTCCAAAGCTTTATAGCGGCGGACAATAACGGAATTAGATTCTGCCGGTTATTCGTGGTCCTAAAAAATTACTTGTGTAAGATTTTAAGATTTGGATACGTACAGAGTCGATTTTATTATTATATATATATATATATATATATATATATATATATATGAGAGAGAGAGAGAGAGAGAGTTCATTAGAGAGACAATAGCAAGGTAGCGTTGACTCAGTTCATTCTCTTTACTACCAGTTATGAAAGCTCTAGTCATGTGTTTGCTCTAACAGTGCCGCCTTATTTTATTTTTAATTTTTTTGCAATAATTGTCGTTGAGTAGTAAAGAATATAAATATATCATCTCTATTATTGTAAAAAGTGTTATATACATATAGACTTAACTATCGCCCGGTTCACACTCCACCCACGTCTTTTGAACAGGTGAAGAGGCTCATCCCTTGTTTCTTGTTTAGGATGTGGTTCCCGGCTTTCTCTTTTCCAATCATTTTACTCTTAAGTAGCCCCATGCGCATCAGTGGCGTCACTGCCTTGCTTGGGGTGATGTAAAAAAAAATGCCATAATATTTGAGAGTATATATATATATATATATATACGAGAGAGAGTTCATTCGAGAGACAATAGCAAGGTAGTGTCAGCTCAGATCATTCTCTTTACTACCAGTTTTGAAAGCTCTTGCCACATGTTTGTTCTTTAACAGTGCAAATCACTCGTCAGTCATGTCTCTTTCAAGACATGATCGCCCAAGCATGTATCATACATGGCACTTAACTGACAGACTGACTGACCAAATTTGAAATAAAATAAACACCAGAAATAGTTTACTGTAAAAAAAAAAAAATTTAAACAAAATAAACAATTTCTTTTACATTAAAAAGAGTTTAAAGAAATAAAAATTTCTTACCAAATCGGTTGATATGAGAACTCTACACTGGAATGCCTTAAGGCTGGCCATTGCTTCATTTCTCTCCTTCTGCTCCTGGGAACCAGCAATGCAGCAAGTTGGCCAACCTTGTTCTTCAAGTTTAAATGCCAAACTCTGGGCCCTGAAATTAAAGAAGAAGAAAAAAAAAAAAGGGATCTGTCGAGACATGGTCATATTTTCTTTCAGAATTTGGCGGGATTACACAACCTTGCTTTCAGCCTTTCAGATGAATATATAACTTAATATAAAATGCCTGATGATACTGAAAGGTTGATATAAAGGGGGCATCAGTCAGTTAAGTGCCTTAAGTGATACACGCTTTGGGCGATCATGTCTCAAAAGAGACATAACTGGCTGGGCAGAAGATTATCCCGCAGTAGGTTGCCATTGCTTTTTGCCGTAGACTGGTTGCCAGCCAAGGCTATAGAACCCAATCTGTCCTGTTATTTGACTCATAGCTAGAGGGAGAAGATATGTATTATATTATTAAGTAAAAATTAGAGGGGGATCAGTTTATTACTTCATAACAATAGAAAACCGACCCCCAATTTATGCCCAGTAGAAGCCTTAACCATGTTTCTAAATATTATATTAAGTCAGTTAAGTGCCATACGTGATACATACTTGGGCGATCATGTCTCAAAATAGACATGACTGACTGACATCAGTCAGTTAAGTGCCTTCCGTGATACACGCTTTGGGCAGTCATGTCTCGAAAGAGACATAACTGACTGGGCAGAAGATTATCCCGCAGTAGGTTGCCATTGCTTTTTGCGGTAGACTGGTTGCCAGCCAAGGCTATAGAACCCAATCTGTCCTGTTATTTTACCCATAACTGGAGGGAAGAGACGAATTAATACCTTTCCCAAGGGTATTTGTGTGTAAGTAAATGTGAGGAATTCAACTGGAATTTGAACTCGGCTGCCTGATTTGTCGTTCTGAGTTGATATCCACTGCACCACAAATGCACATCCACAAAGGGGGCATAATCAGCTGAATTCTGAAGAAAAACTGAGCACTCTTTAATACAACTGTGTACTGGTTTAATTTAATTCTGACTAATAACTGGTTAATAATTACTTATATTATAAATTATACTTTAAAACATGTAAAAACTACAAAATTGTACATTTTGTTTTGACATTGAAAGAACAATGTCTCATCAGGTAGCTAATAATGATGGTAATTAAAATTCCTTGGTCGTCTTCTTTGCTCGGCCATTGTCTAGTTGACTCCCATACCCACCCCGCATACATTCACGTAGTATCCAAAAAAATAATTGTTCTGTTGAGCACGTGTTTTTTTGGGGGGTTCAGAACAACTTTA